>JAWZYV010019103.1:97500-658709 GCA_038373885.1 Cheiracanthium punctorium | reverse complement strand
CCGAGTAATTTGGACCCCCCCCTAAAAAAAATTTCTGGCTGCGCTACTGCAGACAGGGATGAGATAGATTAAACAAGAATAACATTGATCGTGAATTGTTACATTCGAAAACTGAATCACTTTTTATACAAAATTTCCATTTACATGACAGGAAATTTGACTGATTGTGGTATTATTGTTGCATGTTCCCCCCCTCCCCCAATAAACGTAGTAATACACTTTTCTTTTGCTTTGAAATTTAGGATTAGTTAAAATCAATCAAAATTCTATCGCTAAAAGTAAAAAGAAAAAAAAGTGAAATAGTGTAATACACCTCTTTCGGGTCTGATTTATTACAAGGGCAAAGGGGGTGTGCGCCCAGGAATTCTCGAATTTTGACAGAGAATTTGCGTAAGGCAAGCAAATTTAAGGTGACTCCAGCACAAGCAGATTTTTTTAAAAGAAGGGCATTTCATCAGAAATACTTCATTACTTTAAAAAGAATCTTGATTTTAACTGGTTTGCTGTTATCGTTACTAAGACACAACGGTGGAGACTTTCATTCTATGCCCAGCGTTGCTTCACCGTAACAGATAATCGGATGCCAAAATTCATACTATTCACTTAAATTAAACTTTGGATGTCACCTTCAGCGCTGGGAAAAAAACACGCAATTTTGGTATATAAATACAAAAAAGAAAACTAATTATCTCAAGCACTTCACAATTTTTAGGATGTAGGTTTACAAGCTGTACTAGACACCGGAATAAACGAAAATTTTTTGCAGAATGGCCACTCTTAGAAATATTTTGCTGTGCAGTTCCACGTTTAAGATTTTTTTCTGAAAGTTTCATGAAAGTTTTCGAATTTATTGCAGTGTGTAGTGCAGCTTGTAAAGAATCATCCTGAATTTTTTCGAATCCTTGGTGCAGTTAGTTTATTTTAATTTCTGTACCAAAACCGTGAGACAGATATCGTTTCCTACCCCTCAGATATTGTATATTTTATGTGGAGCTAAAATGATTATTTGTATTACCCATTTGCCACTGGTAAAAATGTGCACGAAAAGTCAAATGTTTGAGTAGTTACGAGCAAGGAAGCAAATAATAATAGGAAAAGATTGAAGGGTAGTTGGAAAAGATTCCATAAAGTTGGAAAGTGTATCGTTATTCATGAGTGTGCCGTATTTTTCTTCCTTGTTCCACAAAAACCCATCTTCGGAGTCGAAATCTATCTTAAAATCACCTACTAAAACTATTTTACAATCTTAGCCAAGTACATTCCAACTATACTCCCCCTTTAAAATAAATTGTCGCGATTTGGCACCAAACTTAGAGATCCTTTATCAAAAATTACAAACCTTGTGCGACTTTCAACATTTTATTAACCCCCCCCCCCACGGACTTTTAGGGCACCCACAGAAATTTTGTAAAGTCGGCGCCTCTGCCGCCACTGACGCGAGACGATGCTAAATTTGTCACGTCCATCCCTAAACATGGTTACAAAAAACAGTTAAGCTTGTTTGACAGTATGCTTGGTTGTTGATGGCCCCGGCAATGTTTCTCGGGCCCAAGAAAATCCAAGTGAAGAGTCTTCGGCAGGGGCGGCATTTCAGTTTTCAATTTGGGGGTGCGAGATTCGATAAATTTAAACCCAGAACATGGAATAAATAAAATATTTGTTAAATTTGGGAATGCGACCGCTCAAACTGTCCAGTACAAAAAGTTTTAACTTAAATTTCACAAATTTTTAGCTTTTAATGCAGAGGTTGTGCTTCAGAATCAAATGACGTCACATCAATGAATACTCCACTGTGGAATTCTTAGGATCTTAACATGACATTTGTTTTATCCCTAAATACAGTGTAAACAAACGCTTTTAATCAGCGGTATGTGTTGTCAATCTCTTTATCTATTTTCATTACTAATAAAAATTTAGCATAACTCATTTCGTTTAGGAATAGAACGTAAGCTATTTTAACAATTTTGGGGGCCCTAGGCCATGGCCTAGTTGTTCTGCGCGGCATTCAGGGCCTGTTTGGGCTGGGATGCAGACTCTTTAATGACGGTCAATAAACAAGTTTTATTGACCGATTCCAGTTTTTAAACTAATAATAAAACTATTAGAAAGTCTGCATCTCAGCCTTGATATACTTTTGAAAGTATTATACTTGTCGCGTGAAGTAGGTAACTCAATGAAAGTTTTTATTAACACAGAGAAAGGCAATTTTTACAAAGAGGGTATGAGTGGGAAGCGAACCCACGACTCTACGCTTAACCGCTGCACCTCCGGCCAGTATGAATCGGGACGTTTAATCGGTATTTTAAGATCAAACGAAATGCTCGAGAAAAGGTGGGGGGGGGGGCGCTTTTGCCGCATTTAACGGTATTATTATAAATAAATGCTACAAGTATTTGCATAGAATTTATTCATCCTGAGTAAGGACATAGCGAAAGGAATGTTTGAAGTGTATTAACTGTAAGTATCGGAAATTGGCAGACTGAAATTTGAAATCAATTCGACTGACAGTATCCAAATTGAAATCATCCGCAGTGGCCAAGTCACTAAACTTAGTTCCCGCAAGAACAGGGAGAGTGAAGCAGCACCGGCTGGGCCAGTGCTAAGGACTGGGAGGGTGAACTGCTCTCTCGGCTGGACTGTTGCTGGGCCATGTACGCTGGTGGGAGCTGGTGCACGGAAAATCTGTCGTGGCGCAAACGTCATCCATGTTCAAAGATACTCTGAGGGTTCCGATTTTAAGTGCTAGGTCTGGGATTGGTTCCAAATTAGGAGACCCTAAGTCCTCCTCTCACTGGAGCTAAGATGGAAGCCGCTCCATTTCGCCCATCGCCGTCCTCTATGAAGGATCTAGCACGGCTAGGCGGTTGCCAGAGGGCATTAGTAACAACAGCAAAGTTGAAATCAGAAAAAAATATTAAACTCATTAGTTTATTAAAAATTCAATTTTAAACTAGTTAGTTTTAATTTAAATAGAGTTTAACTAATGTTAATTTGTTTAATTTTAAATTAAATCGTTTAAAGAATACTCTAATTAGTTTAATTATTTCTAACTACTTATTTTAATTAATGTAATTAATTTCCGGAAACAACTAATATTAAATATTATTTATTATTACTTCTGGAAAACTTTGTTTATGTATTTTGAAACTTGAAATTTTTGTTAAGCCTTTGAAAATCATGCCAGACTAGACACTTTGATTATGTAACGGACAATAACATATCGCATTCCACTTCCAGCTTAGCCACGCACACTGAGGACCAGCTAAGCTACTGTACTAATTCAAGACAAAAATATAAAACTTCTCAGAAAATACTATGAGCTTCTAATAGACCTGTAGCTAAAATAGCAATTCATTAAAATTACGCAAAAGTCAGAAATGCAGAGAGCGAATTTCTTACACATAAGACTTTTTTTTCCCATTAACAGAAATGCATTCTTTTTCTGTTAGTGGAGGGAAAAGCTGAAGTGAAGCAAATGCAAAAGGCTCCTTCCTGAGACTACATTTCCGACCTCTGGCCAAAAAAGTGAATAAACCATTTTAAAAATAAACTATACCAGTAATAAAATAAACATGAATGTACAGTTCGTTTCGGTTCTACGCTATTGTGTACAAGCCTGTTTCACAAATCTTATCCGAAGGCTGCTTGTCAGGGCACGCCTAAGGAAACAAGAGAGTCATCGTTAAAAATACAAAGGAAAAAAGAAAAACTAACGGATAATATTTTGATTCATTTCAATAGTTTTCATGCCGGTAGATCACGCTTACGCCAACTCGGCTGCATGTGTTTTCCAGAGCTAGTGAAGAGTGCTGATAAATTTCGACTCTAATAAATTTTACAAATCCGTACACTTTATAAATAAAAAACAAATTATTTTTTGTGTGTAAAAAATGGGAAATGTGGTTGATAAATTCTGATACGGGACGAATTCCATGTAAAATTATACACATACATAGGTGCCAAGCATTACGGAATATGATTAACCACTTTTCGAGAACGGTAATTTTCAGTTTAAAATATAGCAAATTTTCTGAGTTAACAAAGCGAGCTGGTTACTGTGGAAAAATATTCAAAGAATTTACGGTTTGCAAAAAGTGGTTAGTTATATTCCGTAATACTTGGCAGTTGGCACCTATGCACAAATATGTGGTGTCGCCGTCAAGGGGATGATTAAGACACCATACGTTTAAAATCAACAACAGCTTTATTAAAAAACTTGAACATCCACCATCGAAAAGGGTCACAAATAAAATCAACTATCACATTGGAACCTGTATCATCACTCAAAATTTACACTACCACATCAAAACTTATATCAACACTCGCTAAATGCTTTTGCCAAACAGGGGCGTAGGAACCGGCGGAGCCACAGCTCCCCCTAGAATATTTCAGACGGGCTCAGCTCCCTCTTGAAAAGTTCTCACACCATATCTGCTTATGGTACATTGTTTACCTCAAACTTGATTTCAAAAATGTAGTCTACTCTTTTTTAGGAAATTCACACACTGAATATTGGCACTAAAGAACAAAGAGAGGAGAGAGAAAGGGTAGTGAGCACACTTGCTTGTGCCTTCATCCTTTTTTCCGTTGTCTCATGGGCAATACATGGCAATAATGATTGAAATTTGTACTTCTATCTTCAAGAATTGAGAAGAATTTGCCTGGAAGTTGAATCATGGTTCTCCTAGGGCGATAAATGGATGAGTCCGGACATTCAGAATGAAATTTTGGAAATGTTAGCACACACGATGCAACGTGCTCTGCAAGAAAAAATGAAGGATGCAATTTTTTTTTTGGCATCATTGTTGATGGAACAACCGATGCCGCCGAGAAAGAGCCAGTTCTCCATATGAATTCCTGTATTCGATACATGACGAAATATTTATGGAGAACGGAAGACATGTTTTTAGAACTATTATTTTTCCAGTTACTACAGGGGAAACTCTAGCTAAAATTATGTATCAAGTGTGATGTTTATGACAACGCTACGCAAGGGATATCTGCTTAGGATGGGTTGTGCCATGGATGGAGGACTTTCTACGGGATTCTAACACTTATTCACGTTACATCTGGAGAAAACAGACCAAAACTCCAGACCATTAGATCGACAGCCACATAACGGGGCTCGAACCCGAGATCATCACATTTCAGCCGTCTACCATTTTGAGTGTCTTATCCACTCGGCCATGGTGGGGCTAAAGTTATGTTTTAAGTATATCTTGTTTTATAAGTATAACTTGAACTGTATTAAAGAGTTGATCTTTTTATATGCTTCTATTGCCGTGTTTACTCGCATAACTATCGCCCTCGCGTAATAGTCGCATCCCTGTTTTGAAGAAGAAAAATTCATCAAAATATTTTTCCCGCATAAAAGTCGCAGTCACGTATTTGACCTTCATTTAGAAAATAGAAAATTATCAGCTGTACTCTTCCCACCACCGGCGCAAGGTTATCCGGCGCCAGCCTGAAAAAAAGCTAAAATCGCCCCCCCCCCCTCCCTCCATTTTTTTTTTTTTTTTCGGGAGAAATAAGTTTTGAAGAAAGCAGTTGTTGAAAAAAATAATAATAATAAATTTATTTATCGGGAAAAATTAATTTTTTCGCATTTCATATTTACAAACTTTTCTATAATTTCTTTTGTATCTATCTCTTAACAGATTTCATTTTCAATAGCAATCAAAGCTAGATTTATGAGTCTTTCCTGAGATATACTTGACCGTAAATACAATTTTAATTTTGAGAACCATTTTTCGCTACTAACAACACTAACAGGAATGCTGAGTAGTATTCTTAATATGATATTCAAGTTCGGGAAGCACAATTTATTTGACACAATTAAATTCAGAATATCGAATGGGTCATTCATACCGGCTGTAAAAATGTCTTTAGAAGCTACTATTTCGTCAAAAAGTTCTGCGTTAATATCTTTACTATTACCATAGTGTAACAATTTTTCTAAATTACAATTAAATTGAGATATATATATAGATTTTTTTTACTCTACTGTACCATATATAAACCTTATTAAGTGCAATTTTACTTATTCTGCATAGAATACTATCAGCACTAATAACAATTAATACTTGTGTAATATTATAATTATAATTATTATGATAATTAATATTAATTACAATATTTTTTCCCCTTAATTCTTTTTTACCCTCTTTCCTTAGTACTTCCTAGCTATTAAAGCTTGTACCACGTTGTTCATAGGTTAGCTATACTCGAGTTTTTTACTTTTTTATTTTTTATTATTTTTTTAAAAATATTATTATTATTTCCTCCTCACCTTCCATTTACTGAATTTCTTGATAAATTAACATAGTTTTGGCAGCATTTTGTCTGTTTTTCATTCTCATACTTTTTCTCCTTGGCTCTAGCTGTTTTTATTTTTATTTTTGTCGATTAATTTTCTCGGTTGGCAACGATTTCTAGTCTTGTCTGTTCTTCCTCCTTCATGTTTGGTTAGCATCCATGCTGTTTTTTTCTTATAGCTATGGTCGTACCGCCAGGTTACGTAAAGCGACTTCTTTTGTCAGGTAACCTGCAGAAACCTAGCTATTTTTGTTTTTTCTTTAAATTGAAATGTGAGTACGGTGGTACTTGATAATGGAGTACTCCATTTCAATTTTCCACTTCATCTCCACTTCATTGCTTGGGAACGAACAGTTAGGCTTAAGCCCACGTGATCTCACTTGGCTTGTCTTCCCACTTCTCTCTAGCTTTGACAGCTCTGTTTTTTACAATATTTCTTGCCTCTGGATTATCAATTTTTATTTCATGTTTTCAGTTTTTCAGTACTTATTTGTTATTATGTGCTACTACTTAATGTTTTACTTGGGATTCCATATTACGCAAGTTTATATTATATATATATATTATTTTTTTATTTTTTTATATTTTTTCACTTTATCATTGGATTATCTTGGGATTTCACTTTACGTAAGTAAGCTATTATATATTATATATATATATATAATATATAGAAAATTTATATAGAAAAAACCCCCCAAGCCAGTCATTGTTAAAACAACAAAAAAATGTAAAACGCATTGTCCTCATCAGAGGGGGAAATGCACAATAGTACACCATAGGTTTCAGACTCACAGCCTGAGATTTTGACAAGGTAATGTATTATATTCAAGACTGTATTTTGGAAAGATTGATTTAAAAGTATTAAAACAGTTTAAAGATATTTATAAAAGTGTACACTATTAATTCGAGATATAAACTGTAACAGGCAAATCTCGACTTAATATCTCGATTTATATCTCGAATTAATAGTGTACACTTTTATAAATATCTTTAAACTGTTTTAATGCTTTTAAATCAATCTTTCCAAAATACAGTCTTGAATATAATACATTACCTTGGCAAAATCTCAGGCTGTGAGTCTGAAACCTATGGTGTACTATTGTGCATTTCCCCCTCTGATGAGGACAATGCATTTTACATTTTTTTGTTGTTTTAACAATGACTGGCTTGGGGATTTTTTTCTATATAAATTTTCTATATATTATTAAACGCATGTTTTCTTTTATGCTGCTTTTTTAAGCGCTGGATAGCATGTGAAGCAACTGTAGTTTTGTTGTATTTTTAATTAAAGTTCAACTATATATATCTAAACACCGTATTCCTTCAAAACACTCTCTTAGTGGCATTGTAACACAATTCACATATGATTTAGATTTTTACATATATAATACTGCCTTAAAATACAGCACTCCTATTGAAGCCTTCACTACCTGGAAAGTAAAAGTACTTTCATTCTTTAAGCAAAATATTGCTAAATATGTAAAATATAGTTCTCCTGTCAATAGTCAATTTCATACTCAAATAGACTTTATAAAACAGTATTTCATAATTACTTATGTAGATAAATCATCCAATAACTATGCCTTTATTTGTAAACAGTTATATCATAGCTTGTTAGCCTCTACAATTGTAAATAACAGTATCTATTCCTCTACTAATTTGTCTACTGTAGTTTGTAACAAAAAAATTCTGGCTTTTTATAAACTTCTCAACCTACAACATAATAACCTACACTATCCTTATATTGTACTAATCCCTAAATTTCACAAATCGCCTGTAAAGTTTCGAACTGTTACAATAGGATGTAATACATATAGCAATGTAGCAAGTAAACTTCTATTAAAGATACTGTCTGTTATGCATGAGTATTATATAAAACGTAATGATTACTCTATCTCTATAGGAAATAGTTATGATCTACGCAATACAATATGTACTATTAGTAATATTACCTCTTTATATACCTATGATTTTAAAGATCTATTCAACAATATTCCTCTTGACGACCTTTACAATGTAATTAATGAATTATTTGAAACTTGTGTTAACAATATTCAGCTCCCTTCCCATGTTGATGTAACATATTTCAGTTGTCTATCTAAATTTATTATCTATAATAATTTTATTCTACATAACAATAAAATATATCTACAAAATCATGGTATACCACAAGGTGGTTCAGCATCTAGCTACCTTGCAGATCTTTACTTATATTACTATGAAAAAGAATATACTAATACACACATCATTCTTAAACGATATATAGATGATATCTTACTTGTAAACACTACTAATAATAATAACATTATCTTCCCCATAAAATATCCATCTGCTCTGGAATTAATTAAAAATGATATGCTTAACAATTCTGTTAGTTTTCTAGATCTAAGTATCTCCATCACTCCTAGAAATAGCCTTAGTTTCAATATATATGATAAGCGTAAAGATTTTAGCTTTAAAGTAAATAGCTTTACTCATTTTTCCTCCTGCTTACATAAATCTGTATTTCGCAATATCATCTATAATCACTGCTGTAGAATCAAGTTTCTATGTTCTGATGATTTCAAAGTCTCCAATTTTAAATCTCTATTTCTGTCAGCTAGACAATACAACTATCCCACTAAGTTCCTAAAATCCATTATATACAATTCTTGAAAATGATGTGTCTAATGTCTTTATTAATTTACTGGAGGTTGGGTGGGGTTTTGGTTTTAAGGTTGTAATTGGATGGTTGGGTTGGGCGGAGGAAGTTTTTCTCTTATAAAAAAAAAAAAAAAAAAAAAAAAAAAGTAATATGTTTAAAAACAATTTGGATGTGTTTATGCATGCATATATATATCTGGAGGAATTATAAAAAAAAAACGGGGTTCCTATATTGTGATTATTCTGTTCTAAACATTATTTTTTTTTTCTTATTTACTAGATTAATCTTCTGTCATACAATAACTTATTATACATACTTAGTCAATAATAATAATCATTATATTTTTTAAACAATATGTTATATTTAATTTTGCTATAATATTTATTTTATTCAATCTTTTAAATTTATTATTATTCAATATATATTTATTATATTAATATACCTGGATATTCTTAAAATTTAATAATATTACCTATTAGTATTTGGAAACTCCTAAACTTTCTTCTTTCCACTTTTACACATTTATTTAGTGGCAACACCATTTTTCACTTTTTACAATTCTTAGCATTGGCAACACATATCAACTGTTCAAAATAAATTTCCATGTGCTCAAGGTATGGTATGTAAAATTATCTTTCTAATTTTTGTTATCTTTTCGATTTCTTCTTTCCTTTATATAGTAGGGTAGGGCCCAGATGTGTGGAGTTAATATCTCTTCTGATATGCCACACAACCGAAACCCTACTATTTGGTTTACTGTAAATTATAATCCACTGTTTGTGGTCCCTGAAGATGGTGACAGTGGTTATAATTTCCGTTCCATTATACTATCACAATAATTCTTGCACTTTATTTGGTTTCAAAATCTGGTTTCTAATTCTTGATAATAGCTGTTACTTTTCTGCGAGATATGTCTTATTTGTAGTATGTTTTGTGTTTTACTTGTTAGTTATATATATATATATATATATATATATATATATATATGTAACATTACAAGTCAAAAGCCTATGAAAATCCCATATTTCTGGAACTACGCAGTTTAATTCAGTTGGAACAAAGAAATCCGCGTTCAAAAACTGCAATTAATACACGGTCCCTTGCAATTCCTTTGTAACTTTGTAGACGGTCCCGGCAGCCAGCCACATAGGCGTCTTAAAAGTCATAACAAACCCTGGGAAAACCGCTGCCCAGTTTTAGCTTTTGGCCAATGGTTGCAACGCGTTCGAGATCATGTGACATGACGTCCAAAGCTTTTATAAGGACCTGCAACAGATCAGGAGCAGATTTTTACGTGACTGCAACTGCCTAACAAAGATGTATGGAATCATCAAATAAAATCATGTAATCGCAGTTGGAGTTCGATTTATTTCTTCCACACTTGGCCGGACTACGACTACAAACAGCTGGCGGCCGGGGTCAGCTCGAAGCCAGAGTCCCGAGTCAGCCAGGAGACCTCAACACCCTCACCTTACCACTGGTTCCACGACACAACTTTTCCATAGCGCCCGAATGCTACATATATATATATATATATATATATATATATATATATATATAACTGCACCTATTCATGCATCTCGTTTTAAAAAATAAAAATATAATCACTATTTAAAGAAAATAAAGTGTTCAGAAAGAAGAAAACGTTCATTCCGTATGAGATATTAAAAATCTAATCATTTTTTCTAAAGAACACCTATTTCAAAAATGCTTCTTACCTGCAATCATTATTAATATAAAACATATCTCCCTAAAATCTGTCCAATTTTTAAAATTTTTTGAAAATTTTTGCTTTGGGGACAATTTGGCGCCCCTTTATGTTTGGCGCCCGCCTGCAAAGAAGGCCTTGCAGGCCTGCTTCCGCCGGCCCTGAGTCTTCCGAACTATAGCGATACTGATGCCTTCAGTAAAGATATTTATTATAAATTATGTTATTAGAATTCTTTGTCAAAATTTTCTCAAAGATTATTTTCGAATTTTACGTCTATAAAAATATTACCATAAGAAGAAAAATGCCTTTATTTTTTGTGCAATTGACGAACAGAGTATTCATAAGCAACACATAATCTGTAAATATTTAGTTAAGTTATTAATTTTATCATAATTAGAGGTACGGAAATTTCGTAAATAAAAATTCGAAATTTTTATACACTTAAAATTTATATTCAATGTTAATTAAAAACATTGTTGCAATTTCAAAACATTTGACTGTTCAAGAGTCGTTCTTCTGTCCGTAACGACGACTTGACAATTACTGAAAAAGCGATCTAAGCTATCAGTAGGCTCCAAATGCTCTGTAAAGCTGTTTCAGTAACGCTTGGAAGAGAGTATTTATTAGCTCACAATATATCCTTAACTTTGGGATCTTTATTCGTGTTCATTGACTGCAACATAAAGCGATGAAGGGCCTCACCATGGCACAGTGGTTATGTCACTGGAAATGATGGACGGCCAAAGCGTGAAGGTCCTGGTTCGGGTCCCATCGCGTGGCTGTCAGTGTCTGCAGTTTTGGTAGGTTTTCTCTCCAGATGTTACGTGAATACGCGTTAGAACCCCTTAGAAGGTCCTCCTACTGGCAGTTCGCACTAAAGTAGCGTTGCCATAATCACACGAACAAACATAAAGCAATGAAAGTCGGTGTACCCACCAATGAACTCATTTTGAGGAAGTAATCGGAAGGAAAGAAATTTTGAAAAGCTTTAGCGTAATATAGTTTAAGGTGGTCATACTTGCAGCCACAGATGGGAAAAATAATTGACCAATGAGATAATAGGTTTCATTTATTGTGTTTAATTTCACATGTAAGGGAAGTTCATTGGAAGATTATTCAGATGCAGTTTTTAGCATTGTGTTTAGATCCAAATGCCCTGACTTTGTTGTTCAAGAATTGTTTTTAAGCTTTCTAATTTGTTCCACAAATGGTGAGCAAGTGGGTAACTTAAATTTTCTAATTCGTTTATTAATTTCCTTGATTTCGGCTTTTTGAATCTTGCGTTTACTTTTGAGAGATTCTTTGACTTAATTTTCGAGCCACTGGTTGCCGAGCGCATTTGCGCTCTCAACTGGAAGACTTAAGGTGTCTGGTTCAAACCCAGGTTGCGTCTGTCGACCTAACCGTTCGGAATTTTCCTTCGTTTTCTTATTCCATTGACAAAAATAAGAAATTTTCACATGAATTCGCGTCGATTCTCAAATTAATTATATTTCTCATCCATTCTCAAGTACAAGAAAATTTCGCGTAAATTCACGTATTTCGTAAAAACGAAAATTACGTACCTCTAATTATAATATATTTTTCTGATACCAGTATTGTTTTAGCATTAGAGAGTGAAGTACACGCTTAAACCAAACGAGCGAAATTCGATATGTCGGAGTGGAAAGTGAGCCAGTTTTCAAAAGTGAGCTTCTCCTTTAGGAGCGTTTTTTGATGAGCGGAGCGGAATATAACAATGAGCGGGGAGGAGAAATTCTCAGAAAAGGTACCAAGCGAGGAGAGGATTCTCAGGAAAAGGACTACGTAAAGAGCCCTTTCGTGGAAAAACCAGTCGGTTTCCAAGGAAACAGATCGCTCCGCAGTGTATCGTGTTTTTCGATCTTTGTGTTTGAGCGTGTACATATATAGATATAGTGAAGTACATTTCCCCGCGTAATAGTCGCACCTACACTTTGACAAAGAAAAATTGGCAAAAAATGTCCGGCTATTACGCGAGTAAACACGGTATATAATTGGAATCAAAGCTTGATTTCATTATTATTTTTTTATTAAAAAATTTCTAAGATCGTGTTCTGAATTTTACAGAAAAGGTTATTTGTCTGTTAAAATTGGTCAATAATGCCAACAAAAGTGCAGTCATTGTAGCCCAATTTATAACCCCACAATGTGCGCCTCAGCTCCCCCTAATTTTACAAAGTTCCTACGCCACTGCCCTTGGGTGCTGCGCCCGGGGGGCATATTAATAATCCTTACATTCATTCGAAACCTTATGGCTGCTTCGAATCGAAACACACAACCCGGAATCGAGATCGCTGATTGGTTAGCTCACCGACGTCATTCCTGCCCACCAAATTTCAAAACTGTCGAGTCTGTACGGCAAAATACTTATGAATTAAAATGATTAATTATCATGAGATGAAATACCAGCGAAATAAACATATAGGCAGCTTGAAGTAGTTTTAGATGATGCACAATAAAAGAATATACGGTTTCGATTTTTCAGGGGGGAAAATAATCGCTAGGCTGTTTTCAATGTGTGTCTATAATTATAAGGTTTAATTTTATTTTATTGTTGCTGTTGTTATTAATCTTATTTTAAACCTTATTTCCCAATGGTGTTCCCATCTGTTATTATATAAGTAGACTTACATAACACGTTAAGTACTTTTTCTATAGACGATTTTTCAGGAAAAAAAATCGCTAGGCTGTTTTCAACATGTGTCTATAATTATAAGGTTTAATTTAATTAAAATTATTATAAACTGAAATGATTCGCATAATATAATTTTTCAATATTCATTTAGTAGAATTTTTTCCCATAAAAATGAAGGAAAATATTTTTTGAAAAATTATGAATATCATTTCTTGAATAATGGTATGTACTCTAAATATTAATAAATGACTTACGTTACAACTCGATGCATGAGATTTAATTAATAAATAAGAAAGGAATTCAAATAATTCATTGCATTTTTTGTTTGCAGTTATTTAGTTGTAGTGGTGGATATTTTAAAAATTTTACAATTTAAAAATCGTTTAACCACTGTGTGTGTATTAAGTATAATGTTGGATTTCAAGTATATTTCACTGATTGAATTATTTTAATTTACATTGCGATTCTTTTTTTTAAATTTACATTCAGGTTTTTTGTTTGTGATTTTTATTTAATGAGGTTCTTAACAAAATTTCATGTATTCCAGAATGTGTTTGCTTTTTCTTGAATTTGAGGGTATGTATTTTAATTCTTTATTAAATAAGTAGTATATAATCGTAATCATGGATTACGATGTTATTAAAAACCCTTTTAACATTAATGTTTATTTTTTTTTTTCATTTATTGCTAAAGGTGTTGGTTAATACTTTAAAAGCACTTTAAGCCTCATTGGCTGTCTAGATACTGCCACAACATTTTTTTTTTAAAATAAATTACATTTCTCTCCTTCTATCTCTTTTCAGTGTTGATTAGGGATTATTCTTGATATTTTAAGAGATACAAGGTGAGAAATCTAATTTATAAAAAAAAGTTTTGTCAGTTTTTAGACAGACATTGAGGCTTAAAGTGCTTTTAAGTTTTGAACCAACACCTTTAGCAATAAATGAAAAAAAAAGCATTAAAGCTAAAAGGTTTTTTAATAAAATCGTAATCCATGATTCAAAAATAAAGAATTAAAATACATGCCCTCAAGAATGAAAGAAAAAACAACTTGGAATTGTAAAATTCCCAGATCCGCACAAAAGGGCAGACTTGGTGACGCCTTTCCAGACAGCTTGTTACAAAAGGAACACCCCTTCAAAGAGCTGGCCGAAATTAATAGTCTACGTCAGCGCACCTGAAGGAGCGGTCTAGCGGAGGCGTACAGGCGCCAGGTACGGACCAATTGGGGATACTTGAATCTACCCCCCGTCTTTGGAACGAGACGCTGGGCAGGCCGGATTAAAGTGCTCTCTGGCGATTTGGCGTGCAGTCAGACTCCTTTGGCAAGAGTCGTTTCTCCCGCTGTTACACACAGCACGCTAGGGGTTGCCGCCCGCATGAAATTTTATCTCGCAGCTATTTACAGTTTTCTTGTTATCTTTTTATTTTTTCTTAATGTTTTACTTCTTTCCCTTGTCTTGCCTTTAACATTGGAAAAAAAAAGAGAAAATGTCATTGACAATACAAGAAATTTCCAGATTTCACCGTTCAATTTTTTTTTTTTTTCCCTGTCTTTATACATAGACAATGGTGTTGATACGTGATTGGTGTTGATAAGTGATTTTTAAGAGATATTAAACTTTAAAATTGGAACACATTTTAAGAAAGGCTGATCTATGCAAACGAAATAGTTTTCCTGCTCTTTGCGATTTATAAATAGAGCGCTCAACGTTGCCTTAAGCTGAGGCCTGTGGGGTGATTATGGATTGATGCAATTTATGGGATCTGCATCAGTTATGTTTCATCAATTTTTCATTTCAAATAATTGCATTGCTTCCGCACTTTAACATTGAAAGTAAAGTTAGGAAGCAACGCTGGACGCATAAGGGGACTAGTCAATTTAAACATCCTAACTATCCTAATTTAAACATTGTAAAGTACAGAGCCTGCAGGTCATGACTTGTAAAGTTCATTTGCATGTAAACTACATCTATTTTCATTTGTGTATTACATGAAGTGTGCTTTTAAAAAAATTACAAGCAAAAAATATTCATTAGAAAAGTGTGTTTAAAATATCGGTTCTCCATCCTCTAAACCTAGCTGTGGGAATTTTCGATTAGAATAGAACGACCTCAGAATTGTTAACATTAAGATACTGTATAGGATAATTTAGGATTTTGTTTGTTTAAAAAGAAACATACAAAATATAGCAATTTTAAAAGCCAAAGTAAGGGGGAAATAAGAACGAATGAATTTTAAAAGTACAGATAATTAAGACAAAAAAATTAAAAAAATTATAATGCAATATATGGGATCTGCATCAATTATATTTCATCAATTCATTTCAAATGATTGAGTTTCTCATTTTTCCGATTATTTAAAAACAGTCAAAAGCTCAGGTGATGCCCCCCCCCCATCACAGATCTACAGGGAGGGCACAAGGGTACGTGAATTGAACGGTGAAATCTGGAAATTTCTTGTATTGTCAATGACAGTTTCTCTTTTTTTTTTCCAATGTTAAAGGCAAGACAAGGGAAAGAAGTAAAACATTAAGAAAAAATAAAAAGATAACAAGAAAACTGTAAACAGCTGCGAGATAAAATTTCATGCGGGCGGCAACCCCAAGCGTGCAGTGTGTAACAGCGGGAGAAACGACTCTTGCCAATGGAGTCTGACTGCACGCCAAATCGCCAGAGAGCACTTTAATCCGGCCTGCCCAGCGTCTCGTGCCTTTGGAGAGATCCGAAAAGATGGGGGGGGGGGGGAAGAAACCGGACAAGAGAGACCCGGAGGAGTTGGCAGTTCGGGAGCGACAGCTGAAGAGGTGAGGTTCTAGAGAGAGATCCTCCGCCTAAAATTTTGAAGTCCGATCGAAGGACTGTAGGGCGCAGCCCTGTAAACTGTTTTTTGCGAGTCCGGTTGTGGACTGAAGGGCTCTGCCCGTGTGAAAGGACTAGACTTCTATTAGATGTCCATCGAACTCTTATTTGCTTGTATATAGCATCATATTTAATCAAGATTGTTTTAAATTGTAAATAAATAAATTATTATCCTGTAAACGGAACTTAGCTGTAATTCTCAAACGCTACCATTCCGCACCTAAGACGTTACAGAATATATGAAATTTTGTAAGAACCTCATTAAATAAAAATCACAAACAAAAAACCTGAATGTAAATTTAAAAACAATCGAAATGTAAATTTAAATAAATCAATCAGTGAAATATACTTGAACTCCAACATTATACTTAATACACACACAGTGGTTAAACGGTTTTTAAATTATAAAATTTATAAAATATCCACACAACAACTAAATAACTGCAAACAAAAAATGCAATGAATTATTTGAATTCCTTTCTTATTTATTAATTAAATCTCATGCATCGAGTTGTAACTTAAGTCATTTATTAATATTTAGAGTCATACCATTATTCAAGAAATGATATTCATAATTTTTCAAAAAATATTTTCCTTCATTTTTATGGAAAAAAAAATTCTACTAAATGAATATTGAATAACTATATTATGCGAATCATTTCAGTTTATAATAATTTTAATTAAATTAAACCTTATAATTATAGACACATGTTGAAAATAGCCTAGCGATTTTTTTTCTGAAAAATCGTCTATAGAAAGTGTACTTAACGTGTCATGTTAGTCTACTTACATAATAACAGATGGGAGCACCAGTGGGAAATAAGGTTTGAAATAAGATTCGTAATGTACTCTTAATTAAAATCGTATATTCTTTTATTGCGTATCATCTAAAACTACTTCAAGCTGCCTAGCTGCCTACATGTTTATTTCGCTGGTATTTCATCTCATGTAAATATTTTATAATTAATCATTTTAATTCAGATCTAAGTATTTTCAGACTCGCCAGTTTTGAAATTTGGTAGGCAGGCATGACGTCAGTGAGCTAACCAATCAGTGATCTCGATTCCGGGTTATGTGTTCCGAAACAGTCATAAGGTTCCGAATGAATGTAAGGATTGTTAATATGCCGCCCGGGGCCAGATGCCCACCTTGCCCCCCTCTAGCTTTGCCATTGTCGGCGCACATTTATTTATTATAATTTGGAACGCATTTTTTATGATCCTCCCTCATTCGGAAAGCACAACACCTATAGTGAAAGAAGTTTTATTTTTCAGTATCAATTAGAAACATGCCTGAACTAAATATGTAAGATTACGTGAAAAGATAGAACATTAGAAAGTGACTTGTATAGATAATGCATTCAAAGTAAAGCGCTCTTTCATTTTAGTTTTACTCAAGCTGGTGATCATTGAATAAAAAAGAAAACACACACACACAAAGGAATTGCATCATAGAAAGAACTTGTAGTCTTCTGCACTATTACTAATAATAACGCAAAATAAAATGTGTGCTCTAATGTGTTAATTAAATTTTTAGGGGAATATTCACCAAAATGGCCTAAGCTTCTCTTCTCATATATGACACTTTAGAGGCGTTTCTTGCGCTTATAGAAAAAACAAAGACTATTTTGGGGGGCGTGACCCGAACAAAAGATAAAACACGTGCACACACACACAAGGTAATTATATCACAGAAAGAACTTCTAGTTTTCTGGACTAATACTGATAATAACGCTAAAGAAAATGTGTGCGTTAATGCGTTAATTAAATTTTAAATGGAAAATTCTCAAAAACGACCTAATCTTCCCATATATGGAAGGTAAACACCCTCCTTTCGCTTACAGAAAAGAAGACACTGGGTATATTGGGGGCGTCACCCGAATAGAAAAATCTGCTGTTCAATGAAAACACTTGCAAGCACTGTCGAAATTTGTACTCACACAAGCCCCCGGTCCCTCTGCACCCCCCTTAAATATCTCCTTGCCTTTAACTTAGAATCCCTATCCTGGGCGAACATTGGCGTAGCGAGCAAAACTGGTCGCCGGGGGCACGATACCTCTTTCGCGCCCCTCCCTATTATTTTTTTGTCAAATTTGCTTTGTCTAGGGACGGTGGTGTCCCTCTGCGCCATTGTCCAGGGCCATCCTCTGGCCAGGGCTTGATGGATCCCCTTGCAACCCCCTCACTACGGCATTCGGGCGAATAATGCAAGGGCAGAAAACTTAAAGGAGGATTCGCGAGGGCGGTAGTTTTATGTTTTTGCCCCGCCTTCGAAAAATCCAACATGAGTGTTGGTTTCTTAATTCATGGAATAAGTTACGACTAAGTACTGCTCCAAGATCCCAGAAGATAAAAGGCATTTTTAAGATGCTCTGCCGGATTACTTATTGCCGTCGAAAGGATTTTAAAATTTAAATATAAATGAATAAATTGTCAAAAATCAGGGCTCCGCACCTAGATTGGAAAAAATAGTACTTATGGCATTTTTATCCGTTTAATTATAGTTACTGTCTTTTAATATATGTAAAACCCAATCAAAACAGGAACTGATAATAATAATAACAAAAATAATTTTGGTTATATAAGATTTTTACTCTTGTTTGTGTTGCATTAAAAAGGCGGTAGTTTTATGTTTTTGCCCCACCTTCGAAAAATCCAAGATGAGTGTTGGTTTCTTAATTCATGGAATAAGTTACGACTAAGTACTGCTCCAAGATTCCAGAAGATAAAAGGCATTTTTAAGATGCTCTGCCGGATTACTTATTGCCGTCGAAAGGATTTTAAAATTTAAATATAAATGAATAAATTGTCAAAAATCAGGGCTTATATAACAAAAATAATTTTGGTTATATAAGATTTTTACTCTCGTTTGTGTTGCATTAAAAGGGCGGTAGTTTTATGTTTTTGCCCCGCCTTCGAAAAATCCAAGATGAGTGTTGGTTTCTTAATTCATGGAATAAGTTACGACTAAGTACTGCTCCAAGATCCCAGAAGATAAAAGGCATTTTTAAGATGCTCTGCCGGATTACTTATTGCTGTCGAAAGGATTTTAAAATTTAAATATAAATGAATAAATTGTCAAAAATCAGGGCTCCGCACCTAGATTGGAAAAAATAGTACTTATGGCATTTTATCCGTTTAATTATAGTTACTGTCTTTTAATATATGTAAAACCCAATCAAAACAGGAACTGATAATAATAATAACAAAAATAATTTTGGTTATATAAGATTTTTACTCTTGTTTGTGTTGCATTAAAAACACTTTTCCTATTCGGAATGAAAGTTATTATACAGTCTTGGCGTTAGGGCTTTTTTGGTTTGATTCTTACATATACCAGAAATTTAAAGAAGGTATTTGTTTTAATTAAAAGTTTCTATCTACCCATGACGTGATATGTATCATAACCATTGATAGCTATCAAGAAAACCTGCATTGCGTCAGGTACGATTAAAAAGAAGCTGTATATCCATATGGTTGTGTAAGGCTGGCCAATTACCATAGGAATACCTTCTGCCGAGAACCGACACCCGTGGCTGTCGAACAGCTGAAATTCGTCTCTTGCATCGCGGATTAGACACATTTATTCTTTGGTAGATAATTAAGTTTGTGAATCTTTACCATGATTATACTAAGTAAAACTTTTTCGTGTTTTAAGCTGTTAGATACGGGATATTAACAACTTCTACTGGACGGGCATCACACATCACACTTACTGATCTTCTTTTTAAAATAATGCACTGCGGAGTTATTTTAATTATAATTCTGTAAAAAAAAGGTGGTTTAAATTATAAAATCATTTGCATGAGTAAAAAATACTGCCATTAAAAAATTTCCTTTTTAAAAAGGCTTACGAATAAATAAACAACCCTTTGCAAAAGAGAATTGTTTTTAGAATCTAATTAAGATTATTTTTAAAAAACCGGCTTTGTCATCGTGTCTCGGTGACACGCTAAAAACAGAATCCCCATTTCAAACTTTAATATCGCGAGTTCAACCCAAATGTCGTCTAGGGCAAGGGCCCCTCCCCTACGGGCTGCGTTCGAATCTCGACATGGTCAAATAAGCAAAAAATATTTTAGGAAAGAAATCCCAGTCTGTATGTGTTTTCTCTAATATTTACTAATAGTTGGCAGTACTAAAATTAAAATAATTTAAATTCCTACATCCATTAAACTCATTTCCAAGAAGAAAGTTATTCCCCCCCTACCCACCCCCCACCCCCCAAACAGTAGAAGCTTTATGTTGTGGAGCCCTTAAAACATAAAATAAAAATATGTTATATTATAGATATGCCAGGTTCAACCGTGGTCGAGGGGTGAAGACACTGAATATGGTAGATGGCTGACGTGTGAAGGCTCCGCATTCGGGCGGGGCCGCCGCGAAAGACGGTTTCTCTTCCATGGGCCCGGAACGCTGGTTTTGTCACGTGACCGTAAGCGATCGCTCTGGCCATCGCTGTCCTTTTAAATAATCGCTTGCTTAAGTCCCAGTTCCTTTTAATTGTGTAATCAGACAAGAAATTAAATAAATGTTAAGGCGGTAGTTTTTTTTTTCTTTCTTTTCTGCAATCACTGTGAGGGTGATTGGAAAAAATAAATTGTCATCATTCATGGGAGAAATATTTTTAGCAAAAAAGAAAATAGGGATACATTACTTTAAATGAAAAATAATTTAATGAGTTATTTTCGCATAGTAATAATAACAACAACAATAAATATTAGACAACTTGATTCATTTAAATTGGTGTGCTATAAAATTATATTCTAATTATATATGCTTAAAATATACATATATATTTTTTTTAATATTTGGATAATAAATGAAAATAATTATCATAATACTGTTTACGTTTACTTAGGATTCAATACTTGAATTCTTCAAACTATATGGTAAAGCATATATTTCAATTTTGCAGTTTTTATATCTAACAGATATATTTTAATTCATATTTTTAACAATCTTAATTTTAAATATTTGTAAAATTTTGGTTCTCAATGTGCTAAAGCATTTCGAGAAAATTTTTATATTACGACAAAATACTATCACAACATTGAATTTCAGAATAGTGAGCATGATTTAGCTCTGAAACTAATTATGTTACTACAATAAATGTTTTCCTCTTGATTGCTCCAGTTGAAAGCATTAAACTTGAGTAAAAAGTACAGATATTAAACTAACTTTTTAAACAGAATATTTACAGAACTCGCTCAAATTTTAAAACTTCCTATGCAGCAATTTAGGAACGAATTTGCATGATAAGTTCTTTATTCTTGAGCATAATAATATCAAATATATTTAAAAAGGGCATAAACATTTAAGACCTTAAAATATTAAATTAATTATTAGAAAGAAAAATGCACTTACTATGTTTCACACATTGTTGATAAAAATAATCCGGATGACTTAGAATCATAAAAATTTTAGAAACTCTATAAAAAAAATTATGTACATAATACTGATATATATAAAAACATCAAATTATAAATTTCATTCACACAAACTGCTGGCATTTGACGAAAGAATTGCTAGCTTTCGTTTTCTTGTTTTATTATGTGATGCTGTATCGTTTTTTAAGTTTGAATAATTGTTCAAAAAAATGTTCAAAAAATATGGAATACATTTCACTCCCAAATCAATATTTGGCCTTTTACAAATTGAGCAGCAACCGTTCATCACATCAAATTCATCCAGTTTCTTAGTGATGACAATTTTCAAAATGTTCTTAATGTTTTTTTGATGCAGTAAATTTTCATTGCTTTCTTGTAAGAGTGCTTTAAAAATTTTAAAGCAAACAACAAATATTTTTACCATATCTGAATGAGGATATGTTAAATTTCCTCTGTCAACAAACATAAAATATTTTTCTATATCTTCATTTTCTTCAAATAGCATTCTTTTGTGTGTGGATATAGAATTGCAACACGATATGCACTGCAGTTGTTGTTTGACTTTAAATACTCCACAAATAAGTATGAATAATGGTATATTATTCTCTTCGTCTTCAGAGAAAGAGAAAAAATTTATACCTTTAAAATCAATATCCATATCCAAATCAGCTTCCTCAGTCTCTTCATGAAAGTCATAAAGAAAATTTGTTATAGAAAAATTTCCAAACTGAGAAGAATGTAATTCGATTAAGCTTTTAACACGTAGTTTTTTTTTCTGATCTTAGTACCTGTTGTACTGTGACATAATTTGCACCATTAAGCTGTCGGTACTGTCCAAATTGCACCTCCAATGGATCAGTTTGGTATTTCCCAGTTAAAACATACTTACTTTTCAATTCATTGAGTTGATGTATTAGGTTGTAACGAAAGTTTTCCGCCACCGCCTGCATCGTCAGCACACAGTTCGCGTTGGCGTATTTCCTCATATTTGGTCAAACGATTTTTGGCATTTGAAAGAAAGAGATTTACTTTATAACACTGTGTTGTGAAATCTGTAAAAAAATATAGTTATCATTAACTACAAAGTGTCTCAAATGGAACTATCATTCTTGTGGATTTGAACCATCATTTACTTCCCGTTCTGTTGCAAAAAGTCAGCTACAGAATGTCAACGAATAATGTGTACAGTTTTAAGTACTATTGCTGTATCATGTGACACTGTGCAGGTTTTTACCGAAAGTTCAAAAGCAAGCAAGGGCTATGGCATTCAGAAGCAGAGAGCTCTGGCTGGTCTAGTGATGTTGATGAGGCCAGCCTGTGAGAACTTGTGGAAGCAGATCAGTAATTAACCACTCAACAGTTATCTAAGGCGTTAGAAGTTAGTTTTTCAAGCAGATTTGGCGGAAAACTTTCGTTACAACCTGATAATATTATCTCTTTTATAACTCTAGTTGTGTGCATAAAAGCAAAAAATGTTTCATCAGATAATTTTCCACTTTTCCGGTGTTTGCTATTAACCTTTAATTTATGCCATGCTTCCAGCCATTTAACACAATTATCCAAGAATGATAATCGGCTATCACTTGTTGAGGAAAATGGTATGGTATCGTTATCCAGCTGCTCTCTGCCTTTATCTAAATTTTTTATATTCATAATTTTCCGCCATTTATTTATTATTTCCAAAAAATGTATGGTTCCATGAAAACGTGTTTCATTCTGCATCTTTAATGCACTCACATTTGTGTCATGAAAAATTCGTAAACACAGAGCAACATTTTGACGCTTTAAATTACTCGGATATAAGGCTTTAGACGTTAACTTCGGAGCGTATTTCACAATGGAGTTTTCTTCTTTTGAGTGGAGCTCCCTCAAATCACTTAGTTGAGCGTGTAGTATTTCTTCGTGATTTTCAAAAGACACATATGTAAGAGTTGTGTTCTCTGTTTGCTGGTTTATCCAATTATTGCATATACATTTTAAAATGTGTACACTGTCAAAAAGTAAAAATATTTTCTTTGTAGGATAAATTGGGTTAACAATATAGCTTTCAAGGTTTCCACCACATAACGAACTCAACATATTTCGATTATCTCTGTTATTATCTGTGATTATTGATGCTATTATGAAACCACTATTTTGGATAATATCAATAACAGTTCTCGTAATTGAGTGAAGCTCATTTGCAGTTATGTTGCAAACTGGAACGAAAGCAACAACATCTTTGTTTTTGGAGTACAATGAAGTAATCATAAAAGTTTGTACTCCAGTGGCTTGAATTAAATTTTTATTCATGCTCATGCCACTGAGCGAATTCGACCCAAAGTCTATTGATGGTCTGACTATGATTTCATCAATTAATAAATTTACATTTAATTCATGATTTTTCACTTTTTGTACTCAAATATTTATCGCATTCTTTTGATTTACTGAAAAAGTTCAGTGAAAAATTAGAAGAAAGTTTTCTAAAATATAAAATACCTTTCACTAGGTAAACACAAAATATTACCTTCACGCAGCTCTTTATAACATCCTGACGATTTTACATAAAGAATGAATGCCCATGAGAGCATAAAAGAGCTGTATCTTCGAGCACACAAATTAAGAGAAGATAACACAATTTGTTCATGAAAG
This sequence comes from Cheiracanthium punctorium, assembly GCA_038373885.1. Classification (NCBI taxonomy): domain Eukaryota; kingdom Metazoa; phylum Arthropoda; class Arachnida; order Araneae; family Cheiracanthiidae; genus Cheiracanthium; species Cheiracanthium punctorium. The sequence goes on along the minus strand of JAWZYV010019103.1, from coordinate 634,502 downwards.
AACTTTAAATTTTGGATGTTGTTTTCGGATTCGTTGATATTAATATAATTTTCAAGCGATTCCATTATTTGATCCAACTCCATTGGTATGCTACTTGAATTTTCTCCTAAATTTGTGAAATAGGTAATCAAATTATGAATTTGCGATTAATGCAATGCGCTTAGAAAGTCGCGGACTTGGAATGTAGAAATTCGACAAGAAACGGGTTCCAAACAGGAGAATTTCTCCCTAACCGGGAGAGAAAGCTGTAGATCCAGATCGCTTAGCATGACGTCATCGGAGTAGTAAACGGTAAGGTTCCGGGCCCATAGAAGAGAAACCGTCTTTCGCGGCGGCCCCGGTTCGGGACGATCGCGCGGCTGTGTATCTGACGGTCTGGAGTTTTAGGCAGTTTTCTCCAGTGTGAATAACGTGAATAGGCGTTAGAACCCTTTAAAAAAAAACTTCCGACAGAGGCACCCCTCCCTGTAGGTAGTTACTCCTCGTGTAGGCTTTTCATAACAAAACACTCAAACACTTAAAGACACGCTATAAAGAAATGAAAGTTTCAACACACTAAAAATATTTTAGAGAAAGATATTTCACTTTAGCAATTAGACACCGTGCAATATTTTTCAAAACATTTTCAATGAACTGAGAGGGAAAATATTTTCAAAATTCAAAGATCATGCATACTCAAGCTTTTTTTATTTATGGTTTTTTTTTTCATCATACTTTGTAAAAAGCACCTACGGGAATTCGATTGTTTGGTGTGAAAGCTGGTATATTCTGGCTTGACAATGGCGGACTAACGTTGACAGGGCCCGGGGCAGTCTTGCAATTTTGGGGGCCCCTTTCCAAGATCGTATTTTTTAAACCAAATTTCACCTTTCTAAGCAAATACTGATGAATCTATTTGCAGTAAAACTTCTAAGAGCGACCGCCTCTATTAAGGGAGCCCCTCCTCCAACGACCATTTTTTGAGGCATTGATTTTTTAACCTCATCTACTTATTGTTAAAAGATGCTCCAGAAGAGACAGCACAACCCTCTATAAGTGACCGATCTTGGTGCCCTGTCCGAAAATTTCCTGGGATGTTTCGGAAAAGAATAAACAAATACCGCATTCCAAACCAGTCGCTCTACGGCAAATCAACAGCTGGTGCTAGTGCAAATGAACATCACGTACAAATCTTGTGGGTTAGAGAAGAGACATGACTGAAAAACGAGTGATTTTATCGTTGGAGTAAAGCAGTGATGTGATCGAGTCAAATGGAAAAGGAAGTTCAGAGAGGATATTAACGATTACTTTTGGATGTGGTAAAACCTAAACAGAAAAATTTGAAGAAATATATTTTATTATGTCAAATTCAGAATGCATGAATAATATCAGGATAAATGCTCATTTGTCAGCTGTAAGCAGTACAGAGAAAAACAATAAAGAATCGGAAAGACAATAAAGAATAAAACTGTCCGAAATTTCAAAAATGTTTTATTAAAATTTTAATTTTAAAGATATGTTTGTATATTTTTTATGTATTATACAATTTCAAAAACAATAAAACAAGCAATATTTTTTAGCTGTTTCTTCCCCCTATCAAATGTTTATACTTCTTTGAACGACCACCCCTCTTAATGACCAATTTTCCACGGAATGTACGGTGGTAGCTCCCGAGAAGCTCCACTGTATCTATAGATATTATATACAAATTTATTAAATATGAACTGACTTTCTAGCTCTTGAGTGCTATTAAAATCAAGCAGGTTTTTATAGCGTAGACATAACTTGTCTAAGCACGATTTGTCACGGTGAAGCACTTCTCAAATATGTTTGCCAGACAACGCGGAGGGGGAGAGGAAGAATAAAATGTTGCAAGTCGCACAAGATTTATATTTTTTTGATAATTGATCGCAAGATGCTTTGTGCCAAAATTATAAGTATTCAAAACCGAACCAAGCTTGGCGATGTCTTCCAAATTTGGCTAGAAACTGGCAGACGCGACAGTTTATTGCAGAAGAGCAGTGGCGTAGCCAAGGGGGGTCATAACCCCCCCCCCCAATGAGGAATTTTTTGCCATACAAAATATATATTTTTCACTATCCCACACACGTATACATATATGAGTTGCAGTAGTCTTAACCTCCCCCCATGAAAAATGTCTGGCTACGCCGCTGCAGAAGAGTATAGTTAGAATATGCCTGGTGACAGTGGCGTAGCGAAGGGGGGCTAGGGGGTCACAACCCCCCATGAGGAATTTTTTTGCCATACAATATATATATTCCCCACTCCCTTATCACGCACACCTATACATATATATGAGATGAAGTAGTCGTAACCCCCCCTCCCATGAAAAATTTCTGGCTAAGCCACTGCCTGGCGAAGATTGTAAAATAGTTTTAGCAGAAGATTTTACTATAGATTTCAAATCCAAAGAAGAGTTTCATGGAACAGGAAGACAAATACGGTACACTCATAGATTATGATACATTTTCTAAATGGTATTTATAAACGTGAAGTATAGTTAGAAAGAATATGCCTGACGAAGATTATCAAACAGTTTTGGTAGGCGATTTTTAATATTGATTTCATTTCCGAAGAAGGGTTTACGGAACAAGAAAGACAAATACGTCACACTCATGGATTGTGATGCCCATTCCAAACAGTATTTAAAATGGAGAAGTATGAATGGAATATGCTTGGCGAAGATTGTAAAACAGTTTTAGTGGGCTATTTTAAGATAGACTTCGATTCCAACGATGTGTTTTATGGAACAAGAAAGACAAACACGGCATGCTCATCGATTGAGCGATGCACATTCCAAGTAGCATTTAAAATGGGAAAGTACATTAAAGAGTATGCCTGGCGAAGATTGTAAAACAGTTTTAGTAGGTGATTTTAATATAGATATCGATTCCAATTTGTGGAAGAAGGGAAAATAAAAACGCCACACTCATCAATAATCATACACTTTCCAACTTAATGGGATAAGGAAGAAAAATAGGGATGAATCATGGATTATGATATGCTTTTAATATACATTGTGTTTCAGTGAACCGTTTCAGAACTTCTAAGAGGGGTAGGGTACATCCTGACGAACCAAAATCATATACCAATGGGCAGTCAGAAATGCTTTCCTGACGCGGTAGATGGCGTTGTGCGAAAATTCCGAGCTTTCGTGCAGGGAATCTTCATTTCGCACAAGAACGCCAAGTTAGTAGGATGGATGATTACACGATCGCAGAGTTAGCCGATACGCATTTGTCATACGGGACTGCAAATTGTAGTGGGCCAGCCGCACAGCGTTTGTACGCGGAACGATATCCGACGAGGCGTATTCTCAGTCATAGTTTCTTTGGAAGACTGCACCAGAGGTTAGCCGAGACAGGTTCATTAGAAAGAGCTCACAGGGACAGGGTAAGAACAGCATGGACTGCAGACGTCGAACAGAATGGGCTGCAGCATGTACAAGGGAATCCAAGAACGAGTACACGAAGTGTATCAAACGCAGTCGGGGTTTCCCATTGCAGCGTCTGGTGGATTCTCCGAGAAGAAGACATGTATCCAGACATGTATCCATGTATGTTTCACGCGAAGCGTGTCCAGACACAGCAACCGGAGGATTATGCACCTTGTATTGCTTTCGCACAGTGGTACCTTAGAAAATGTACTACAAGTCCCCTTTTTTCTGCTGAAGTGTTGTTTTCCGATGAGGCATCCTTCATAAGGGAAGGAATTTTCAACAAGCATAACGACCATATCTGGGCGGTCGAGAACCCACATGCAATACGACGTCGTGCTGCACAGATTCGATTTTCGGTCAATGTATGGACCGGTATTGTGGAAGATCACCTTCACCTCATCGGACCTTACCTGTTACCGTGTCGTCTAACCGGACCTAACTACTTGCTCTTTCTGCAGCAAGTATTGCCACAACTTTTGAGAGATGAACAGATGTCTGCATCGACGCAACAGACAATGTGGTTCCAACACGATGGAGCCCCTGCCCATTATAGCGGAGATGTTCGTAACAATCTGGATGTCACATTTGGTCAACAGTGGATCGGACGTGGGGGTCCCCTGCGTTGGCCAGCTCGGTCACCCGACCTATCATGTCTTGATTTTTATTTCTGGGGTCATATGAAATCGCTAGTTTATGACACCCCTGTTGACAATGCTGAGGAGCTGGTTGCAAGAATCGCAGTAGCTGCCGGAGAAATTCGAGATATGCCTGGAGTATTCCAGAATGTTCGGATGTCCAATGTCCATGCATCGGAGATGTGAGGCGTGCATTGTAGCCCGTGGAAGAAACTTCGAACACTTACTTTAATACATGTGCCTTTTGCTTTTTTTCACGTATTACTAAAACGATTTCTCAATTACGGTCTCTTTTCTTTATGGTGCTTCTGTGTACAACACCACTTCAGGAAAGTATTTCCGACCCCACATTGCTATATGATTTCGAGATGCCAGGATGTACCCTACCCCTCTTAGAAGTTCTGAAACGGTTCACTGAAACACCCTGTATAGTACTTCAGTGCGTATTTAAAATGTGAAAGTGTTTCAGATTTTATGTTTTTTTAAATTTTACATTGGTACACTGTACTCATCTCTTACAGGCTTTAAAAAAATTAAGAAAATCATAAAAAGTTTGCTTCATTGACTCTTATTATATTCTAAAAACTGAAAATAGGAACAAGAAATTTACATGAGCTCAAAAAATTATTGAAACAAACAAGTTTAACGGATTTCTTTATGACTATGTATATAAGAAACGAAATGTATTATACTCGAAATATTATTATTATTGAAAGACAAAGTAAAATTTCGAAATCATTATTAAAATACGATAGTAAAAGAAGTTAGTAATATTTTACTTTTAATATCCACTTACTAGAAGGTAAGCGCGTTGTGGAGGCAATTATAACGGGCGCTAGAAAAAACGTTTTACAAAAAAATATGCCTACATTCAATATGTTTAATCTTTGTCTACTTAAAATAAATAACTTCATATTCAATTTTCACCGCAATCGAAATTGCATTTATTTTCTTCTAAAATCGTGCGAAAACGTTTCACATTTGAAATATTTAGTTTCGCTGTGAACAGCCATCCCCTCTTATATCAGTGTTTCATGAGGACATCATTTTATTTGTGAAAAAAATGAATAATAGAGAAAAACTATTTTAAACGAATTGGAATCGCACTTTTCCCTTCAAAACCTAATAACCTTGACATCTTTCATTATCACGTACAATAACGACGGATTAACTTTAATAAATGATTAACTTTTTTTATTGTCGGGAATAAAATAAAGCTGAAAATAGCAAAAAATCGCTTGAAAATTAGGGAGCAAGAGGATTCTGAAATTTTTAAAGTAAAGCAGACTTTCTTTATTTTTGTGCATGATTATGAAAATTTTCAAGGGCTAGATTTTATAACTTTTTTTTTCTTAACTTTTTAATCTTTTTGAAGTAACATCGGTAAAATTTTTATCTTGGAGTGATTAAACCGGAATTGATCCAGAGTCAGTGAATCAGTGAGTCAGAAATCAGCGTAACTATTTAGTGGGATTATAAAATACGTCTGTGTGTGTGTGTGTGTGTGTGTTAGTAAGCCTGCGTGTCTGTCTGTACAGCGTTACGGACAAATGCCTCGTCGAATTATTTATTCAAATAGTCTCCTTGTTTAAGATTTTCGGGTCAAAAATTTTCTTATTCATTCAATAGAAATACCTTTTAGCGCATATAAAGTACTTCATTAGTCTGCCTTAAAACCACAGTATATCCCGATAGATTTGTACACATTTCCATGCATATATATGTATATAAATACAGAGATAAGAATTTCCCTCTTCACCAAGTTTTGTCAGAAAATTTATTTCCTTATTTAAATGTTAATTTCATATGCTTATCCAGTGGATTTTTCCCATCAGTATCCTGCAATAAATACTATTTTATTGCAGGTTCAAATTTCAAGACTGCATTTTATTTTTCCAGATTGTCCCACATGTTTAATATTATATACTTGAGATATTTTTTCTAGATGTTTCGTAGAGGGGCGTGACCAGAGATTCTTTTCGGGTGAAAATGTAAAAGTCGTGTATAAATCTACAAAATTTCTGAATGACAGAAAAATATGTCAGCACCTGCTAATTAAACTAAAAATTTCGGAGGTAGGAGGGGAGATATACTATTTAGTAAATATATGTTTAATAACATTGTTTTTGTTAAATTAAACACTTCTGCAAAGAAAAATGGAATGAATTACTCTAAGGAAGCGAAAGCCACGCCTCTTACAAACCATTATCGTGTGTAACAGTTTAAAGCACTGCTTTAAAATCAAATATAATTCATACATATATTTTTCTTATATTCTGACTGTTCATTTAGGAAATATAATTTTTTATATAGAAATATATGTTGGTTGTTTTTAATTAGTGCAAAAACTTGGGAAGCAAAATTCTCTTCATTCCCTCATTGTGGGAACCATGGGAGGGGATGAAAGTCTTCAGACCTACCCAAAAGACATTGCTCAAGGCTAACATTGTACAGTTTGTTCAAGTTAAATTACCTTTTTCTTCGTAAATTAGCAGTGCCAAAAAGTTTTACATTGCTTTAGGTAAACATTTTACTTTATTGTATATTTTGCCTAGATCATTATAGCTTTTTGAAAAATTAGCCCCTCCCACAAAAAAATTCTGTATCAGCCACTGCCTTCATTTAGTTCTATTTTAGTAAAGAGAAGGGTAATTCTAAGCGCAATTTGTGTTTAATAGAATAAAAAAATAAAGAGCAGGGTTGGGTGCAACTCATCACGCCGGCCTGGGAAATATATGTAAACGGCAGACTACTTACATTTTATTCAGAACAAACAGCACATTATATTTTACGACATCCATGTGAAAGTGACCGGCCTACCGCAAAATTTCCCAGCTTCCCGGTGGGCGAATCCGGGCCTGCTTCTAACTGCCTTTAGTGATTTATTAAAATCTGGAAAGAAATCAGCAAAGAAGGATCGTGTTTCATCCGAGAAAAGCTTTACTGAGTGTGCCGACCAGATAAGCATAAACCTAAGAACATTAATCATTAATCACATTCATTCTTTTTTCTTTTTTACTCCCAATCAGGATTGGGTAATAAAATACGTTTTCAAAGTTACAATAACTTATTCATATCTTTTTGGTGAAAGCTCTTAAATATTATATTTAACGACACTTTATAACACTTATTAACTCAGCTACGCCACTTAAACTGTTTTCTGTTTTTTAACACAAGAGGCGCAGCCAAAAGGAAGAGGTTAACATCTACATACTTCGTTAAACTTCAATGAATTTTGAAATAAAGAATGCAAAAAATCATTCACAGAATTATAGAGAAAACACACAAAAAAGTAGACTATTACATATCTAAATTGAAAATTTTCAAATTGGCTTTTTTTCTCAAACTAATTATAGAGAGCTGGTCGGGAAAAGTTCCGACTTCTTACTGAAAGTTAACGCCCACGGCGAAAGAATTTGTTCCACAACATCAGCAAAGACGTATTCAAAGGGAGGGGGTCCAGATCCCCTGCAAAATTTCGATTTTTGTTGACAAAATTATAATGATGAAGTTTTTTTTGAGGAAAAGTCTGCCTTTTGCACTGGAACCCCCTCCGAAATTTTTTTCTGGATACGTCCCTGAGCATCAGCAATAAACATTCGAAATTAAGTGAAGTGAGAGTGCTTTATTGATATGAAAAATAGGAAATGTTGATCAATGAAAGTTCAAGCAATTCATTCCAAGAGTACATAGTTTGTGCACGGGTGGGTGTTAGAAGAAGATGTGGAGCTACATTCCAGGTAAGCGGAAATGCAACCTCGAATCTGGTCACCGTTTTCTGAAAGTTGCCGGCATACACTGCGTTATAATTACAAATACATCAACATTGAAACATAGGAAATCGCTAAAGACACTGGTGCTGTGGGAAGGTGCATATTCTTTTATCGCCTCCTCTGACTGCGACCCCCTTTTTATAACAGGTAGACGAATTCTTTTAGTTTTATCGAATTTCAATTCTTATCAAAATTGAACTCATCTGAAAATGGTCTTTGTCATAACAATGAAACATTGCAACTTTTTTTTCTTTGTGAATCTCAAGCGAAATTTTTATTACATTTAGAATTTGAATAAAAAAAAGAATACATAATTTATTTTATTGGGGAAGGATCATTGTTATACTGGTGTAAATGATCTAAAATTTAGAGAAAAGCTAATGAGAATATTAGTTTCATATTTGCTCTTACTTGCTTCTTGAGCCCGCCCGAGCCCGAACGCAATTGTGAAGTACAGTGCCCGAGCCCGTCTCATCTCTAGTCCGGACCCCTCCGAAATTTCAGTTTTTGCTAACAAAATAATAATGATGAAGCCTTTTTGTGAAAAATTCTACCTGTTTCATCGTTCGGACCCCCTCCGAAATTTTTGGACCCTCCCCGAAATTTTTTTCTAGTTACGTCCATGCGCACACTACAATATGTCCGCAGGAATTATTTTAAATAAAGTAGTTCCTTCAACAATTTAAAATGCTAGTATCTTTTAAACGTGAACCGCGATAAGCATTTTTCAAATGCACAATTTGGGGATATCATGTGCCAGATTCTCTTTTTTAATCAAAAACAGATGAAAGAGAACATTTTAAAAATGCTACATTTCTGAGTACTTTTATTATCATAAAAAATCATTAAAATTGAATTTTTTTCATCACAGTGTGTAAGTTTTTTAACATCCGGGGGCGTAACTACAGGAAGGTTACCAAAATGTGCCCCTCCTTCTGTCAAACCAAATTATTTGAAATTCCAGATGAATTCCTGTATTGGAGTGAAATTTGCAAGTGGAGATATGAAATGCTTTGCTTACAAAGGTTCTAATATTTATGCAATCTTCCATGGGCTTTTTTCCATTTCTTCTTTTTCTCCTTTAACTGAAAAAATGTTTTTAATCGCTGACTTTAAAGGAGGGACACATTCTAATAACTCCGCCTCCAGCTACGCCCTCGGAATTTTCATACAAGAGAAGGATGAGTAAAAGTTTTTAAAATCTAAATAAGCAACAAGTTCTTTAAAAAAATACCCAGAGAAAGTTAGTTGACTTTTTTAAGGATATTTTATTTTAAAAAGAGTTAGACAAGGTGAATATATATAGATTTATATATTTGTTGTGAACAATTTCATTTTATGAGGATAGTATATTTCTTTTTCTGCACTCTCCTTAATAATATTGCAAACAGTTATAGTAATAAGACCTTAAAAAACATGTACCTACTACCTATTCACAACTCTCTCAAATGTGATATTGCCGTTATAATTTTTTGTTATCCATATATAGGTAGCACACACACTGATACACACTCTCAAGTTTCTAACGACTGATTCGTACTCAGAGACGAGAAATGAATTAATACAATCTCATAACAGTTCTTAGCAATTTAAACTGAAGCATAAAAGAGCTTATATACAATTTTTACTGGCGTCTGTTTTTAATATTTCCATTATTCATATTTGTTCAGTTTTATTTTATGTTTGTCAGACCATGGTTTCAGTTCGCTTTGCACATCATTTGCCATACTTTAGAAATTAAAGGTCCAGGAAAAAAGAGCTCGTTTTGAAGTGAAACCTTTTTGTATTGTGCAAGATGTGAACAAACTGCACAGTTATGTATAAAGTAGGTGTACCCAAAGTAAGATAATCTAAATTGGGTGTGTTCCGTGGGTCGGCCTTATGAGGGAGTTGTCGGAGGTGGATTAAGAGAACATCCTCTCGGCCGTTTACGTGACGTATAGTGTAATTAATATATCCATGAAGTACGCTGAGGACTTTGAAAACAGGAAGACGACTCGAATTCAGAAAAGCTACGTTTATTGAAGATAACAGCAAAAACAGTCTTGACGTAAGCAACTTCAATTACGTACAGTACATTGTTTCATACAATAACACCAGGAATATATCTAATTGTTCCGGCCACATGGCATGCCGGAGTTCCATAAAAAAACGAACTCAACCTCCTCTGACGGAGAGCAATCGAGAAGTGTTACTAAAATCTTCCTACAAAACTGCCAGCTCTTTGCAGGTTGGCGAGTAAAATATGAGCACTCATAAGCCACTGCCCCACGTCCGGTAGGCGTAAACAATATAAAAATTTGAAACAAACGGATTAAATGATTAACGCCAAGACAGAAGTGCCAGAATTTAGCGAATGCCAATACATAAGGCTACAACCCCGTGAGAAAAGCAAAGGGGGCGACCGGGAGGCACCAAGAATTTACACAGCATATGCTAAAGCGAAATTAATTTAGAAGGGAAACCCCGAAAAATCCCAGACATAGCGTCGCGAAAGAAAGAATATGTTATCGAGCCGAGAAACAGAGTGGAGAGAGATTAATACGGAATACGAAATTTTGATTTAGAAAGACGAAACATAGGAACATTTTAAGACGCGAAAAACATGTGAACTTCGTCACAGGCCTATTTAAAGTTTGTGAGCTCCTAAAACAGAACATTTTTAAACAGTAATGGTGTACAATTTTCCTTTATTTATTTTTTCACACATTATTTTATTTTATTTCCTATATATCTGATACATAAAAGTGTTGCACAGCTGTTTTACACTGACGCAATCTATAAATCCTAAATGTTAAGTAGAAGTACACATTGTGAACATGTCTTAAATAATGGAAGATAATTTTAGAGGCCCACCTAAGCCCAAGTTTCCTTCATAATTTAGTGTAATACGGGCACGATTAGTTTTTCTCGTGAGGGGGAGCACTGAACAAATTTACTCAATAGCTTTAACAATAATATTAAACCCAACAAAAATTTGGTAAAGGAATTTATAAAACTTCCACTTAATTTACACAACTGCTTAAGGAAGTATTTTATATATGAGCTCGTGTCTTTTAATTTATCTTTTGCAAAGTCATCAATAATTTTTTCATAAACTCAGTAATTTTTGTGTCTGGCAAACTTTCCTGTTCTATGTATAATAAAACCAAATTGTTTAATCTTTCTTTCCCATCGTAGTTCTTAAACAGTTCTTCACACGTTTTAAAACCGAAAAAGACCTTTCGCCTGAAGCATTCGATATGGGTTGAATTAAAAATATTTTTGATTATTTCTACATTAGGAAAAGTTCATGGCATTTCGAGTGCAGCCATGTAAATTTCATTTGCATTTCTGTAAAGTTCATTGTTTTCTTCCAAAAATAGCAAAAAACGATTCAGTTCATCGACAAAATTTTAAATGTCCATGTCATTTTTGTAAATATTTTTCACGTTTTTTATTGATTTTTTTCCCTCCTTTGATAATTTACTAAACTATTTTCACGTGTTTCCATTCTTCTGAATTATTCGGATTTGGTATACTATAATATATTAAAATGAATTTTCTAAAAAATGTTCTCTTTTCCAAATTCATAACCTGCATCCTTGTTTCCATCGAAGCATTGGGAAAACCCCCACCCAAGGCGGGACCCCACCAGGAGGCCTTAATTTTAACTGTTCAAAAATCCATGAATATTTCAGATGTAAACGTATTGAGAAAAAAGAAAGAAAGCACAGCCATTCCAATTTCTCCCCCCACACACACCTGTGTGTGTGTGACTTCAGCCTAATTCCAATATTTCTATCACTTGAAATGAATGCGCTCCTACAGAATAGAATCCACTCAGTCTTTCATTACGGTTCGAGGGGAACATCAGACGGTAGCGTCAAGATGTGGTCTCAGAACAAACAACGGGCAAAAGCAAAAATAGTACCGTAAATTCGTTTACTTTGACCTTTTTATTCCTGCCGTAAACCGCAAGAGCGTAGTCAAGGGGGAGGATAGGGGGTCACAACCCCCCATGAGAAATTTTTTGCCATGCAAAATGTATATTCTTCACTGCTTTATCACGCATGTAAACATATATGTGAATTGCAGTAATCGTAACCCCCCCCCATGAAAAATGTCTGGCTACGCCACTGCTTAAACGCTATTCCAAACTCTGCACGTCTTTGTCTGCTGTCTTTCTCAACCCTTTGAAGCACGACCACTCACCAATCCTGAAAAAATGGCAGCCGTTGCCATCGCTCGATTTGTCTACCAGCAATATGGCGGTCGATCGAATCGCCCATCGCGTATGCAGCAAACTCAACGCGCGTTCGATTACAACTGAACTGTTCGGTCTATGCTGCTGCATATTTATAGGTGTCACAGAAGCTAGGAGAAATTTCTCGAAGTATCTCCATAAAGCGGGAAATTTGGTTACGTCACAGGAATACAGTTGAATCACTGGGCTATTATGTAATATAAAGGTAGGGAAAGAAACATTACATGCCCCATTGGCAAAATCGTGCCGAATGTCCGAAATGTCGCCATGCTTGGCAAATTGTTCCGAAATATCGCGAAATTTGACGCCGAAAATATGTCCCCAAAAGTGAGTTAAGTTCTAGCACCAACATTTCTCGAGATTTCTAGGAAATCCTATGATAACCAATGGGAACACACAAAATTCCATTTCTCGGGTTCTAGTTAAACGATTTTGTTGCAACAAAATGCAAAATTTAATTATTTGACAAGTAGAATACGACTTTTATACTATTTATAACCTCTGAAAGGTAGAACAAACCGAAAATTCGTAACAATATGTACATACAATACAGTATTTGCAGAATACTGAACAGTTTGTACATGGTGATTGCTCTTTAAAAAATTTGGTATTGATTTTTGAACTGCAGTAATGAGAATGGGTTTCCTTATACACATATCCCTCGATTTTTTTAAATTGAATTCGGATTATTAGCGATCTGGATTTTTGATGTCCGGATTATCGACGCCCTACTGTTTTTCTGCAGGTGAAGAAACTGTTCCCGCTGCCCGGCTCGTCCTTTAGTCCATCTCTCTCTCCGAATAGCGAACTGGACACATGGAAGATTGGGCACGGGCTACATACAACTTTGACAGTTTTTAAAATTCTTACTACTTCCCCAATTTCCAAAAAATCCCTTTTTAAATTATAGACTGGGCCATTAATATAGTTTCCCACACCAAAATTTTAGGGCCGGCCTGTTCAGGTTGAGAAGTTTCAACCAACGAGACAGTAGCGTAACTGGGACGTTCCGCCCCAGGCGCCTATAACGGTTACGCCACTATTTCGAGAAATGCTCAGGAAGAATAGGTTGACGGCAATGGCATTTGGCAGCTACATCGGATGACAACCATTGTCTAATTAGCCACTCCACAACAAGTTTAGTGGCATAATTTAGGGGCACGGTGTTGCCCATGCGGCATTTCTTGGGGGCGTTCAAGAGATATTTTTTAAAGGGGCGCCGTTAAAATCCTTCGCCTTATGGCACCCAAGTTGCTCGGAAAGGCATTGCACAATCCGATTCGCTTTAAAAAGACAAATATCGTGATATGAATAACTCAACTACTTTAAAAACTGGACAATGCGATTTTTGCATCGAAAACCCTTCGTATTGTTGCGGAATTACTCTGCTACTCCTGGGGTTCGTCGTTCTAAAGTCCAGTTGGTGTAAAAAGTTCAAGTAAAAAGTCACTTGTCAGGATGGAACACAAACTTTATTGCTTCTAGAACTTCGTAGAACAATCAGCTGTACACAATTCACAAGCACAATCTAGCAGTAACGTGCTTTTAACAATCCGCTTGGATCAGAAGCTCTCACAAATGCTGTATTTCTCACACAAAATAGAACACTTTCACTGGCAAGAATTCAGTGAAAATATACGAGAAATAACACTAACAGTCTCTCAAGACTCAGCGATGAAGAATTTACACACAGCACTTAAATTCAAAGCTTCACAAACAGCGCGAAACACAGCTTCCTTCACAAAGCAAGCGTATTCACTCTCTCAAAGCTTGATCAACACTGAACTGTCGGGGCGACGCGCGCTTCTATAAATAGCCGACGTAGGAGGTACAAGAGGTTCCAGAAAAGTCAATTTCTCGAGTTTTCTACATAAAGCGTGAATTTTGATTACGTCATAGAAGAGAAATGTTAGGTTATTATGCGTTTTAATGCAGGAAAAACAACTTCCAGGCCCCATTGGGAAAATCGCGCCAAATGACCAAAAAGTCGCCAGGCTTGGCGACTTTTGGCGAAATATCGCCAAATTTGTCGCCAAAAATAAGTCCCCAAATGTGAAGAGATCTAAGCTCTAGGACTAATATTTCTCGAGTTTTCTAGAACCTCCATTGAAAAACAATGGCAAACCGAAACCTTCATATCTCGGTTCTAATTGGCCGATTTTGATGCAACAAAAAGCAAAATTTATCTATTTGAAGCGTAGAATACGAATTTTAAACCATTTTAAGCCCAAGAGCAGCGGGTTGCCCCGAAAATTCGTAACATTGCCCCCTTCCCAAGGACTGCACGTCCCGGGCAGTACAATCCCCAGTTAGGAGGTCACACAAATATACACAGTGTCCAACCGTTAACCAAATCTTAACAACATAATTCAAGCAAGTAATCAATAAACACAGTAAGCAAATACACTCTAATAAATAAATAATCAACATAATAAATAATTACACTGTAATAAATCATAAACATAATAAACAAATACGCATTAATGAAAACCATTATATTACAAATATGTACACTAAACATGGCGTAAGTAGTGAGTGAAAGAGAGTTGAGGAAAGAGGAAGAGAAGGGAAAGACAGGAAAGAAATGAGAGATGAAAGAAAAGATGAATTACGCCATAGTGACCATGGTCTGAGCTAATCACAACCGCGGTAGATGGCTAGCCGATCGTAATGTACAACTCTTGGCTTCGAGTTTGGTGACTTACGAATCCGTACGATGACGTCATTCAGCCGGTTTAGGACTGTGTAAGGACCGTCCCACGGCGATTGCAGCTTGGGAGACAGGCCTTTCCGTCGAGTAGGATTCCATAGCCAAACTTTGTCACCTGCGTTGAACTCGTGTCCCGTAGCCTTCGTGTCGTAGCGAGTCTTCATCTTTTCCGTGTTCAGGTTGATCCGCTCCCGAGCAAAATGATGCACATCTTCAAACCGTGCCCGAAGGTTTTCCACGTACACGTCTGGCGATGAAGGCGCATCTGGAGGGCGGCCGAACACTAGATCGGCGGGAAGACGAAGATCTCTGCCGAACAGCATCTGGGAAGGTGTGAAGCCGGTAGTCTCATGGACGGCGCTCCTATAGGCCAGCAGGAAGAGGGGGAGTTTCTTGTCCCAGTCCTCTTGATTCCTAGATACCAGAAGCGAGAGGGTGTTTAAAATTGTGCGATTGAACCTCTGCCACCATGCCGTCGGATTGTGGATGTAAAGGCGTAGTCTGGGTTTTGTCCATTCCGAGAAGTTCCCTAGCAGCAATCTTTGCTCGGGCTTTACCAGGCCTATGATCGGTGCATCGGCTATTCATCGCCTGATCATTACTGATCATCCTTAATTTTTCGTATGTTCATCTTTTCCCGATGATCGAATCTTTACACTGAGGTCTGATAGGCGCTTTCAAGATTGCGAAGGGTAAAGCGAGCAAACAGGTTTATATCGGTCTTTCTCCCAAGTAGCTGAACGGCTCGATATCTCCGTTCCTTCATTAATGTGCAAAGAGCATCATATGCACACCATATGTTTGTTTTAAGGTTGCTGATTGGCTAAGCTATTACGCGGAAGCAGTTTGAACAGTTTTCGCAAAATCTCAAAATCTAATCCAAATTTTAAGACACTTTAGGGGGGGCATAGTTTAAATTGTACGACCACCTATCGTGTCACTAAATTTTGCTTTATTCACTTAAGTCGTATGTGATGCCCCGACAAAAATTTACACAGTTTGAAACCATTTTCAAAAAAAAATCTCAAACTCTAATTTTTTTTTTTTTTTTTTTTTTTTTTTAAATCCGACGATTATAGCTTAAGGTGAGTGATTGCCTATCATGTCAGTAAATTTCATTCCTTTCGCTTTAGTCACTTTTACGTGATGTGCGAATAAAAATTTACGCAGTTTGAAACAATCTTCGAAAAATCTCAAAATCTATAGAGAGATTTTTAAAATATTCATTATAATGAATTTTTTTAAAAAATTCGAAGCCTATACTTTAAGTTAAGTGACCACCTATCATGTCAACAAATTTTATTTAATTCGCTTCAGTCAATTTTACGTGATGTGCGAATAAGAAAAGACAGAACGACAGACAGACAAACTTCTTCTTCTTTTTTTTTTTTTTTTTTTTTTTTTTTTTTTTACGGCAGTACACAGGTCCCAAATGCTTAAAACGGATAGAAATCGCAAAATTTTTTTAATTTTGAGTAGTGTACAGGAAAAGTCTAGTTTTATTTAAATAGAAACTTAAATGTTCCAATTCCGAACTTGAAACAACAATCACTTCCAATTTTAGTCTCGCCAATAACGTGTCAGACCCCCGTCTAGTGGTTAGAATTCCCGATTACCAAGCGTTAGTTCTCCAGTTCGAAACCAAGTCTCGGAAGCTTGAAAAATGAAGTTCAGATGGCAGCATTAAAATTCAAAGAGAGGCGGAAGAAGTTCGAATTTGCTTTTTTTTTTTTTACTTTTAAAAAATTTTATCTAGCTGGGATATACCCTAATTTTTATCGATTGTTCAGTTTAAAACTTTTATCAAAGGTCATAGGCTTCACATCCTAAGTTGCAAGGTGTTTGCTCTTCCGAGATGAATATAACCCCAATCGCATCGGCTTTACAACGGCTCTAAGCCCAATTTTCCCCCCTTGCCGATGATCGAACCCTACTATTCGGGAGAGGACATGCCCGAGAAAAATCCGAGATAAGATCCCCCGACGCGATGAAGAACCTTGCATGGCGCGTGCTGCGCTTCCTCCCTGTCCGATCATCGCCGTTTCAGGAACCGATGACCGTTTGCTACTAGGGTTGGCATAGTCCTTTAAAGACTGCAGAGGTAAAGTTCGTTCCTTGGTCGGAATGAAGTTGCAGAGGGGTTCCATATCTGGAAATCCATTCTTGCACCAGTACCTCTGCTACGGTCGTAGCTTCTTGATCGGGAATAGGAAACGCTTCGGGCCATTTAAAGAAGTAGTCAATGACAACTAGGATGTATTTGTTGCCATCCGAAGTTCGCGGAAGAGGTCCCAGGATGTCGAGGGCAATCCTCTCAAAAGGCGCTCCTACATTATAACGATGTAGTCTTCCACGGCTTCGTTTCTTCGGGCCTTTACGGGCGGCACAGGCGTCACAAGCTTGACACCACTTTTCGACGTCGCCTCGAGCCCTAACCCAGTAGAAGCGCTCGCGAACTTTCTGCAGGGTCTTCATTACGCCAAAATGGCCTCCAGTGTAGCCATTATGAAGTTCTTCTAGAACCTTCGGAATCCTCGAACGAGGGAGTACTAACTGCCATCGGAGCATCTTGCCGTCGTCCGACTCCCATTTACGATACAGGACTCCATTCCTCAGGCGAAGCGAATCCCATAAAGCCCAGAACTGTTTTGTTGCCGGACTGTAAGATGATATTTCTTGCCAACTGGGCTTAGCGCTGGATTTTTCCATAAATTCCACAATAGGTTTGATGTCTCTGTCTGCTAATTGGTCCGCCCGAACATTTTCGTCACTCCAGGGATCTTGAGATGGTGCCGATGATGTAACTTGGCGGACAACGGGATGTTTCAGATGGTAATTTTTCTCTGCCCTGGAGCAATAGCGACAACTGTCTATGCAGGGCCTTCTCGACAAAGCATCTGCATTTTCATGAGATGACCCTTTCCGATGACGAATCTCGATGTCATATTCTTGTAATCGCTGTATCCACCTGGCTATTTGGCCCTCTGGATTCTTGAAATTTAGAAGCCAGGTTAAAGAGGCATGGTCCGTTCGGAGCAGGAACTTTCGGCCGTACAGGTAATGATGGAAGTGCTCCACGGCTTTAATGATAGCAAGAAGTTCCTTACTCGTAACACAATAGTTACGTTCTGCCTTTGAAAGGCATTTGCTCCAGTAAGCAATGACGTGTTCTTGGCCATCTATCTCCTGGGACAAAACTGCTCCAACACTCTCCTTACTTGCGTCTGTGTCCAGGATAAATGGCTTGTCAGGGTGAGGATACGACAGGATCGGCGAAGATGTTAAAGCCGTCTTCAGTTCGTTGAATGCGTCCTCACATTCCTCAGTCCATAGAAATTTCTGTCCAGTCTCGGTCAATTTGTGAAGAGGTCTTGCAATTTGAGAAAAGCCCTTCACGAATTTTCGATAGTAAGTACACAGACCGAGAAAACTTCTTAAGTCATGGATATTCTCGGGACGACTCCAGTTCTGGACTACGGACGTCTTTTCGGGATCGGTTCGGACTCCGCGGGCGGATATTATGTGCCCGAGGTAACGTACTTCCCGACGAAACAAATTGCACTTCGATGGACTTAGTTTCAAGTTTGCCTCTTTTAATTTCTGCAGTACCTTTCGAATGTTCTCGAGATGCTCTTCGAAAGTCCTTCCGACGATGATGATATCGTCCAAATAAACGAGCCATGCTTCGTAGGAAAGTCCTCTCAACACTGTCTCCATTAGTCGCTCGAATGTAGCAGGTACGTTGCAGAGTCCAAAAGGCATAACTTTAAACTGCCATAATCCTTGTCCCGTGGTGAACGCAGTCTTTTCACGGTCGTCGGGATGAATTTCCACTTGCCAGTAACCACTTTTCAGATCCAGAGTGGAAAACCATTCGTTTCCCGATAAAGTGTCCAAAGTGTCGTCTATCCTGGGAAGAGGGTAACTGTCTTTCTTGGTAATGTCATTCAGTCTTCTGTAGTCAACACAGAACCGAGTGGAACCATCCTTCTTCCGGACCAAAACAATTGGCGAGGCCCAGGGACTAGTCGATGGCTCGATGACGTCATCACGCTGCATCTCCTCTAAAAGTCTGCTCACCTCTTCTTGCTTAGCAAACGGCAGCCGCCTAGGATGTTGCTTGATGGGAGAATGGCTGCCTGTATCTATCCTGGGTTGAGTTAAGCTCGTACGGCCAAAGTCACCCGAAGTACGGGAGAAGAGGTCTTCAAATTCAGCTATTACTTTCTCCGCAGCGCTTCTCTGTTCTGCCGTTAACTCCACGTCTTGTATTAATTCCTTCGTCAGGCACTCGGAAGATTTAACTGTCGTTTGGCTGATGTTCTTATTAATGCAGGTAACAGGAGTGCATGTCGCCAACACTTCATTTTTCTTTATCACCTTTGACTTGTCCGTCACATTTACTACTCTAACTGGAATTTCTGTTCTCGACAAGTCCACAAGTGTTGCTCCCACAAGTACTCCTCTGACGGAATCACTATTGTTTGGGTGTTCGATTAATCCAAAACGGAATTTATTGCTTTCTTTTACTGTTCCAGAAATTATTGAATCAGTTCTGGGAGGTAGAGTGATATCAGTATGGGCTATTATTTGCTGAACAGGCAAAACAGTTTCATTTCTAATATCGAACACAGCTATTTCTTCTGAGTCTGAACGAAGCTCATTATTCTTAAAGTCCAAATTAAATTTGTGTGATTTTAAAAAGTCCAGTCCGAGAATAAAAGAGTCTGTAATATTGGCGACATATACCACATGGTCGTATCTGGCATTTCCAAACGTGATTTCTAGTTGCGCTTTTCCGCCCACTTCGATCTTGTCACCTGTCACAGTCTGGAGGGTCAGCGAGGGCGGAGTCCAGATAATCTTCAAATTTAATTTCTCTGCCAGATCCGTCCTTATGATGGTTACGTTCGCTCCAGTATCAATCACCATGTGGCATGGGGAACCATTAAGAAATCTGTAAGACTTTCAAACGAGGCTTTTGAATATCCCTCAGCCTTTGTTCCTGAAAGTCGTCTCTTTTCTGTCTTCCTTCATGGGCTTCTCTGGTGCATTGATAACTGCGATCTTTACGACGAGAGCTATTTTGTGCGTCACAGTATTTTCGTAAATGCCCCTCGCTGTTGCACCTCCAACATTTCACTTTTCTTGGCTCTGACTGTTCTTGTCGTTCCACCAGATTTTCCAGGGTCTTTAATTTATTCTCTAATCTCTCCATTTCTCCATCCGCAGGCTCCTGGAATGACACAGCTCTAACATTATGCCGCTCTTTTCTTACGGCCAGCTGAGCTACCTCTAGCTTCATGGCGAATACGAGGGCAGACCTGAGATCTTTATAATCCGCCAAGATCAATGCTTTCTGAATTTCAGAGTCCAAGAGGCCTTCAATAAAATGTTGCACTGCAACTTCTTCTCGAACATTATCAGGATAACTGCCATAGGCTAGATGACACAGCCTATCTATGTCGGAAGCCAGCTCTTGGAGGGTCTCGCCAGGTCTTTGAATCCTTGACTTAAGTTGTATTCTACTATATTCTTTCTGGCACTTCTCTCCGAATTTCATCTCCAAGGCACTTGCGAGGGCGTCAAAATGTCCTAGCTTCGTCGCTCCAATAGTTTGCAATACGTTAATTGCATCTCCGCTAAGGGAAGCGGCCAGTTGGTCCGCTTTCTCGGATTCGCTCCAACCATTGGCTTTAGCGACGATTAAAAATTGGGTCTTGTAGGCTTCCCAGGGAGTCTTTCCGTCATAGGTAGTAAGTTTCACTGTTGGGCGGTGTGAAGATAACCTGATGTTTTCAGATAACTTTCCCAGCTTTACGAGAGAGTCCAATTTCTCTTCAATTTTAGCTTCACATTCTTCATGTATTTTCAAAACTATATTTTCTTTCCAGTCTAGTTTCTCCTCAATTTTATTCTTGAATTCTTCCCGCATTCTGCAAATATCTTGCTGCAATTCTTTAACATTTTCTTCTATTTTTCCTTCAATTCTTTGTTCATATTTCGTTTGGGTTTCTTCTATGAGCGACATTCTTTTCTCCATTATCTCTTGATTTTCCTGCACAGTCCTTTCGAATTTCTCTAATTTTCCCAAAGCAGTCTCCATTTTCTCCAATCCCAATTTCATTCCTTCTTGTCCGGCTTCAATTTTCTTCTCTAAATCCGCTTTCATCTGTTCTTGTCCGGCTTCAATTTTCTTTTCTAAATCCGCCTTCATCTGTTCTTGTCCGGCTTTCATCTCGTCTTGTCCGGCTTTCAGAATTTTGATTACGTCATAGAAGAGAAATGTTAGGTTATTATGTGTTTTAATGCAGGAAAAACAACTTCCAGGCCCCATTGGGAAAATATCGCCAAATTTGTCGCCAAAAATAAGTCCCCAAATGTGAAGAGATCTAAGCTCTAGGACTAATATTTCTCGAGTTTTCTAGAACCTCCATTGAAAAACAATGGCAAACCGAAACCTCCATATCTCCGGTTCTAATTGGCCGATTTTGATGCAACAAAAAGCAAAATTTATCTATTTGAAGCGTAGAATACGAATTTTAAACCATTTTAAGCCCCAGAGCAGCGGGTTGCCCCGAAAATTCGTAACAGTATTTACTATACAGTAAGGTATTTTGTCGCCCCCATCCCCCTAGAGATGGCAGTCGCACCGATCGCTTCACACTAGGACAACGCCCCTTAGAGAGACATGACGCGGTTAGCCTTAGGGCATTACAAACAACAGATGATTGAAGTTGTTTGATTGTTGTGCTGTTAAGGCAAAGCACAAAAGGGGTCAGTGAAAATATTACCGGCAGGGCAAACGAGCCACAGATTTTAGGGCCCCGAAATCTTACATCTTACACTTTTGTAGTTTTAAAATAAAATTACAAATGATAAAAAAAATTCAGAATTTAAATAATTTTTTTAATTATAAAATATGAACAATGAAAATAATTCAAATTTACATTTGTATAAATTAATTTAAACTTATTTTTAATTCTTCGAAATGCCCTATATCGATATAGCATACCAATATGTAGGAAAATAACTAACCCCATTTGTAAATAGAATTTTTAGCGTTAAAAAATAGCAAAATTTTTTAATTATTTGTTATTTTAAGAAATATTTACAAAAATGTTTACAAAAAGCGGTTGTATTCCGTACATGTTAGCAACTGTGATACAGCATTTCGATGTAACGTTTAACTATCTGTTTCTTTGGCATCATGTAACTATTTTCGTTTATTTCAGATTACTTAAAACAAAATTTGAAAGGGTAAGATATTTAAAACTTTCAGGTTATTGCAAAGGGTCCAATTCTTTTCTTCTGCCCAGGCCCACAGTTTTCCTGATCGGGCTCTGATTGGGGTAACTGCTAAAGGAGGAAGAAACATGTCTTGAGAGGGGGGAACTTTTTTAAGAGGTTCTAACGCTTATTTACGTTGTATCTAGAGAAACCCGTCCAAAACTTCAGACCGTTAGATCGCCCCAACAGTGGCACAGTGCATTGCGCACTGAACTGGAAGACGGAAGGTGCCAGGTTCGAAACCAGGTCGCGTCCGCCGACCTAACCGTTCGGAGTTTTCTGTGGTTTTCTCCGAAACTTAGCGTAAATACGGGTTATGCAGGGCCGGCCCGACCCTATAGGCAAACTAGGCAACCGCCTAGGGCGCCGAACCTAAGAGGGCGGCACGAGCCAGGTAGCGGACTTTTTTTAAGCAACTTGTTCCCGTTGCTCGGCGCATCTTTCATTCCATGTCTCTCTCTCCGTACTAGACAATAGCAGACTGGCCAAGTGGAAGATGGGGCAATTCCACTAGGTCTGCATACAATTTGGTCGCTTTTAACCCCTCTCGTTCCACATCGGCTGCAGCCATGTACAATTTGGGCAGTTTTTAAAAATGCTCCTCCTCCTCTCGTTCCACATTGGCCGCGACCATATACAATTTGGGCCACTTTTGAAAATCCTACCCCCCCCCCTCCCACACACACACACACACACACTCGTTTCACATCGGCCACGGCCATGTACAATTTGGGCCGCTTTAAAAAATCCTTCCGCCCCATTTCACCACTTTCCAAAATGTCCATTTTCTATTTATGAGCTGGGCAGTTAATAACGTTTTCCGCATCAAAATTTAAGGGCCATCCCCTGTTACTAGGTAAAAAGGCTCAGAAGTGGACCTAAAGTACGTGGTGCCCCTCTGCAAACGTAAAAAAAGCGCCCCCTTTCATACAATATCCAAGTTTTGAGCTCGAAATCGCGCCCAGAGCGTGATAACCGAATAGACCTATAAGGCCCGGGCCTATAGTAAAAAAAGTATAGGGGCCTCAAAACTACAATATTTATTATTTATACTTATGGAATGGGATAGGAATAGGTGGGAGGGGGCCACGAACTGATAGCGGGCCTATGGTATCAGAAATTGTTAATCAGGCCCTGATCGCGCTTCTTCAAAGACGGCGCCCGATGCGATGCTTACCATACTTAACGTATCGAGCCGCCCCTGAAAAGGCTCTAAAAATCGAGAAAGTGGAATTACTGGGGCCATAGGCGTAATCTGAGGGGGGCAAGGGGGGGGCAATTGCCCCTGCAGTTTTAAAAATTGCCCCCCTAGTCTAAAAAGTCAGGGGGCAAAGTTAAGGTTTTGAACACAGATCATGCATTTATAACCCAAATATACTATCAGATTCTAAAAAAAAAAAAAAAAAAAAAAACCTTTTCCCCCTGCAAGATTCAACAAAAGAATAGAATCACAGAAGCTTTTCAACCCAACGGGAACAATGGCAGATTCTACAAGAAAGGGCCAAGGTAGGCAATTTCTCAGGAACACAAAAATCAAGGGACAGCGATTTTAAACTTGTCTGAAATCAATTGTTCAGCGTTAGTAAAAAAGACCTGTTGCTGTAAATAGTGGCCCAAAAGAGATCATTTTCACAGGCAATGCCGCAATTAGAGTTTATGTCACCCGGGGAACCCATAATTAGTGTCGTGTGCCCCATCCCAAGAAATTATAGCTGATTTTGGCATTCCTTTTAGAATGTCTCCCGGTGCTTGTCCCCGCTTACCTGTCACAGGTTGGGGCCAGTTTCTCATTTATATTTTAGTGAACCTAATTTTGGTGTTTGAAGGTCAGTAGCAGAGAAACAATACACTTTTATGATCGTGCCCAACTTACTTGACTTGACAGATGACTAATTGCGAATTCAAATGCGACGCAGTTTAAGAGAAAAAACGGTCTGCGATTTTATGATTTATATCTGCTGCCAGGGCCGAAACTAGGGGCACGTGCCCCAGACTTGGTAGGGGGCTCCAAAATAAGTTATGGTTCCATGGGAGGGGGCCGTTCTAGTTGGTTCTTCGTGAGAGACGTAAACTCTAGTTGCAGTACTATCTAAGTCAGTATTTCGATACCTTTAACCCTTTTACATTTTCATGCATTAGAAAAATATAGCAACAAATCACCTCAATACTTCCTACTAACAGCGTTGCTCCCGAGCAATACGGAGAAGCAACGTTCGACACAGAAGGGGGACCTTCACAGCTTTTGTTTATAACGATCTGCAGATGTGCATATAATTCTATTTTCTAGCATTTCAAAAAATTCGTTTAAAAGTCTAGCTAATATATTATCTCAGAATATTAGTTTTCTTTAGTACATAGTATATGTACATTCACCTAATTTATATACCCCCCCTTTTTTTCGTGAAAACGTCTTCAACTTAAAAACTTACATACCCAGACAGCACATAAGCTTAAATCAAGCTTGACATTTCTTTGAATTTGACCTATTAATACAAGCTTGACAGTTCAATTCATTTTAAGCTTGCATCAAGCTTGGAGAAGTCATTTGAGCTGTCAAGCTTGAATACAACTTGATTAGTGGATTTGGAAAGCCACATCCACATAACAAATAATTTATCATCAGTCATAAATGTATTTGACCATAGAATTAGAAAAAAAAAAAAAAGATTCTATATTTCCAAATATTGAAAATCTTCAAAATAAAATACAAATATACTACAAAATTGATTTCAAAATCAGTCGTTTGTCTCGATTTTGGCCAATATTGCCAACATGAGTGTTGCGATATTGAAAGTTTTAAAACGTGTGCTGCTTTTAAGTTTATATTATGCTTATTTCCCTATTAGTAGAGTCTATAAATCACACATAAAATTATTTTAATTTTGATTCATCCCATGGAAAAATAAAAGAAACAAATCGGCATCGGCTACTGATCAATCTCGCCAGAAAACGGCGTGATAACCATAACAGTCACTTCAAACTTCAGTCATATCAGCGCAAGTCAGGTTGGCTGAGTGGTTAGGACGCTGCCTTCCCAAAACTTAGGACTTGAGTTCGATCCCAGCCGCGAACGCTTGATGGAAATTGATTAAAGTAACTTGAAATTTCAGCGTAGAGGGGAAAATAAAATATGTGGGGCGAGTTCACCGACGGGCGCCCCGTGTATTTGGGAAATTTTTTTTTTTGGAAAATTTTTTAAGCTTGAAGTTAAGCTTGCTATGTCAAGCTTGATTCAAGCTTGCTATGCCAAGCTTAATGCAAGTTGGGCAAGTGTAAACTTGAACACTTGATTCAAGCTTGCATTAAGCTTACACGCTTGAAATTTTCAAGCTTAATTCAAGTTTATTGACTTGATAAATCAAGCTTACTGCAAGTTTGCTGTGCTGTCTGGGTAATCTATCAGGGGTAGATCCAGGAATATTTTCCAGCGTCCCATTTTAGTAAAAACTGCATACTTTTGTGAATTTCAATGCTTAATTTTGTGAATTTCAGCTCTTATTTTTGTGAATTTTCAAACCAAATTTTAATAAAAGTCACTTTTTTGTTAATTGATGAAACACATTAAAATGTAGGGTAAAATGCCAATGAAGGGCAGTTATACTCGATTGTATTTTTGTGAAGGGCTTCCCTTTAAATCGATTGTAATTTTGTGAAAGGGCCACGAAACGGACCCAATTTTTGTTTGTATCGACCCCTGTCTCCCGCTTATGCCGAGCTTTAGGTTAATGAAATCACGTTAAAAGTCGTCCCAGCTCCTCAAATTTGTGAAATATCTTTTTGCACATTACTTTTCTAAAAATATTTACAATACCAACCCCCCCCCCCAAAATAAATAAATAAATAAATAAAAATAAAAAATAAATAGTTAATAAATAAAAGAAGAATATAATAAATAAATTAATTAATTAATAAATAAAAATAACGTACTGGACTCAAAAATTTCTGTCCAAGTCAAGGAAAAACACGAGCATTGAGCTCAGAATGCTGTAAATTTAACAGGTCGCTAACATTAACGAAAGTGCCGCGGGAAGAGAGTTTACAGAAAATAGAAAATGAGTTTCATTGTAATGTATTTCACACCTCGCAAGAAAAGCGGTTTTTTAACAAGGCATAAAATGATCGTTTTTCTGGACTTACAAACAAAACTTAAGAACATGTTGTCATCACGAAATGATCATTAAGATTCTGTGAAAAATTGGAGTGATTTAAATGCCGAATGCGGCACTTTTATCTCCCATTAACTCAAAAATCAGTCACATCTGTGTTCACTTAAATAGACTAGGATCAGTTATCCCCGCAAGCATATTGACTTTGTGAGGGGAGGAAGCTTTAAAAAATTTTGTATGTAACATGATGTTTTATATTTCAAGTCTGTTGTTAATCTTTCGCTACCTGGTTAGGGGGGAAATACCCGACGAAGAACACGGAAGATGTCCAAGAGGGTTGGAGGGATTATTGAATGAGCTGCAAAGAATGGATTACAAAGAGCTAAGCTAAATAAATGTTGTCTGCGTGTCAAGTTTGGTTGTTAAATGAATTTTACCAGCCGAATATCTGTATCCTGTAGTGAAATATTAACTTGTTTTGTGTATGAGTACAGGTAAGTAGTTTTCGTAATTTTCGTGTCAAATCGGTAAATTTTAAATAAAGATAAAGTATTAGTCTGGAAAAAATACTACAATGTACTGATCATTTGGGTTTTTTTTGTCAGGAATTCCTTAAGGTAAAGACATCCATTATAGTTGCATTTTGAGAGGGGAAATGTAGATTTGTTTAAATAAAAAATGATGCCTCTCCTTGCTTATTGGAAAAACCCTTTGAAAATCAAAGTCGGCCGCTTCAGTTTTTGACCGTCAAATCTTTCTTGACAGTCAAGCCCTGCTAATGTCCAGTGGCTGTGGAGTTTTTTTCTTTTTTTTTGTAGTGAACGCATAGATTTGCAATTTCCAATTCTTCCAATGAACTTTGTTTTGGACGTACACTACACACAGACTCTACCGCTAAAAGCTGATTCGATCCCCAGTGATACCAGTGGCTGTAGAGTTGTTTTGATAAAAGGGGACAAAAGTAAGCCCTTTTATCTATTTTATTAATTATACTTATTGCACTATTTACTTTTTGTTTTCAAGAGTTAAAAATAACTGTTCTCAAATTTCATCTGTTTTAGTACAGTATTTTTCCATTGTTATAGAAGAAATATTTTATGATTTATTAATGACTATGTCATTTTATCTCTCACACCCCTTTATTAAAAATTGTCCGAAAAATGTGTCCCAAAAATGCGACATAAAAGTAAGAATAAATTTTTGAGTATTGAATTGTTAATTTTTTTATTGTGCAATGTCTTATCCTCCTGAATGCCGTATCCCTCAATAAACATTTATCTACTTAACTGTAACTGTGCTCGCGGACGCATTCTTTTTCCTTCTTCTATACATTTTTCACTCAGCGTAAATACGGGTTAAGACCCCTTAGAAAGACCCCCACGGAGGGCACCCGACCCATCGGCCTAGAGCCCACACGTAGCTAATTGGCCGTAATCCCACAAACACAAACAAATCTATACTTTTTTCCTTCTTGATGTTACCTTGTTATGTGATGTGCCTGTTTCTTCCGTTCTAATAAAATGTTATGTTGAAATCCCACGCTTACCAAGGTTGTGCCGTAAATCTGCTAACATTTCTACAAGGTTATGGACACCAGATGGATTAATTAATTTATTTGCTTATTTTCAACGTTCGTTTCAAGGCTGCATCATTCATCCTCAAAATGGCGACTGGAACGAGGCGAATTGAAACGCTGAACAAAGCTAATTACGAAACATGGAAAATGCAAATGAAAGCACTTTTAATAAAGAGTGATGCCTGGATTTATGCATCAGGTTCAAAGCCTAAACCTGAAGTTTTGGAAAATGTCGAAAAATCGCAAGAAGAGTTCGTTACGCGGATCCAAATGGACGAAAAAGCAAAAGCAGATATAATTCTATGTATATCGCCATCTGAACTCAAAGAAATAAAAAATTGTGACACTTCATCAGATGTCTGGAAAAACCTGTCAGAAAGCTATCAGTCTAAAGGACCTGCTCGTAAAGCTGCATTAATGAAATCTTTAATTCAATATAAGATACCCAACTCGTCTAATGGAATTCACGACCATTTGAGAAAATTCTTCGACATAGTGGACAGACTTTCAGAAATGGATATTAAAATAGACGACGACTTGCTGATATATAGCCTCTCTACTACTTTCGACAATTTCCGATGTGCTATGGAATCAAGAGCTGAGCTACCAAAGCCAGAAATACTCAGAATCAAATGCCAGGCGTAACGATGACAGACAAGCTGAAGACTCAGGTGCTTTCGTGGCTGCTCCTGGAAAACCTGAGTCTAAAAATAAAAATTATGGAAAATACTCGGGCCAGCCGACTCATAAAATTAAGGATGCGTCAAGAATAACTTATAAAAGGTGTAAACGCATCGGGCACAGGGCTAGAGAATGTGAAAGTGGAAAAAAGAATAATTTTAAACATAAGCCTAACAGTCCGAGATTCTTATCCATTCTGGATGACTTGCCAATAGGGTTACCAGACGAAATACAGCAACCCTACTCGCCTAAAGCTCTCTCAACAATATCCAATAACGAAAAGCTAAATTTTTGGTGTATTAAGATAGATACTAAAAATTATATAAGTTACTTCAATTATCATCGACCCACGTTTGCAATTGCAGGGAAAGATCAGGAAACCCTCCTACTTCCTGTCGATGAAATAAATGTAAAGGAAGAATAAAAGAAAAACGGGTGAGAGATAAAATGACAATCAATTAATATTGTTTTAATTTGGCAATAATGAAACTAAAAAGTTAGGGGGGCTCAGGGGGTTCTCCCCTGACGAGGCCCGAAGACCGAATTTATAGTTTGTTTATATATATATATATATATATATATATACACATATATATGCTTTCCCATAGGTAAGGGGGAGTCACACCTCTGAGATTTGCCTTACAACAGTTCATATTTTTAATTAATATAGAACACATTTATAAATACCTTTAAACTGTTTAAATACTTTTATATTAATCTTTGCAGAATACAGTTATGAATATAACACATTACCTTGGCAAAATCTCAGGCTGTGAGACTGAAACCTATGGTGTAGAGTTGTGCATTTCCCTCTCTGATGAGGACAATGCATTTTATACTGTTTTGATATAATAACAATGGCTGGCCTGGGGGTCTTTCATTTTTGTTTACTAAGTAATATTAAACACATGTTTTCTTTTAAGCAGCTTCAATAAGCGCTATGTAACATGTGGAACCACTGTATTTTTGTTTATTTTTACATAAAATTCAACTATAACGATGACAGACAAGCTGAAGACTCAGGTGCTTTCGTGGCTGCTCCTGGAAAACCTGAGTCTAAAAATAAAAATTATGGAAAATACTCGGGCCAGCCGACTCATAAAATTAAGGATGCGTCAAGAATAACTTGTAAAAGGTGTAAACGCATCGGGCACAGGGCTAGAGAATGTGAAAGTGGAAAAAAGAATAATTTTAAACATAAAGGTAATGTGTTATATTCATAACTGTATATATATATATATATATATATATATATATATATATATATATATATATATATATATATATATATGTATGTATGTATGTATGTATATATATGTATATATGTGTGTGTGTACGGGCACGCATAATATGGACTTCCTTTAAAATGACTTTTGCCCCCCCAGTTTCGAAGCCCAAGTTACGCCCATGACTGGGGCGTTCTGCGCCTAGCGCCAATAACCAACACCTCCTAGATATAGAAAGCCTTACAACTGCTACGTCACCAAGCTTTGACGTCATCATTTGGCCTACATTTAAAAGTTTGATATTGACAAAATAAAGCTATTAAAAATTTCTGGTGAATTTACCCCTGATTGGCAATATTTTAATAAATTGAGATAAAAAATATAATTTTACGACAAATGGCAGTTTTTAACATAACTAATTAGATAATGTGATAAGGAAACAGATCATACTGAATAATTTTGTGTGAGAAAGATATTTTAATTTTAATGTTTAATATAAGATATTTTCTAATATTTGTAGTATTTACCAGAAATTTTTAATAGTTTTATTTTGTGAACATAAAACTTTTAAATGTAGGCCAAATGATGACGTCAAAGGTTGGTGACGTAGGAGTTGTAAGGCTTTCTATATGTAGGAGACGTTGCAATAACACGCGCTGGGCATAACCGTTA
The DNA here is from genome assembly GCA_038373885.1 of Cheiracanthium punctorium. Classification (NCBI taxonomy): domain Eukaryota; kingdom Metazoa; phylum Arthropoda; class Arachnida; order Araneae; family Cheiracanthiidae; genus Cheiracanthium; species Cheiracanthium punctorium. The sequence goes on along the minus strand of JAWZYV010019103.1, from coordinate 604,148 downwards.
TGCACAGGGGGTATATGGTGACATACGGTGGGAATATTGTATGACCATAGATACCAAATACTACGGAATATAATTAACCACTTTTTGTAAACGGTATATTTTTTTAGTAGCTTTTCAAAATAGAAAACCAGCTCTATCCCCTAGTACAAAAATCATGCTATATTTTAACCCGAAAGTTATTGTTTAAAAAAAGTGGTTAGTTATATTCCGTAGTAGTTGTCAGCTATGGGTATAACGAAATTGAGGTAATATGAGGATGGCAATGCTGTTTGTCACCTTGGTCGGATGATAGAACCTTTGACTAGTTGGTTAACCACCGTGAGGTTGTGAGGTAATTAAGGGAACGGTCTTGCCCGGGTGCCAAAAAGAAAATTGTTTTAAAGTTCGCCTTTAAAATCCTTCTCCTAGGGCGCCAAATTCGCTCAGGCTGGCACTGCTGAGTAGGTCAGTTATATCGTTTATTTCACGGATGGTGTGTTTAACTTCCATGAGAGATGTTATAGGCGTGATTTCAGGTGTTTTGGAAGGCGTGATCCGAGTTTTCCTGGCAGACTTACTGCTGACTGTGTTTCCCTGGCATTTCTGGAAGTTTGATTGTTAGCATTATCTTTCTTGTTTCTAATTTAACTTTTAAACGTTTTATTTTTCTTTGTTTTGACATTAGTACCCCCACTGCGTTTATTCAAGGTGTTTACTGAAGCAACTACAGATTTTTCTTTCTTTTGAGGACGTTCCTCAGCGGTTTGGGAGGAGCTAGAAGCAGCTCACAGATCTTCACAGTTGCTGCGGGTGCTTACCCTTTTCTTCAGGAGGCGAATACAGAGAAACGTTTCATAAGCATCACCCTCAATAATGTTATTTGGGTCATTTTCGAAAGATGCCGTCATGGAAGTAGAGGTATTTCTTTCTTATACATGTCGCTGCTTAGAAATTCTGATGGTTTTTTCTCATCAGAATTTACAGTGAGGTTGTATTTTCCATTTGCGCTTGTAGTGGGTGGGAAAGGTCTCAGATTACTGAAATATTTATGTGCCTGAACACTCTTCCAGCTCTAATGTACACTCTATAACAAAAAAAATCGACGCCCCATGAAGAAGTCGCCCGATTGTAATGAAATTTCGTATGCAAAGACATTCGGACCGAACAGGCAAATGATTAAAATCTGAAGTCCAATAAATGAATACCGGAAGCGCTAGCGCATCAGAACTGCGCATTCAGCAGGTGCATATAAGGAGCGATTCTCTATCTGAGGGTTAAAATTTCTGTTGCATTTCGACTGCGATATCTTACGTCGGCTGTAACAATGACTCGCCGAAGGTTTGTCGGAGTTTGAAAGAGGTCGTGAGATCGGACTAAAAGAGGCTGGTTGGATGAATCGAAGAGTCGCTCGACATCTGCGTCGAAGCGATGCGGCTATTAAACGATGCTGGCAAGAGTGGATCAACAAACACTAGATATCAGCTTCAAAATGGTAGCGGTCGACCGAGGGCCACAACAGATGGGAGCCCGGCCGCATACGGCACGTGTTTGGCGAGTAAGGTCGCCTGATCTCTCTCACATAGAGCACATTTGAGTCGTTATGGGAAGGCGATTGCAACCATCTCAAAATGTTGCCAATTTAGCCCAACAGTTGCAGACAATTTGGAAAGAAATTCCGCAGGATCATTCGGGAACTTTATTAGTCTGTGCCTTGCCTGGTCACAGCTTGCATCGAGGGTATTTTTTTATGTATGTTCTTTACGTACACCAATTTTTATCGCAATCGGACAATTCCTTCTTGATGCGTCGTTTTCTTTTTTTGTTATGGAGTGTAGTTTGTCGACTGGCGTAACTGCTAAAGTAGCAGTATCGGAATTAGCTATTAGATTTTCTATTTGTTTATGGATATTAAGATGTTCGCTTAGATGAGAGCTGTTAGAAGTAATCAGGTTGCCAACGAATTGTATAAAGTTGGCAAAATAGTCGAACAGGTCAGTTCGCGTACGGTGATTGTATTTGCTGGTAAATAAGTGCGTGTAACTAGTGACTTATTGTGGCTAAATGATAATGGATAACAGTTGACAAAGTGTCAGTTAAGACATAGTGAGAGTTCCTAATGGCACTAGGCGGTAAGGCAAAAGGCAAGTGATTCTGAAACAAAAGGCCTGAGTGGCAAGTTGAGACCAAGGTGATTTGAGTGCAAGGGAGGGGACCGTTGAGCCCGCCTTGTTACTAAAAATGGGCTCATTTTAGGCAATTATCTCTGGTAAACCAGAGGCTTAGCGTGGAACAGCCTCCGCGAAGGAACAGGCAGGTCGGAATCGCCACGGGGGAACAGATCTGTGGATCGCCGCCCGCAGCTACACACGCTTTCCAAATCCTTGTTCGAGACATGCACAGAGGGAATATGGTGGTGGCAATGCTCAATGCTGTTTGACACCTTGGCCAGATGACAGAACCTTTGACTGGTTAGCTACCCGCCAACATTAAGGAATGCAGTGAAATCCCTCTATAACGATATTTTGGGGGTTTAAAATAATATATCGTTGTAAAGAGAATTATCGTTATAGAGAGAATCGATATTGGAACGAAAAGATTTTTGTTCTTCATATATCCCATACTCTGCGGTGTCACCAGAAAGTGTTCTGTTTTCATTCAGCACACCCTCGCAAGTAATATATAATAAATGAAAGGAGAAAAACATGTTTATAGTTTTCAATAATTTTCACAACACTCACAAGTTTTAGTTAAATACCCTTGCCGCCTCGCCAGGTTTTCTAGCGGCGATATAGCTTATAAATATTTATAGCATATTTGAATAAAAAATATATAATGTGTAAATAAATAATACCTGAATGCCGCAAAAGCGTTTTTTAAAATGTATTAGATATTAATTGAAAATACATACCCATTAATTTATCCTTATTTCTTTTGAATTCTGTGTAAAGAAATCGGAAATTTTTGTTTGCTTTTTTGAATTATTCAGATAATCTCATGCAGAAAAAACGAATCATCATGCAGAAAAAAACGAATCTTTATCAAAATCTTTTATGATGTTGAATTTCACTTCGATAGATATTTGTTTTTTTTAGCCATTTGCTTTCGATTTTCACTCAATAAACTTCAAAGTAAACAAAACTCATAAATAATTTAAAATATCCTCGTGTAATAATCGACCTCGATAGGATTTATCGGAGGTTAAAATTCTTACTCAAGTTCAGACAAAAGAACGTATCGTTTTCTATATCAGTTCCGGTGAAAGGAATCGTTGACCATTTTTAAAGAGGGGGGATAGGAATCAAAGATATGTCATCCCCAGGAAATGCCAAGTGTCCTCCCACCTTACGAGAAATGCACTTTCTCATTACCATAGTGTTACATCAGCAAAAACGAAAGTTAGAAGACGTTCTTTGGCAGAGGCGTGGTCCAACCACATTTTACCTCGACTTTCTTTGTGTATCTTTCAATGTGTGTGCATGAGTTGGGCTTCTGATGCATCGTAGAAAAAAAATATATCGTAGTAGAGAGAATTATTGTGATGTAAGGGATAATTATTACCATCGTTGTAGAGAGAATTATCGTTTTAAAGGAAATCGTAATACAGAGAACTCTTTTACATTAATCTAAAGGGAATTCAGCCAGGACTATGAAAAAATATCGTAATAGAGAGAATTATCGTTATAGAGGATATCGTTGTAGCGAGATTCTACTGTATAGTTAACCACTTTTTTTTGTAAACAGTAATTCTTTTTAAACATTTTTCTAAAAAATTAACAGCCTCCCGCGCGTAACTGAAAAATTTTGCTATTACCTTAGTAGAAAATTACTGCTCAGAAAAAGTGGTTCATTATATTCTGTAAAAGTTGGCAGCTATGCTGGTTAGCTACCACGGGGTAGTGGGGGTAACTAAGAGGAAAGTCTTGCCAGAACGAAAAAAAAAGTTTCAAAGGGGCGCCGTTAAAATTCTTCGCCTAGGGCGCCAAATTTGTTCGGGCCGGCGCTGGTTATGACCCCTTAGAAAGGCCCCTACGGAGGGCATCCCACCCACAGGCCTAGATCCCTCGTGCAGATAATTGGCCTTAATCCCACAACAACAGACCGTTAGATCGGCCGTCGCCTGAGAAGGTAGACCTTCATCTTTTTCACTTCAGGCGTCGACCATTGGCCGAGTGGCTAAGACATTAGCAGATGGCTGAAGTCTTAAAGACCAGAGTTCTAGACTACCTCGCGGTTGTTTATCTAACGTTATAGATTTTTGATTGTTTGTTTTTTCCGGTGTAATGTGAAAGAACGTTAAAAGTCCTCGGCCGGGGCCGGTCCTAAGCCTGTGCCCGTGCACGGGGTGCTAAATTTAGATTTATGTATATATATATACATATATATATATATATAATATAAAGATATATATAATAAAAGATGAAGGTCTACCTTCTCAGGCGACGCGACGGCCGATCTAACGGTCTATTGTTGTGGGATTAAGGCCAATTACCTGCACGAGGGATCTAGGCCCTGTATATATATATATATATATATACAGGTTGTCCTAAAAGAGGGTAACGGTCTTTAATTCATTATCTATTAGAGATAAGTAGACCGTGTAAATTTAAAAAATGTTCAAAATAAGGTCGGAAATCGTATACTGCCCTCGTGCAAAACAATTCCCAATTAGTAAATTGTGCACCATACAATTATGAGGTGATTGACAAAATTTCACAATTATACCTTAAAAAGTGTCAGAAATATAAATAAATATAACGCTGACTTAAACCACTTTTGGCTCTTGAACGGAAAAAATCACGTCGAATGATCGCATTTCAGGGGTCGTACAGAAATTACGAAAGAAAATCTTTTCCCTTTCTAGCAATAAACGTTTACATTCAAAATCATGTATAATCCCCGATGATCTTTCTTTAAAGGTATCCCTGTGACGTTGTATGATCAAAGATTGAAATTTGCTACATCACCTCATGAGTGTAAGGGTCATACTTCACTAAAAGGGAATGGTTTTGTACGGGAGTCGTATACAAATTTAAAAAGTGCAACTTTTTACAAATGAACGAGAGAAATTTTTTCTTAACGGAGTCTTATTTCCGACTTTATTTTGAAAGTTTTTTCAACTTACGTTGCCCACTTATCTCTAATAGATAAAGAAATAAAGTCCGTTACTACCTTTTTGGGACACACTGTATATTCAATATAAAAATAGTAAAATTAAAATTAAAATTTTTTCAAGATTTCACCAATTCAACTATATTATTGTTCTTTTTTCTTAATTTTCAAATGTATGTCATCCGTGTTATGTCCATGATAATTCGGATACTGACGCTCGTAAATATATAGTATATGTGCTTCAATATGCTGCACCGCTTATTTTACGCATGGAACGAGTTTATATGTTATTAAATCTTACATCGTAATAAAGAGACCAGCAATTCCGGCCTTAGTAGTGGCCAATGCCTACTTGAAGGCATGGCCACTTGCCTTCAAGTGGCCATGAAGGCATTGTGGTAACAGGCAGGGAAGTTGAAACCAATCTTTGTAGAACTAACGGTTCACTGATTTTAAAAATGCATTATTCAAAATACAGAAGAAAATTAATATTTTCAAAATTTATCTACAATCATGTAGATAAAAATCACTCAAAATCACTGGTGTTTAAAACATAATATAATAAAAAGGTTTGTGAAATAACACCATAAAGTTTACTTCAGCATGCAGACAGCTGTTTCGAGCAAAAAAGCAGTTTTTGCCCTTCTTCAGTGACCACAAAGTTTTATATTATTTTAAATCATGTATTTAAGACAAAAAGCATTAGCTGAAGGCATCTTTTGGAATGTGAGAAATCATCTCGATTAATCGGAAAGACTTTGAAGGTGATTCGTAGATTAAAGTTCGACTTTTTTGAACGTGATTGCTTCACTCCACACTAAGCACAGACGTGCTTGCAGCGATGGGAACCTGCTGCACCTTATATACGCCACTGTTTTATGTTACCCGTTGTCTTCTTATCACTGTTTTATAAGATTTGAATGATCCGTGACAAATGATTATTTTTTTCCCGTTTTCATACAGAGGGTTACTGCGAGGAGATTGAATTAAAATAACCACTGACTATTATTATTCCGCTCTTATCTCCGCGTCATTTTATCGCACAATGACAACCAACTTGGTTTTTTTTTTTTGGTTTTTTTTCGGGGGGGGGGGTGTTCTCTAAAGAGCAAAGATACCTGGGCTATATTAGAATGGGGGGAAAAAACCGTCTTGAGTATTGTGTGTTCTGCGAATATACTGTACTCAAGAAGTATGAAGTTTGATACGAATAACTTCAAGCGGACTTGCTAGTTTTCAAGACATTAAAACTCTTTTTTTTTTTCTAATAGCGTGCACACGCCATTTACAGGCATTGGCCACTACTAAGGCCGAAATTGCTGGTCTCTGAGGTAATTAATAGGTGAACCAGCATTACCTCCTATGGAGAGACGGACGAAATGACACTCCAGCTTCTGCCGGGAATCGAACATGGACCATGGACTATGGTAGAACGACTCTTTAACTCCTGCACAACCAGGGCGGTATATTACAACTCTAGAAACCTCAATTTGGCGCCTCTGCAGAAGAAGGGAGAGATCTAAGGTATCTTCACACTACGCTTGGTTTCATGCTTGTGTCTTACATGACAAAGCTACACAGGGGCGATCTGCCTGGGATGCGGGTCCCCTTGTTCGGATGACTTTCTAAGGCGTTCTAACACGCATTCCCGTTACATCAGGCGAAAACCTACCAAAACACCAGACAGCTGAATAGACAGCCACACGATGGGACCCGAACGCGAGACTTTCACACTTCGGCCGTCTACCATTTTCAGAGACATAACCACTGTGCCACGGTGAGGCCCCTCCTTTATAGAAGAGGGAAGTAAAGTTGTAAACAGCTTTGCGGTCGGCTCCCCCGGAGGGTGTTCCCTATTCCTTCCTGTATAAAGCTCAACTTGCTTATTAGTATCTTTTTCATTCAAGAGTTATTTTAAAACTTTGTGTTATAATATTATTATCCGCGGATAAATTTTTCTCCCCGCTCCTTTTGTTTCCCCCCAGAAGAGAATTTTACTAAACATTTTAACACAATTCTTTAAAATACAATTACAACTGATGATGCTTGAGTTCAAATTTTTAAGAAATTTAAAAACATATAATAGTTAATACGATTATTTATAAGGTCTTTATTATGAAAGAAGTGATGCAGATTTAAGCCGACCAATGGCCGAGTGGATAACCCCGCCTGTGGCTCAGGAGTTTAGCTCTCGCAAACCCCGGTCGCTCCTGTCGACCTAGACGTTTGGAGTTTTCTGTAGTTTTCTCCGTTACTTTGCGTAGATACGGGCTAGGTACCTCAGAAAGTTCCCCATGGAGGGCATTCCCACTATAGGCTTCAGATCCTAGTGCAATCAATCAGCCCTAATCCACCAAAAAAAAAAAAAAAAACCGAATGGACAAGGCACCAAACATGTAGTGTGAAAGTCTAGAGTTCTATCCTAACGAACGGTTGTTGATCCAGAGTTGGGCAAAAACTAACTTTCAACTAACAACTAACAACTAAAACTAATTTAGTTAGTTGACAGGTAAATGACAACTAAACTAATAGTTGTTAGTTGTAAGGTTCAACTAACAACTTTTGTTCAACTAAATTAGTTTTAGTTGAACAAAAAAACTAAAACTAATTTAGTTGAGCCAACCTAGTTGAACCTTCAACTATAACAACTATTAGTTTTAGTTGTAAAGTCAACTAACTCGGCTCAACTAAATTAGTTTTAGTTGAACAGAAAACTAAAACTAATTTAGTTGAGCCGAGCTAGTTGAACCTTCAACTATCAACTATTAGTTTTAGTTGTAGTTTTCGAATAACAACTAACCATAAGCGTAAAGTTTTCAAAATTATTGGGGGGGGCCAGGCCCCACAACCACATATATTCACGCCAGTGGCGTATATACATATATGCGAGTTGCAAAAGTCGTAACACACCCCCCCCTCCCCCATGAAAAATATCTGGCTAGTCCACTGATTCACGTACATATAACTTAGTTGCCAACTACTACGGAATATAATTAACCACTCTTTCTACATGATTTTTTGGCTTAAAATATAGCAAAATTTTTGTGCTGCGCCACCGAGGTGGTTGCTACTTTGAAAAAAGTAATTAAAAAATATACTGTTTACAAAAAGTGGTTAGTTATATTCCGTAGTAGTTGGCAGCTATCACTTACTATATATAAGTGTAAATTATCAGAGGGACTCGAACTCTATGGGTCCATAGAATTTCTACACCAATGTAAGGTAAGCATCCATGTTAGTATCTTCCTACTATGTTATAAGTTAAAAATGGAAGCAAAGTAAAAAATCCAAAGGAGGAAAAAAAAAAACATTTTCGATGAGATAGTGCATTTTAGACACATCTGAACTTGTCTTCATTTCATACTTTACATTGCATAATCTGATTTTAATTAACCAGAGTCTGGCGAGGGCAGCTTATGGTAACATTGTGTGTTACGTGGCGTCACAATGAATACTAAATCATGATTGAAATCAAAAGAAGAAAATTTTTAAAAGTACAAGTAAAGGTTTTTTATAAACGTTTGTAAATAGCGTGAAATACTTTTTTTTGAGTTAGTATAAATTAGTTTTCTGTATTTAGTGATAAATTATTGGGTGGGCTCAGCCCCTATTCACAATTTATTGGGGGGCTCGAGCCCCACGGGCCCATATAACTCTACGCCTATGCAACTAACAACTAACTATAATCTATCTGTACTTAGGGGCATCATTAGCATCATCAATGAGTTGGGCATCATTATGTAAAATATTAGCTGTCATTCTGAGCTTTGTTAAAACTGTGGTATTCAGTGGACCGTTATCTAAACCGTTATGTTTGTGACCGTTCAGTGGACCGTTATGTTTGTGAATTGTGCTGTGCGGATTGTTCAACGATCTCGTAGAAGCAATAAAATTGTAAGTTTTGTCCTGACATCTGGAATACATTCTCAAGCTTTCTATACACCCATCAGCTCTCGTCCCATTCAGAAACGGAAGAACTCCCAAATTCACAGTAATATATATTTCATGTTTAGAAAATTTTGATATTACTTATATAAAAACAATTAGACTTTTGTCTGTCCTTTACTTGGAATCCAAAATTTTTGCGATTTCTATCCGTTTCAGGAACCTGTGAATCCAGTACTACCATAAAAAAAAGTTTGCCTGTCATTCTGTTGTTCTGTCCCGAGACAATTTTTTTTGTTCACGTATCACGTAAAAATGATTGAAGCGAATGAAATGAAATTTAGTGAACTTAAAATATAGGCGTCGAATTAGAAAAAAAGTTATTCGATTTTGAGATTTTTTGAAAATCATTTCAAAATGCATAAATATTTGTCCATTACGTATAAATCACTGTAGCGAATGAAAAAAAAATTTGGTATCGTCACAGGTCGTCAGTTAAACAATAGGCATCAGCCAGTGGCGTAGCGAAAAATTGTTCACGAGAGGAGGGGGTTACGACACTGCAACTCATACATATACGTGTGTGTGATTAGAGAGTGAAGAAAATACATTTTGTATGACAAAATTCCTCATTGGGTGGGGGTTGTAACCCCCTAACCCCTTCCCTGTGGCTACGCCACTGATGTCGATGTACTTCAAAGTTTTTTTTATAGATTTTGAAACTGAAAATTGTACGATTCCTGAAAAATGACAATGGAATAGAATGAATTTAGGAATAATGTTAGCAAAAGAAAACGGGTCACCTTTTCATTATAAAGTGACCAGTTTTCTTGTTCCCGAGGGTGAGGATTGTCACCTTCGACAGCTTCCCCTTTACTTAGATTCTGAAAAGAACAAAATTCTACAGAAATATGAAAAATCATAATTCGGCATAACTTAATTAATATGTCATGATCAATAATTTTAATATGTGAAAACAACGTAGTAAGTTTGATATAATACGTTTTTGGTCTCAGCATGGCACGAAGGCCTTATGCACAGTGATTACGCCACTGAAAATGGTAGATGGCCGAAGTGTGAAGGTCCCGGGTTCGGGTCCCATCGCTTGTCTGTCGATGTAACAGTCTGGAGTTTTGGTAGGTTTTCTCCAGATGTAACGTGAATACGCGTTATAATCCCTTAGATAGTCCTCCTACCAAGGCACCCCCCCCCCTTGGCAGATCGCCCTAGTGTAGCGGATAAAGTGTGAAGGTCACGGGTTCGGGTCCCATCGCTTGTCTGTCGATCTAATGGTGAGGAGTTTTGGTAGGTTTTCTCCAGATGTAACGTGAATACGTGTTAGAACCCCTTAGAAAGTCCTCCATGATTCCCCATCCTTGGCAGATCGCCCTTGCGTAGCGTTGCCATAATCGCACAAGCAAATAATACGTTTTTGAGAAGGTGTAAATAAATTTTTTGTTTCAAATTGCCGAATACTTTTATGCTTTAAAGTAACGGTTCTCAACCTTTCAACTTCGCCCCTCCCAAGAAAGACTAATTTACAGTGGCGCTCTCTCCCCCTCCTTCAGAATTTTAAGCATATTCAGTTTTTCATTCTTCAACAATGAACATGTAGTGTAGTCGCTTTTTCTACAAAATAATGTTATCAATAAAGTTTGAGTAAACATTTTAAACGGAAATAGATATGTTCTGGAGTAAAAATAAGAATAAGTGAGATGATTTTTTTTTAAACATGCATTATCACTTGCCCTTTACTATTTTTCTAGCGCTCCCCCTGCAAACGCTCTCCGCCTCCCTATGGGTGGGGGGGGGGCGCCCCACCGGTTGGGAAACGCTACTTGCCCGTAGAGCGTAATGTGTTTGGGTGCTCCAGTAAAATATCTATTTAAGCTATATGCAAATTTCAATAGATTCCGGGATGCGGTTATGCGGTATATATATAATATAGAATAGCTAACTTACGTAATATGGAATCCCAAGATAATCCATCGAGCAAGTGAAAAGTAAACTTAAGTAGTAAGGAAATCCAGGTAGCACTTGATACCAATTAATAAACTGAAGCCGAGAACAAATTTAGAAAACGGTGGCCATAAATATTGTGTAATCAGAGCCTTCAAAGCCAAAGAATGGTTATGAATTTGTTTCAAATAGCTGAATAGTAATCAATATATTTTTACGTCAGTAATTATACGGATAGACGGGAGAGAGACAAACCAAAATCCTTGCTGGAAAGTGCTTAAAAAATCGTATTTCGTTTTTGAACTAAACTTCCAAATCCTTGAAAAAAAGTGCCTTAACACAATGAAACTGTTAACTAGAATGCAGAAACGTAATAACAGCCATTGGTAAAGGAACACGAATACACAGATTTGTTCTCTCACAAGTAAAAAGCGGATAAGTTTTCTTTATCTGTCGGCATTATTAGTTATTAGTTTGTATTCGACAATTACAACTAAAACTATTAGTTGTAGTTTGAGGTTCAACTAACTCTGCTCAACTAAATTAGTTTTAGTTGAACCTTCAACTAAAACTAATTTAGTTGGGACGAGCTAGTTGAACCTTCAACTAAAACTATTAGTTGTAGTTGTAAGGTTCAACTAACTCTGCTCAACTAAATTAGTTTTAGTTGAACCTCCAACTAAAACTAATTTAGTTGAGACAAGTTAGCTGAATCTTCAACTGAAACTACTAGTTGTAGTTGTAAGGTCCAACTAACTCGGCTCAACAAAATTAGTTTTAGTTGAGCAGTAAACTAAAACTAATTTAGTTGATCCGATTTAATTGAACCTTCAACTAACAACTATTTTAGTTGAACATTTAGTTGTGTTCAATTAAAACTTCCCTAGTTTTTAGTTGAATGTTTAGTTCAATTAACATTTTAGTTAATGGTGCCCATCTCTGTGTTGATCTAATGGTCCGAAGTTTTGGATTTCCCCCCCCCCCCAGCTTAGCATGGCCCCATCATGGCCGAATGGATTCGACACTGAAAATGGCAGACTCCGGAAGTGTGCATGCCCCGTCTTCGGGCCCCATCACTCGGCTGTTAATCTTGCCGTCTGGAGCTTAGGTGGCTTTTCAACAGGTGTAACGTGAATACACGATAGAACCCCTTAAAAATTCCTTCGACCAAGGCACTTCCCGTCCTAGGCAAATAGCCCATTTGCAGCCTTGCCTTGCACTAGCGTAGCCAGAAAAACATTTTAGGAGGGGGGGGGGTTAGGCACTGATGTAATGGATAATCTACATTATGGATCGCATTCTTCATATCAATATTAGAACTCTACTAAATTTTAGGGGGGGTTCTGACCCCCCCCCCTCGTATGCCACCGTTGCCTTGACAAGACAAGCAATAAACAGGAGGGTCGAAACGAGAGGGATTTAAAGGTTTCATTTTATTGCTGCCATCCACCGTCAAAGATATATAAAAAAATTAACAATTACGAATTAAGACAGTAAAAGAAATTAAAAGTAGTTATTCATTAATTTCAAAACAGTAAAGCAAGGTTTTGAAACAACTTTTGAATGCAAAGAAGAAAAACAAGTAGGTAGAAATGTATACTAGAAGGTCGAGAAAAGACAGATTTAATTTTTTCGCGCTGCTGCCATCTATCGCTGAAAAGATTGGTTAAAAAATCAACAATAACGAATTAGATATCATAATATTTTTCCTCCATAAAGAGGTCTTGTTACCCCCGATTAAAATTGAATTTCTTCATTAAACATTAGTTTTTGTTTTTTCTATTTGCTATATACTTTTATATATTGGAAAAAAATTTAAATTTATAAGTATTTGCATTAAAATTTTAGTTTATAAATGGCATTTGTATCCATTTTTTTTTCTCCTTCAATGTGTTATAATATCACACTATTAATATTTACGTACTGGTTTGCTTGTTATAAATAGTGGGCTGACATGAAGGGGGCAGCAGGCTTTAACTTCGCACAGTTACGAAAATGGTCTAGGAGAGCCACTGTCCTTCGCTCAAAGCATTCTTCATTCCTCCCATTTGTAGCTAGATCTAGGGTGCTTTTTCTTAATAAAACAGCATTGGCAAGGCTTTGTGACGTATGCACTTTTCTTTAGATACTAAAGTCCGACAAAAATACAGAGAATCACATATAGTGAAACTTCTATGAGTGACCACCTTTATTAAGCGACCCCCTCCAGCAACGACCCATTTTTTAAGGCACCGAATTTTTTACCCTATCTACTCAATATTAAACGGTCCTCTGGAAGAGACCACACAACCCTCTATAAGCGACCTGTCCCGGTTCAGTGTCCGAAAATTGTTTTGCATTTTTCCGGAAATAAAGTAAACAAAAACAGCATTTTAAATCAGTGGCTCTACTGCAAGTTGGCATCACGTACAAATATTGTAGGTTAGAAAAGAGGCATGTATAAAAAACCAGTGACTGCACCGTTGGAATAAAGCAGTGATGTGATTGAGTCACACGAAAAGGGAAATTCAGAGAGGAAGTTAGCGTTTTCTTTTCTTTTCCTGGTTACAAAATGTTTATACTTCTTTGAGCGACCACCTCTCTCCAGGGCCCGATTAAGGTACTTCGGGGCCCTAGGCACAGCATTATTTCGGGCCCCCCAACTCCAACAATGACTATCCCGTCACCCCCGTAAAATTTTTAGTATGTACAAAATTTATGCAAATTGAAGAATTATTATGATTTCAAATCCAAATTCTTATGGGACTGTATACATTTAAATTATTTTCTGTAATTAAAATACTTTTTGTAATTACATGTAAGTAATAAAGTGCCATATTTCCAACAATATGATGGAATATTTCAAGTTATACATCCTGATTTGGCAGCATTTTTATTGTTAAATAACATAGCAAACGTAAACATAATCAAAAGTAAGAATTGTGAGATGATTTTCATCGTGCCTTAAAAAAAACCTTAGTTATCGTAGACCCTCATCAAGGATCCTCAGCTTATTTTGTTAGCAATTGTGGTGATTTTCTAAATTTGTAAAAAAAAAAAAAAAAATTCTTACTTTTTGGGGCCCCATAAAAAATCTGGGGCCCTAGGCACGGGCCTACTGTGCCTAGGCCATAATCAGGCCCTGCCTCTCTCTACGACCGAAGTGTCACCATGGCACAGTGGTTATGTCACTGAAAGTGGTAGACGGCGAAATGTGAAGGTCCTGGGTTCAGGTAACATCGCGCGGCTGTACATCTAATAGTCTGGAGTTTTGGTAGGTTTTCTCCAGATGTAACGTGAATACGCGTTAGAGCCCCTTATATAGTACTCCTACCAAGGCATCCCCCATAGTTGGCAGATCGCCCTAGAGTAGCGTTGCCATAATCAAAGAAACTTAACGACCGATTTTTCGTGGATCGGAGGATGGTCGCTCCCGAAAAGTTTCACTGTATATCTAGAAATCACGTGGTCTTAACTTTACGATATTTACATTTATCATTCCTGTTCGATGTCGTGTTTTACAATATGGTTACGTGTTACTTGTACAAAAAAAAAATTTACCCTTGTTATAAAATTAGAAATCTTACATTTTTCTGCTGCTTGAATCGTATTTTCGAACTTTGGCTTCTCAGGGGTGAAAACTTCTGCCCGTCGATGATAGCAGTCGTGAGTAGCCGACCGGTAACTGAGTACTTCTCTAGCTTAGTAGGGCTGGTTGAATGTTTCATATAAAAAATCATTAAGAAGGGCTAAGGATAAAGGAAATAAGTAAATGTGTATATTTTCTGCTATGTATCATTCAATTTTAGGATACTCAAAGAGAGGGGTGAGGGAAAGAAAAGGTGAGAGGAACCTCTAAACAATGTTTTTCTCAAAAGAGAACCATGCATTTTTTTAAGCATTACAATTTAATAAGTAAATGCACAAAAAGAGGCAAGGCTTATGTTTTCTATTCATGACAGACAGGGGATATTGGCACTAAAGCAAAATGGGTATGGCACATCAGAACTACAGAAAAATGGGCAGACTGCATTGATACTAAAAAATAAAAAGGTGGGTAGTGCTTAGCATGCTTTTAAAAGACCTGAAACATGAACATTGATCTCATCCATAAATAGATTAAAAAAAAAACTATTCCAAGATTAATCTATTTTCCACTAACTGGTGACAACCTGTATTTATGAATTTTCAAAATAAAACTGTAATACATTAACCCAGTGGTTCCCAACTGGTGGTCCCCGGGCCAGTTTTAAGCAAAAATGCTGGGGGGTGTAAAGTCAAAATTTGCCGACAATATATTCCAATATGCCTTCAAAAATATATACCGATTTTAGCTGTCATTTTCACTTTAACGAATACAGATAAAATATGCTGTGGTATTCAATTTCATTACGAGCAAAGTGTGAACTGTGAGCAATCACTATTCAATCCTCTCAAAATTCTTCAATCAATCCTGCTAACAAATTACTTACACCGCTACACCTATTTTTTATTGATGAAATTAGTATTTGGTTTTTATATAAACACTATTTCTTTTATTCACTAGGGACTAAGGCCCCCTAGACTCGCTACGCTCGCTTTTCGTATAAGGTATTCGGCCCCTAATAATTCTTATTCGTAAAAAAGGCATAATTTCAATAGACAAAACCCAAAGATTGGATCAGATAGAATGTTACCGAGCTGCACATTGCTTGGTTTTTGCATGTTCCTTGGAACATAAAAATTTAAGCTTCACACTATTTTGAATTATCTAAAACCTATGGAACACCTTGCCGCCACCCATAGCGATTTTTCATGATTTGGCAACTTATGTATATGTATCGTTAATAATTACTTCTAAGAAAACAGTACTTCATATGTTTTCTTTGATAAAAACTACGGAACTGCTACTAATGGCGACTCTTCATTATTTGGCGATTTACACATGCTGATATCCGATAATTACTGCTCATGTAAGGTTACCGGGAAAACCGTTATCTATATATTCATATACATAATCCTTTGCAGATTGGCATATTTAGCACCACGAAATATATCATCTCGTCGCACTGGCATCCAATCTGTACTGTAACTGCTATAATGGCATAGTGAATGCCACCAAATATTTCTACTGGTAGCAGGTGCGTAGCCAGAAATTTTTCATAGGGGGCTTACGACTACTACAACTCATATATATGTATACGTGTGTGTGATAATGTAGTGAAGAATATACATTTTGTGTGGCAAAAAATTCCTCATGGGGGGGTTATGACCACCCTAACCCCCCCCCCCTTGGCTACGCCCCAGACTGGTAGCAAATACCCAAGCTGAACCTAACAGGCTTTAAAATAATCTACATTTTAATCATTTTTCATTTTCGAGTTACTGGGTTCTAACGTTTTGGAACTCGTGTTTTAGATTCACCCTGCTTGCAGAGATACCATTTTGCCAGATCGTATGCCAAGATGGCACTTTTTAAATCAGTTACAATTAGTTATTCTGTTTTGGAAAAACGAATAATCGCTAATTCTAAACTCCTGTTGTCTAAGAGAACTTACTATTTGAAAATTGTGAACTTTGTGTGACACACTTTATTTATTCCATATACTTTTTAATTTGGCTTAAAATTGGTGTTATTTTACTGAATGTTTGTCAATTTCACGCGATTCTACTTACTTGGAATTGCTTTGTTGCAAAAATGAATGATTTTATGCTGAAAAAAATTGCCAAACCTGGCAACCATTATGTTTATTTTTTCAGCTATTCATTAATATCTTCTAAAATAATTCGATTTTCGAAATTTAAGACAGCTTATTAGGTTCCCCGAAATTTCCCGAATCCATGGACACCTTCGTCGAAACTCAAATCCCCACGGTTTCGGAGGAGATAGCCGAACAAGCTTCTGACAGCGGCGGCGGCTACAGCAGCGGCCGTTACTTTTTTTTAGAATAGAGAGAAGAGAAACAGTACAAGTTACTTCAATCTTGGTTAAATGACACTTTTTAAGATTGATGCTTGCATCAAGCCATTTGCATCTCGTCAATTTTTGGCATCTAAGCTGCCAATGTAACCAAATAAGATCTGCAGTTCAACATCCAGGTCTCTGTAAGCCGGGAAAAGAAAAAGAGGAAATAATATTGACCTACGTTTGCTTTTGCCGTGCAAAAGGGTAAGTTTTCTTAAATGATCTCTGAGCCCAATAATGACCAAGTGGTTAAAATCACTAAACATTGGGAGATAGTTGAAGTGGACGTCTTGGGTTCTAGACTCTCGCGTAGCCTTACTTCTAATGGTCTAGAGTTTTGGGCGGTTTTCTCCAGATGTGGCGTGAATATTAGGGATGGACGCGAGACTAGACGACACTTCTCGCGGTCTCGCAATTTTGCGAGACGCTACCTCGGGTCAGCTCTCAAGCGAGACCGCTAGTCTGGTCTCGCGCTAAAACAGGCAAATGTGGTTATAGTCAGTAGCTCAAGTATATAAGACACTGCTTACAAGTCGGGACTCGAAGGAAACAGGAATTTTAGAATTAACTTTCAAATGGGCATTTTTAATTATTATCCTTATATTAAAAATGCATGTTGCAAATAAGCCTGTAATTTTTCTTGCAAGTATTTAAGTGAATTATTGAAACTTTGTCCACGGGTATTGTGTCAAGTGTAGGTAAAATACATTTATTAAGGAAGTTGCCCCTGCATCTGGAACATTCCACGACATATGACGGAAAACAACGATGGATACAGGAGAACTACCGCATTTGCGTCTTTGCAACGATTGGAAGTGAAGCAAACAATAATTTTGGGGGGCAAGTTATGCCCTAAGACTTAATGCACCTGGGCTACGCAGCTAGTATAGCCTACGGCAGGGGTTCTCTGTACCCAGGCCCTGATTATCGCAGAGGCAAGAGGGGTTTATGCCCCAGCCCCCCCCCCCCCGATTTCGAGGGGCTCCTAAATTATTACTGTATGTGAATTTAGTTTAAGGATTTTTTTTTTCCCTAATGTAATAAATGCCTATTTTTTTTCAGTTATGAATTTACAAATTACAAATAGTCAAAATCTTTCTTATTTATTTTATTTTACTTCTCCATAAAAAGAATATTACAGCAGATTAGCAATTTCTGCAAAAAGAAGTGGTAATTAGGATGGCTGCTAGATTTTAAGTGACACGCGGTAAGTTGCCGGACCCACTGAAATTTTTTAAGTGGCTACCCAGAAAGAATGGGGGCATCAATAAATAGAAATTTGCCAATTGTGAATATTAATATTATGAAAAAGTCAGGCTTTTAGTTGTATTTTTTAAGTCTACATTTTTTATAATGCTTATTTCCTAATGCTGATGTTTCATATGTTTATAATGTTCATAAACATTCTCATTTATCTAATACTAGTATATTTCATGTTGAATACATTTAATCATGACAAGCAGTGGCGTAGAGAGGGAGGGGGAGCAGGGGAAAAATCCCCAGGGCCTCAGCTTGTGAAGGGGCCCGCTTTTGCTGTTTATATAATACTTAATTGTGTGTTGCCAATTTTTAAAAAATGTCCAAATTCAGATTATGTCCGCGGATGTTCAAATTACTTTTTGAATGAAATTACAAAAGGCAGAGCATAAACCACCCACTTGACAAAAACGAGGAGTGTTAGTGATTGAGTCTTCTTTTGCAAGAAAAGTAGACATTGACGGTGTTATTCAACGATTTGCCATGACTAAAAGTAGAAAAGATTTATTTCACAAGAAATCTTTTTTTTTTCCCGAGACACATTGTTAAATAGTGAAAGAAAGGGTTTAGCCAGAGGATGGGCCCACTCAACCTCCGAAATTTTGAATTTTCCTTAACAAAATGTTAAAGATCAAGACTTTCTATGAGAAATTTTGAAATTTCTACTTTTTTGGCCTCCTGCTTGCATGGAAGTATGAATAAAAATATTAATTTTTTCAATACTGAGGAAACATGCCATTCAAAAATGTTAACGTTTCAAATACAGTTTCTCTATGGAGGTGACGAAACCTTCAAAACAAAATGTTGCTATTTTTTAGAGCATGGATGTTTATTAAAGTATAATACTCTTTTAAATTAATAATTTCAATTCTATTAATTATTTTCCAATTACTATTAATTTAAAGTTTCTTTAAATGATTAATAATTTTAATGAGGAATAAATGATTGATCTAATACGACATCAAAAGGATTACTGGATAGCAAAGGGACCCCAAATATTTTATCCCCGGGGCCCCGACTTGGCTCTCTGCGCCTCTGATGACAAGGATCTATATGCGAACACAGAAAAAATACATAAAGTAGTTGTGAGACACAGTAAGAACATGTAGCGAGTCCCCATTCAGACTTCTGCCCCAGGCCCCAGTTTGTCATAATCGGGACCTGTGTACATAGCTGTGCAAAATTTCAAGCCCATCGTTCTAACAGTGCAGGATTGTATACCAGACAAATTCAATGTATTATAGTATATAATTATTTATATATTAGAATAATGATAATCTAGATATGGGAACCATTATTCAAAGATAAGTCCCTTTGCACATTTTGCGTCGCAACCTTGCTGGTCGCTGTCGAAGCTAGAGCTACTCGAGGCTGTCCTTAGCTCGAATCTAGAGCTGAGGACGGCCCCTGCGGTCCACAAAACCACCGGCATTCACCTGACCGCCCGATACCTCAGACCGTCCCTGTTTCAAGTAAGTTTCGCAACTATCCCTGATTCGTGTTAAAAGTAATTTGAAAGAAGATTCCATTGGATGCAATTGCATTTTGATACTTTGTACCAGGAAGTAAATAAAAAGCAAGAGCACATCCGAGAGGAGGGTGCAGGGGTCGCACGTTCCCTCCGAGAGATATATTTACACAAGATAAAATGGCTACGTCTTACCTGACAATGGCATATTTCTGATGGTGTTCAAGTTTTGCGCCTTCCCCCCAGAGCCATGATCATCACACGGGCATGCGGGGCAATAGCCCGGGCCCCCTGAAAAATAAGGGCCCCAAATCTCCCGATTTATTGTTATCATGATTTATTACATATTCATATATACTGCAATAATAAATTTTTTGCAACTAAATTTCCTTTGTAATAACTACATAATTTTTAACAATAAATGGACTTAGAGAGTTTTACTTTCTGTTCTTCTAATTCAGTGGTCTTTAAGACTCACAAATCAATAAACAAGAAGTTAGGAGTTTTATGGTATGGCCCTATATATGCTTATCACAAAATATCCATTAGCTAACATTTTTTATTTCATGATGAAGGAAAGAAAATTTCGAACTTTCTGGTGTATCAAGAAAAATTTTTGGAGTGAGAAACTTTGCTCCCGTGATTGCCATTCCTTGAATTATCTCACCCATGCGCTAATAATACAAACGGACTCAAAACATATTACAATCACTTTTAAATACATAGTCTTGTCCTAAACAAGTATAAATAAATAGGTAATTTTTAATTCAATTTTAGTATTCTTTAAAAATGTTTTATTTTTATGTCGGGAAGATGCAACAGCAAACAAAAATAAGTTAAAATGCTTGTGCTAGTATAGGGCCCCCAAAATCACCTCTTGCCCGGGGCCCCGTCGACCTATGATCAGGCTCTGCTTCCCCCACCCTAAAAAAATTAAAATTCTAGATTCGTTATTGATACGAAGACAATATGCGAAACCACGATAAACGTGAGGCGCCTGTATATCATTTGCTTCATACAAGAACACTGTTGTAAAAAAATCTGAATTTCACAGACAATATCAACCTGGTTTTCACGGGAGAATCTCCCTTATTGGTGAACAAAGGATTTTTGCTGTTTTTTAATGGAAGTTCTGTTGAAAAACGAAAATTATCTGTGATTCTTATAAAAGTCTACTTCTAAAAGGGCATTTTCCGTTCTCTTTTTGGCACTTGCCAGCTTGGACTAATGAAATGTCTCCGAGTCACTTCCGCTCGTAACAGTGGCGGATTAATGTAAGTTTGTCGGTGGGGTCGGTAAGTTGGAAGATTGACATATACATCCATTTTATGGAAGTAAAATAGGATCTTTTACATTAATTTCTTATTTCTTTTTCTTGGGGGGGGGGGGGCAGAGGGGCGGACCCCCCCATTTAATCCGCCCTTGGCTTATAATCAAAATAATATCCACAAAGCTGATTTCAGCAATTTTGAATGCAAGATGTTCGTTGCTCATTCTGCCTGCAGTTCATTCCTTGTCGCATTACGCATGTGACAGACGACTGCAGATAATTGCAGTGTAGTATTTTACTTTATGCTAAGCAGGGTGCGAATTGAACATTTTCTCCAGGGGGGGGACATTTGAAAGAAAACATTCTTCAGCAGGGGACATTTGGAAAAAAAAAAAAAAAAAAAAAAAAACAGAAAGAAAAATGAGGCAGGTGTAAATGCTCCACTCACATAATATATTAGGTATTACATGACAAATGCAGTCGCCAACATGTCTAAAAATTGACTTAAATTCAAACAAAAGTCGACCCCCGATTTTCTATGTACATATTCCTGCCTATGTCGATTCTCCGTCTACCCTGAAATTCGGCTGGTGGGAGAGCAGTGATAGTTCGTTCATTTCGCAGTCTATCCTTTGAAACCTGACCCCAGTTACGGAGTGAGAAGTGGCATCAGGCATGTGTGTTAGGGTGGGCCAAAAAAAAACTTTTTTTTATTTTTTCAAACGCTATAGTGCGGAAAACTTGTGCCTATGGTAGATAAGTGAAATGCAAAAAAAAAAAAAAAAAAAAAAAAAAAAAAAAAAAAAAAAAAATTTTTAATTTAATTTTTGCGCTAGCGAATCGACCTTAAACTTTGAAAAAATGTGCGATTTTCATAATTTTTCTGAAAAATAGAAAACAATCAAATAATTTCTGTAAGATGTAGCGATAGGCTTATTTTACTAGAACAAAGTATAGGAAATATAAAAAAAAGTTGCACATTACAAATTATTCTTAGCACATTACACTTAAAAGAACACACATTTTACACAAATTCTCATTGAAACAAGATATTCTTTCTGATTGTGTAAAAATACAATTTTCTATACATAAATAAATAACATAAAACTGGTGTGATTAAAAAGTTTTTAAGTTTTTAAAATCCTTAATTTGAACCATTTAAAAAATACTCAATCAACATTAGAAGTCCCGCGCAACGCAGCGCATAAACATATTCCAATTCTCGTCACTATTTCGCTTCCCTGCCCCCAATAGAAATGGAGTGTACTCAACCATAATGCACTGCGGGAAGCGCGCTCAGAATTTCTGACAGCGTGTTCTTCTTGAGATTTTCATTGTTTAAAACCATGGAGATGTTTAAGACTAAATAATTAATTGATTATACTATTATACGACTGTTTACAAGAAAATTACACGTAGCGAGTTTAGTTGCTCGTTATTTGGTAATCCAAGGAATTACCTTTGTGCAAACTTCCAACTCATGGAGACGTTCTCACGTGTTTTTTCCATGAACATTACAGTTTATCCTTGAAAGCAAACAGCAGGCTTGTTATTTTTTAGCAAATTTCCAATATTGCGGCAGCACAAGTTAAATCTGTGTTTGATAAAGGTTCAATACCGACAGTAACACTTTACAGAAATGTTCATTTACTAAATGCATACCATAATAGTTATCGTATTCTTATAAAATCCTTTAATCGAGATAAAGAAAAATTCAAAAAGAGAGTTGAAGAATTCAAATTTAAATCTTTGTTACCGTTTGATGTCTCTGCATGTAAGTGTGAAATAACATTAAACTATAATTGTCAAAAGGTCACTAGCACTGAAGTTTATGACTGTCCTGTGTCTATTATATGTAGTTGTGAAAAAGCAAAAAAGATACCAATCATTGAACTGAGATTCTTGTACTTCCAAAGAAAATATGGCATAGGTAAAATTGGAACAGTGGATTTAAAGGAAACAAAAAAACTCATTTCATTAAAGGAAAGAATAAAACTTTCATGTCTTTGAATTAAAGGAAACAATAAAAATTTCATGTCTTTGAATGAGTTTTTTTGTTTCCTTTAAATCCACTGTTCCAATTTTACCTACGCCATATTTTCTTTGGAAGTACAAGAATCTCAGTTCAATGATTGGAATCTTTTTTGCCTTTTCACAGCTACATATAATAGACACAGAACAGTCATAAACTTCAGTGCTAGTGACCTTTTGACAATTATAGTTTAATGTTATTTCACACTTACATGCAGAGACATCAAACGGCAACAAAGATTTAAATTTGAATTCTTCAACTCTCTTCTTGAATTTTTCTTTTTCATTATCTCGATTAAAGGACTTCATAAGATTACGATAACTATTATGGTATGCATTTAGTAATTGAACATTTTTGCAAAGTGTTACTGTCGGTATTGAACCTTTATCAAACACAGATTTAACTTGTGCTGCCGCAAAATTGGAAATTTGCTAAAAACTAACAAGCCTGCTGTTTGCTTTCAAGGATAAATTGTAATGTTCATGGAAAAAACACGTGAGAACGTCTTCATGAGTTGGAAGTTTGCACAAAGGTAATTCCTTGGATTACCAAATAATGGGCAACTAAACTCGCTACGTGTAATTTTCTTGTAAACAGCCGTATAATAGTATAATCAATTAATTATTTAGTCTTAAACATCTCCATGGTTTTAAACAATGAAAATCTCAAGAAGAACACGCTGTCAGAAATTCTGAGCGCGCTTCCCGCAGTGCATTACTTTTGAGTACACTCCATTTCTATTGGGGGCAGAGAAGCGAAATAGTGACGAGAATTGGAATATGTTTATGTGCTGCGTTGGGCAGGACTTCTAATGTTGATTGAGTATTTTTTAAATGGTCCAAATTAAGGATTTTAAAAACTTTATCTTAAAGCTTTTTAATCACACCAGTTTTATGTTATTTATTTATGTATAGAAAATTGTATTTTTACACAATCAGAAAGAATATCTTGTTTCAATGAGAATTTGTGTAAAATGTGTGTTCTTTTAAGTGTAATGTGCTAAGAATAATTTGTAATGTGCAACTTTTTTTTATATTTTTTTATGTTTCCTATACTTTTTTCTAGTAAAATAAGCCTATCGCTACATCTTACAGAAATTATTTGATTGTTTTCTATTTTTCAGAAAAATTATGAAAATCGCACATTTTTTCAAAGTTTAATGTTGATGCGCTAAAGCAAAAATTAAATTAATTTTTTTTTTTTTTTTTGCATTTCACTTATCTACCATAGGCACAAGTTTTCCGCACTATAGCGTTCGAAAAACTAAAAAAAAGTTTTTTTCGGCCCACCCTAATGTGTATATTTATTTCAAAGGCATACTTGTTACCTGCTCCTTTGTCTAGTAAACAAAAGAAAAATTTCTATTCTCAATAGTTAAAATCATTAGGTACTGTTGAACTTGTAGGGTGGGACATAGATTAATTTAACATTTCTCCAGCAGGGGATAAATAGTATCCCTGGCAGGGATCAATTAATATTTCTCTAGCCAGGGATATTACTTTCTTCAGCTGGGGACGATCAACGGCATCCCCCCCCCCCCCCCCCGTCAATTCGCACCCTGATGCTAAGTCCTTTTGCTGTGGTTGCTACGTTAATGCAGTGGACATGTCCCATTCAGTTTTTGTACAATGGCAGCAGCTCCCGATTTGGATCCAATCATTACAGGGACATTGTCCATACAAATTGCAATGCAATTTGTGATGGGTATACCCCTTGACTTTAAGGTGTCAATAATAAGATTACCAATATTAATTCCACTGGAGTTGCCTTCCAAATTCGGAATCCCCAAAAGAAGCTTCTAATTTCTCCATACTTTTCATCAAAAAAAGCAATAGCCATCAGAAAAAGCTTACTGTCGGTATCGTTCGTTGCATCGGTTGCTATTGTAAATGGATGAGACTTCAGGGATGATATTTGCAGGGATGATATTCTCTTCTTTTTTTGCCATTTTGTGCACCAGAGCAGTGGATTTAGTTCTGGCACAAGCATAATATTTTAGCTATTTGGCTATCCGGAAACATTTTCCAGAATAGCGTGAACATAATTTCCAGAATCCGGAAACATTTTCCAGCGTGATCACTGCAGCTGAGTGGCAGATTATGTTCAATCAGAAATGTTGTAAACAAACATTCTGCCTTTATTCCACTTAAATTGTTGTCGGTGGTAAAAATAGATCTAATTGAAGCAGATGCATCAACAGCTTTTGCACTTTTAAGGTGCGTAGCTGTCTTTGTGTGAGCAACTATGTCGCTTTTACCTCCATGCGATATTGTGAAATCACACCCACACACCGAGCAAAACGAATGCTTATCACCAAGCTTCGACTTTTGCACAAACTTAAAATCCTTCAAATAACTATCTTTGAAAGTTTGGTAATATTTCTTGATCGACATTCCATTTTAGCCGAGAATCATCACCATTGTAGCACCATGTAAGATCGAAATCAAAACAATTTTGTTTTGACGTTGCCAGATTACTGGAAATAATTTCGTTAAGTAAACATACATATTCAGTGCGCACAGTTTGCATACGATGCAGGCCAAATTGCTGTAGTTTTAACTGCTGCGCTGTCTGGTGGCTCAAAACTCTTGAGCTTATCCAATTGAGAACAGTGGGAAAAAATTAATTCACTTAACCATTATTTATCTACGACTTTTCCTCTGGAGTATTTGCGGTATCGTAAACCGGCTATCTTTCCCCTTGATTGCGCAGTAAGTCAACTGTCCTCTAATATTAGTCCGTGATTAAGAATTATGCAGAAAATTTAAAAAAAAAAAATGGGAGAAACTTGTTTACAGCTGTAAAATTGGAAAATGACTAAAAAACCGGGAAAACTCCCGGGTAAACCGGGAGGATTTGCAGCTGTACAAATACATACATTTCAGATACTGCCAAGCTTTAATGCAAGTAGTGCTTACTTTACTGTGAATATGTTTATCTATGAAGAAACACCACAAAAAAGTCTTAAGTAATAAAAAAGACAAGTAAACTTTTAAAAATTCTTTTATTGTTCAAAAATTTACATTTTTACAATAACCTGCAGTATGGTTTCACAAGGTAAATGCTAACTAATATTCCATCACAGTTTTACATCAAAAGTTAATTTTAAAAACTTAATGCAAATAAAATTGCTACAACCATTGTAAGCTCATGAAAAAAGGTGAATATTTAAAATTATTTGATATGGGAATTAGTTAATAAATAAATGAGCTATCACAAATTTGATAGACAAGTACAAATAGTTTGATCAAAGATGGACCAAAATTACAATATTCACAAACATACAGACAACAAGCTTTTAATATATATATACACACATTTACAAATTGACAAAACACAAAATTATAAAACATCAGTTTTATGGGAGAATCTTTGATATTGTTGATACAATTAAAAATTATCGACTAACAAGTTAACATTTATACTTAAAAATAAATTAAATACATAAAAAAATAACATAACACAAAATTTTAAACTCTTATCTGAGGTTCAATAGTTTTCAAAGCACAATATTTTAATGAACTGGTATATAAAATTTTAACAATCAAACAATATATAAATTTAACTTTAGGTATAATATTTATTTATAAATAATGAAAAGTTTTAAATTTATATCTTTCCCATTTCTCTTGAAAAAATATATTCTGTAGGAACAACCAGTTTTCCTTTAAATATAATCTTGAAAAACACTACTTTTGTTAAATACACATGCAATAACATTTCATAAATACACATACATTTCTTACAAAAACCTCACATATATATATACACAGTAAAACCTATCGAAGAGACATTTTTCCTGTTAAAAATTCATATAAACATCACTGTTTTACTCAAAATGAATTTTAATATAAAAATTCAATTAAAAATTTTCTTCGGATCCTTAGAGAACCTTTGCTATCCTTAAGAGGGACCATGGGGATTAACTTTCACCTTCTATAATCCTAATTTTGTTAAATAATTTACTTTTTGCAGATTCTGTGTATGTGTGCTGGATATATTAAAGAATACAAGAAGAGAAAATAAGTTATAATGACACAATCATTTTACATGTTACACTTTTACATTCTAGTATTCAAACCAAATAGGATTAAAATATTCTAAAGTTTTTAACAACATAGAAAGAAAATTAAGCTATTTTTTATATTATGATTATTCAAAGTTTGTTACAAATTAAACAAAAATTAAAACAATTCGATTTCAAATTTTAATAGTTTCAAGCAGTTTATATTAGAAGAAGTACTGTAATATATATTTTTCTTCAGGGGGGAAAAAAAAAAGAGTACAACTGCTTAGAGGGGCTTAGGATAACCCACCTCACGAATGGCTAAGTTTCTCTAATATTCTATATCCAGTCCCAATTTATGTATGTTTAATTATGAAACTTGGCAAAGTTTCCCAGTAACTTTGGTAAACTTTATACCTATGGTACTATGACACAATATTTTTGATATATGTGATTTCAACAACTTTTCCTTAAATTTCCCTAAATATTCTTTTAAACAGATGACTTCAATATTTATTTTAGGCTGCTTCAGATAGGTTTCATGGTATATATACTGATTAAAAAATGTATCCTCATATGCAAGTTATCTTAAAAACAATGGAGCTTTTCAAATGATATTTCACTACATATTAAATAATGACTAAAAGTTTCATCAGAGCTCACAGCACAACAATTTAAATGAACATATTTCAATATGTAAAATTAAGGTAAGCATGCAGAGATGCCTACAAATATGAATTATCAATAATTGTAGTTTGTTAACAGTACATATATGTCATATTTCATATTTGAAAAATATTTCTTCGCAAAACATAAAAAATGTAAAAATAGCAAAATGGTCCAATAATAAAATTTAAGAGACATCCAATGTTGTATTATTTAAAGCTTGCAGACACAGTTGATTTATTTTTTATAATAAATATGTTAACTGTGTTTTGCATAATTTGATTTATATAAATTTAAAAACATTCTATTATAAAATTGAATTAGATGTATTACATTTCCATTATTGATTTTTTGGGGGGTGGAGAGGGGATAAGCAATAGGCTTACCTTTCTATTCCTATGCTGATATTTAATTAAGGTGAATTCAAATAATTGAAAAAAATTACTTTTCATTTATCAGACTCAGTACAGTCATATTTACTAGGTGCCCTCATCTTATATTTTTCATCCAAATAAAGGCTTAGGATTACAAGGAAATTTAATGAATATTGAAACACAAAAATATTTAGTCACTGGTTCAATTTTTCATGGTAAAATAAAATAAAGGATTGAAAATAAGCACAGAGTATCTTTTTATGCGTTGTCTAGTGAGCAATAAACTGTTCTCAATCACACAAGTTTTTCATAAAAATTCATTATTTACTTCAAATAATTTAGGTAACACATATAAATATAAAACTACAGTAAAGTCACAAAATCAATCTGAATATTATTGATATATGTCACCTTTTCCCCCACTAATTACTCAACTGGTGGTATTAGTGATATTGAAATTTTTGAAAGAAAATTTTGGGAGAATAAATATGGTGACTTATCTAGTAATGTTTGTCTTTACAGTAACTATAAATAATCAGAATTAAAAGAGAAAATAGATTTTAAAAATATTTTTGTACAATACAATATGCTATTGAAATAAAATTTTATGATTATTACTCAAGAACATACTTCTCCTACACAACACTAGCTTTGTCAGGCGAAAGTCATGTAATGTTTCTAGGCAAATTAAACAGAAGTTTACAAGTGAATGAAGTTATTTTGCAATTGTGGACACTAGATATATATGGGGAAAAACTAAAAATACGAATTAAATTTAGACATGCTTTTTCTTCTTCTTCTTCTTCTTTTCTCTCTCTCTCTCTCTCTCTCTCTTTTTTTTTTTTTTTTTTTTTTTTAAATGAGGATTTGAATCAGAAAAAAATTGTGGTAAAAAAACTCAGCTTAAGGAAAACTGTTCATCATACTTTTTTTTATGTCATTTAAGTTACTTAAGTTCAGATAGATTTCTTAGAGACAATCATATGCATTTCTCTCAGGACTTTCTTAAAAATAAAAAAAAGAGATAAAATATTATTTTATGATTTTTTTTTTGTAGCTTCAAGGTTCTTATAGTAAGCTTTTGAAGTGAAACAATTATTAAAATATGTTAAAACCAGTTTAAATTATTTTGAAGAAGTTCAAACTGGTTCAGTCAACTTTTATAATCAAGCTGATACCAAAATGGGATTGAACAGTTTTAGTGAACCTATATAAACTAAAACTATTGCTATATTTTAAATTTTATTTTATGACAATATACAGCTTTAGTTAATCAGTAAATGCAAAAAATATAAGTTTCTGTCTAATACTTGGAAAGTAACTTTGAAATCAAATAATAATTTTATTTACATTTATATTTAACCAAAACTTTTATTTACATTCAGCTATATAAATAGAAAAGTATGAAATAATTATTATAAAATTTATGTTAATGTGTAACATTTATTTTAAGTAAGATCATATAAAATGATGTTTTATTCATGTGAAAAGTTCTATTTTATATACATACACATTACATGAGTTTGTTTATTTATTAAATTATCTTTTTTTTTTCACAAATGAAAAAAGCACTTTCAAATTTAGTTATAAGTGCTTGTATTCCTAAGCACATTTAACATTAAAGAATTTACAACAAGTCTTAATTTTTTTATGTGCCAGATTATTTAAATTTAAAACAATTGTAGAGACGTTCACTTGAACTTGTTATTTGGCATGTAATACAATAAATGCATAGCAAAACTGACTTTTTAAATACACATAAAAAATTTTAATGTAAAATTCACAGCTATGGCAGATGTATTCTTTTTCTCTATTGATTTGTTGCTCTAATGCTTTTAAACAGGCTAAATAGCACCAGTTATGTAAACATTTATTCTGAAATAATAACAAAGAATTTTTCATATAGCTGCTTTTTTTAATAAAACATTTAATTTTAAGACTGTATATTTGACGTATTTTTAAGTAACATAATTTACTTACTATCTTACTTGAGAGACTAAAGTAAAAAACAATTTTACCTATTTAGATAAAGATGATTAAGATTATCATACAAAAAAATTATGAATAAAATAGTATACAAGCAGATAAGATTGAAAGGTAAAACTAAATTAATTATTGATAACAACATAACTTAGCTATCTCAAAATACTGCACAAACTTTTATTATAATACAATTTGCAACTAATAAATGTGATAGAAATCAAAATAAAAAAGCTATATATTTTGCATCAAATAACTGTTTTTTCTAGTCTTAAGGGTCTACATCAGACAGATTCCTTTTCACATCTTAAGGGACAAAATTTTTCTTTCCCTTTCATTAGAACACCATTCATAACAAAATGTAATGATTGCAATATACTGTGTAGCTTTACCCTAGTGTGGGAAGGAATCTTGGCCCAGAATGAAAATCTTTATCTTAATCCCCCCCCCCCTAAAGAATTCATAATATATAAATCTATGTTCACTCTTCCTAGATGGCTGTGACACAGTGACCACAGATCTAAATAATATTACTTATGTCCACTACACTTAAATTAATTTGTATCTTTTTGCAAACAATAAATCAATAAATTAATGATTAACATTCATGACAAAACATAAAAATGACCACAAAAGGAACAAAAATTATACTATTGTAATAATAAATAATAAAAATAAGTAATTGAACTTTTCACTTTATTTGTATCAATTCCTTACCCAGAACACCATTAATACTGTTACTTGTCATTTACCTTTTTGCACTGTTTTTGGCCAAGATCTTTTAAGGTCGAGCTATTTGCCACATCCTCAGGACCAAATGACCCTTATTCATCTTAAATTTCCCCCCCTCTTCTCTCCTTCATGACTATGCATGTATAATTTTCTTCTCAGCATATGGCTAAATCTAGTGTCCAATACTGCGTGTTCCATATTATTGCATGCAGATGGTTCTGTTAAGATTTCTATTAATTCTCTTAAAAAGCTATATTTTATGTTTTTCTTTTTTTTTTTTTTTTTTGCCTAAATATTTTTTGCAAAAGCAAAAAGATATTTATAACTTTGCAGTTCAAAATCTTTAATGATCCTATACCATACATTTTACATACACAGCAATTACAGCAAAGAAAACAAAACTGTCAGCATGAGCGAGCAAACTTTTTTTGTAAACTCAAGAACACAAGCTTGCATATTTTGCCTCTTGCTCCCTTCAAGCTAGTTCGGCTATGCTTGCTTGCACTATGTGTTGTACAAGATAGAGGCCTTAGATTGATATGCAATGTACATTATGTACTGTTCTGTGTGCTTATTCACACAGCATTAACTATCACAAACTATCAGTATAACCTAACACACAGCATAAACTACCTTGCTAACTATCCACAGCCACAGTCATTTCAAATGCTCATTAAATATTTTTTGTCAAAGCAAAAAGGTATAACTTTCCAGTTCAAAATCTTTACTGATCCCCTTTAGCCAATATTTTACTTACTCAGTGATTATAACTGACACAAAGGAAAATGTTGGGATGAGCAAACAAACTTTTTTTTTTTGCAACCTCAAGGATACAAGCTTGCACTACATCTATACGAGTGAGATGCTTTGTGTTGATATGTGCCGTGGACAGGCACTCTAGCCTGCAGCGGATCCTGTGAATATGCATGCCGCTAGTAAATGACTGTTTTTTATAATTACACACTTATTTATGCCAGAACCTGCCTGACACTATTCTATTAATGAGAACTCATAAAAAAGAATTTTTTCAAAAGAAGATTTTTAATATTAAATAGTATGATATAAAAGGTTTTAGAAATATATACTTTTTCTTTTAAAATCTGGATTAATATTTTTTATCCGGATTTTTAAGTTTAGATAAATTCCGACATACAAACACCCCAGCAAATATCTAAAAGAAAATGTTGGCATGGGGAAGCAAATTTTTTTGTAAGAGCAAGCATACAAGCTTGCAGCCTTTGCCTCTTATTTCCTTTAAAACCTACTAGATGCTTGATACTGTAATGTACTGCAGGAGAGAGAGGCCTGTGTTGATATGTGCCATGTGCTAGGTATTGTGTTAATGCTGTGTGCCTATTCACACAACATTATCTATCACATAAATGATCGGCATAACCTAAGAAACAGCATAAACAATCTTGTTAACTATACAAAGCAATAGTCTTCATTTAAAATTCTCACTAAATAATCACTTTTAAACTCTCACTTCATTTAAAATTCTCACAAAATTCTCATTTAAAATTCTCACTTTTTTGCAAATGCAAAAAGATATTTTTAACTTTCATGTCCAAAATCTTTAGTGACCCTACAATGTGAATTTTACATACTCAGCAATTACAAGTGTCAAAAAGAAAATATTAGGATGAGGGAGCAAACTTTTTTGTAAGAGCAAGCATACAAGCTTGCAGCCTTTGCTTCTTGTACCCTTTAAACTAATTCTGCAAATCCTGCTACATGCTTGTTTGTGCTATGGGCTGTAGGAGTGAGAAACCTACTGTTGATATATGACTACTGTTGATAAACCTACTGTTGATATACTGTTGATATGTCTTGTGCTATTAGTATGTATTGTGTTAATGCTCTGTGCTTAATCACACAACATTAACTATCAGATTAACCTAACACACAGCATAAAGTATCTTGTTAAATAACCATGATCATAATCATCATTTCAAAGTGCAAAAAACAAAAAACTTATTCATTTATAATCTAGAAAGATAGAATCATCAAGTAAACTGCAATCAGGGAGCAAGAAACAAAAATCACAAAGTAAAATAGTAACATATTATTGTATTATAGTTTTCTATTTCGCAATTAGTAATTTGTTCATGTGCATCTTGATTCAACCACTTTAAAAGTAGAATGAAATGATAATAGCTTCGAAAATTTGTCTCATTTTTTTCTTTTTTTTTTTTTCTTTTTTTTTTGAAGAATGTTTTTCTTGAATTTCTAAGTAGTATTTTTCAAGTCATGCTACAAGAAATTTATACACCCTGTGGTGAGAGAATGGAGCAATTTAATGCTAAAGGCAGATTTGTTACAAACAATTTTGAGGTTTCCAGGTGTATATAGTTACTTACAAGTTTAATTTGTTTTATTCTAGCTATGTACCACTTTTCCCCCCATATACAGCTTCTACCCTCCTTAATCTTAAGGATCCAAGCATCAATGTACAAGGGGAAAAAATGTCCTTTCAGAAGTGCAGTTCAAGGACTTAAATTTCCACTGTGTCACTGCTGAAAGTCATTCTTTTTTGGGTTTTTCTTTCAATTTTTTTTGGATGGGGGTTGGAGAGGAAAGGAAGCTACAGCGCTAAAATTAACTAATGACATTAACCAACAGCATATGTATTTAAAAAATTTAATGATATTAATCAGTTTCTTATTTTTCTGTAGAATTAATATTTTCAAAAGCTTGTAACTAATGAAATTTTTTTTCAGCAATTTTAAGTTTTGTAACCAAGAGAACAAGCTTTTAATTCTTATAAATATTAGAATTATTTTTTGGTTATTTAAACTTTTTTGTGCATTTAACTCTTAAAATATTACTACAGCGTAAATTCCCTAAAATAGACAAAAAATTATCTTCCTCCACCTTGAAACTTTCCTTATAAAAATGTAAAACAAGGTGATTTTTAAAAAATAAATCTGTATACCTTCTCCAGTTCAAATCCTGCAGTACAAAATTCCTAAAACCAAAGCATTTTTTGGCAACTACAGGAAGTATGATAAGTGATGGGTAAAACGCATCGGTCTACTAGATTAAAATTTCAACTAATATCAAATTTTTTGTATTTTAAAATAGATTATGCAGAAAATACTTATATATTTCAAAAATGTAGTTACAATAGTTGACTGTCAGAATTTGTAGATTTTCAGTTGGAGGATTATGTTTTATTATACATCAAAGCAATATTTCTGAAACCTGTAAAATGAAAAATTGCAGATTCTTTTAAAAAAACTAAAGGAAGTATCACCCACACACTAAAACTCGTGAACATTCAAGTGAAAATTAAAAAACATTAATTCAGTGACAGATTATTTGGGAATGGAAACAATAAAAGTCCCAATACTTAACTGGAAAAGGAAACATTTTGGATCTGTTTGAGGATGACCCTTAGAAACAATTTATTTCTTTAGATATTGCTTAGTGAAATAAAGATCTTATTTTAGCTTTTTAGTATATGAAATTATTTAAATGTAGAAACTGTTATGTTGATAAGTTAGTTACTTTTGCATTGCATTACAAAAATTATGCAGCAGATATAATTAAAATGAAAAGTCACTCCATTTGTTCTTAACTCCATCAGGTCGGAAAAGCACATATTTATTAATATTAGTTAAAAGTCAAAAACTATGAAATGTAAATTGAAATTTGTTTGCACTCCTGAATAAATCTATTACATACATAAAGAATGGTATTGTACATGGAATTTACATACTTTAAATAAAAAAATATTCATACATCATTTATTTTCTATCACAGTATAATATAAACATTAAGGCTATGAAAAAAACTATTACGAACTTATTTCATTCATATAATGACATCTGTGGTTAGCTTTTAATCAACACATCATTGAAGAGCAATTTCACTTACAGCCATATAGTTTTAAATAAGATATTTCATAAGAAATTTTACAAACTAAATGATGGATAAATGTTTAAATAAATTAACATTCTTACTCAGACCTATTTTTAAAAACATTTATACACCAACTTAACTTCAATAAATAATTCTAAAATATAAATCACAGGAAATATTGCAGAAATAAATACTAAACTAGATAATACTTGAAATATATATATATACTACATGAGAAGAGCTACACTCTCGATCTGAATTTTGCACATAGCAAAAATGATAAAAACATATTTAGCAGCATTTAAAACATTTTAACTGCTGCTGAAATGTATCAATGTATTTTGAAGCACATGCTGAATAAACCATTAAATATTCACATGTACGATGTGGTGCCAGATTCCTCTCTATCATTTTTCACAGCAGCAATCATTTTCTCCATAACAACAGCTAAGATTTTATCCAATGGATCCATGCATCCTCTCTGCATCCATTTTGGAATTGTAACTCTTGCATGAGCAAAACCTAATTTTTGAAGAATATAATCAACTCCATATGGTTCAATGCCTTTACCAGCCCAAGATAACAGCCTGCAAACAAAATATAAATAAAAATACAGAAAGAGTTTCCATAGATGAATATTGTGAAATTTTTTCTTAAATATTGGTAAAATTAAAGAAAATAAGTAGTCATCTATAAACAATAATGCAGTGTTTTAAAATCTATTTTCTTCAGTTCTGTTAAAAAAAAAAAAAAATAGAATAACAATTTGCATAGACAAAAAACAGGAAAAAACCATTTAAAAAAACTTGATAAAATGTCTCATTAACTTAGATTCCAAATAATTTAACTTAAGTCAAACAAATTGACAATCCAATGAGAAAAAGAAATTTAAAATCACTTAGTCCTGAAATAGATAGCAATCAAGTGCATATTCAATATACAGTAGACTTTCGATTGACTGGGATTGGATTATCCAGATTGCAGCTTATCCAAAATGGTCCCAGTCCCAATTTATTATGTTGATTAAATTTCATGTTCGAAGCCCTGTGGTGTAATGGTTAGCGTACTGCACTGCCATCCCACAGGTCTGGGGTTTGAATCCTGAGCTGGGCAAGGTCGACTCAGCCTTTCATCCTTTGAGTGGGTTGATAAAATGAGGACCAAGCTTGCTTGGGGTCAATACTGGGGGTTTTGCATCAGGCTGATCACCTGGTTGAGGCATATGCATACACACCCCAAAGCCCATGGTCGCGAAGGTGCAGTTGGGCAGCGCAGGCCTTGGCCACACAGAGGGGCTATTGTGCCAATGTTTGACTTTGAAATTTTATGTTGCTGTTTATTATGTTGATGGAAACTACAAATTTCCATGCATAATCAACATAATAAGTTGGGACCATCTCGGATAAGCTGCATTCTGATCCTGATTAATCGAAATTAAAAGATAAATTCCAGTAACAATTTTTTTTTTTTTAATCCACAAAAATTTTTTAAAGGGCCGAATGAGGATATCTTATTTCTAAAATTTATGTTAGTTTGATTTTACATGCACATTTCTGATATAAAAAGTGGACTATGCAAGTCATTTCAGTTACATGAAGTTTCTGATTTAAAGTAAAATTGGCACAGGAATAGATTTCATATAGATTTAAAAAAAAAACATGAAATTTTATTAAAAATACCTATTCTTTGGGACAAGTACAGCTATGCATAAATACAAAACAGCTATGCCAAAAGTACTTTATATTTACAAAATTAGCATACAAATGATCACAGAAGCTTTTGCAAATTAGGAAGCAGAAAGAGATATAATTTTATACTACTCTTTATGCCTTTTCTTAGGATCTAAAGCATTTAGATATGCCGTTCTTTTAGAAATGTTTTGTTTTTCAAATGAAAATTTCAACAAAAATATTATGTTTGGAAAATTTTAAAACGTTTCAAAAATATAGGTGATAATAACACAAAATGATTTACAAAGTTTTAGAATGTAATGACAAAGGCTTCATATTTAAAATGCTTCCCTAAGGTCGAGTAAAATTTCCTATTGTTTGCCAGTCAATATAAAATGCAATTCAGCAAAATAGAATGTAACAGAAAATATATCTAACACATCACATATAGAAATATTCATGATCTTATAAATGTTTAACATGAAACTAATGATATGTTGTAGGAGCTAGAATCATAAGCATTTATATTTCTCAGCATAAGCGTAAAGTTTTCAAAATTATCGGGGGGGGGGGGGCACAACCACATATATTCACATCAGTGGCATAGCCAAAGGGCGGGGGGTTAGGGGGTCATAACCCCCCCATGAGGAATTTTTTGCCATACAAAATGTGTATTCTTCACTCTCTTATCATACACACGTATACATATATGTGAGTTGCAGAAGTCTTCTTACTCATAGCTGCCAACTACTACGGAATATAATTAACCACTTTTTCTACATGATTTTTTGGTTAAAATATAGCAAAATTTTTGTGTTGTGTGCGCAAGCTGGTTACTATTTTGAAAAAAATAATTTAAAAATTTACTGTTTACAAAAAGTGGTTAATTATATTCTGTAGTAGTTGGCAGCTATGGCTTACTATATATAAGTGTAAATTATTGGAGGCGCTCGAGCTCTATGGGTCCATAGAATTCTACACCTATGTAAGGTAAGTATCCATGTTAGTATCTTCCTACCATGTTATAAGTTAAAAATAGAAGCAAAGTAAAAAATCCAAAGGAGGATAAAAAAAAAAAACCCATTTTTGATGAGATAGTGCATTTTAGACACATATGAACATTTCTTCATTTAATACTTTACATTGCATAATCTGATTTTAATTAACCAGAGCCTGGTGCCAGAGGACGGCAGCTTATATCAACATTGTGTGTTACGTGGCGTCACAATGAATACTAAATCATGATTGAAATCAAAAGAAGAAAAATTTTAAAAGTACAAGTAAAGGTTTTTTTTAAATGTTTGTAACTGGCATAAAATCCTTTTTTTTATGTTAGCATAAATTGGTTTTCTGTATTTAGAGGTAAATTATTGGGTGGACTCAGCCCCTAGTCACAATTTATTGAGGGGGGGGGGGGCTCGAGCCCCACGGGCCCATATAACTCTATGCCTATGTTTCTCAGGATATAGCACAACTAATATATTTTTCAACACATGCTTTAAAGGCAGATGAAGATAATGCTACATTCATGAAAGTCTAGAAAAATTTTAAAATGGTACATCTGACTCATGGTATGCTTACTATTTGTGTACTAGGTAAAAGTATTTCAAAGTAATGAAAAAAGTTCAAAACCCAATTTAGCATAGGTATATTTAAAAAAATGAATATTACATACAGAAGCATATATCATAACCCTCACAATAAGGTAAATTTAAAAATATTACCTGACAGTAGGTTCTAAATGCCAAGTATGACATTGATAATTTCTCCAATCTTTTTGTAATGCATCAGTAGGATCTGCCATTTTAAGTTTACGATCGCTGTCAGGTGAATGTGATTTTCCAAAAGTACAAATAGCTACAAATAAAAAATATATATATTATTCTGAAACAAATAGTTAAAATTTTACATCTAAACAATCTATACATAAATTTTACCATTAATGTCCATGAGAAGTTCAGTAGAGGGATAAAAAATGAAATCTCTTTAAAAGAGTGTTTTGATGATTAAAACTTAGGATATATTAGGGTGTTCAAATGAAAAGGTACAAAACAACAATGTGGGTATAAATGAAGACTTTATTTAAAGTATGCACTATAGGTCTGAGCACAATGATCCCATTGATGAACGTGCTGAAGTATTTCTTGTTTTTAGAATTCCTGTGGCTGTGATGACACCCAGTTCTTCACAGCACTCTTGAGTACATAGTCCGAGTTGTAGCACTTCATTTTCAGATGTTTATTCAAGAGACCAAGCACATGGAAATCACAGGGAGACATGTCCAGACTGTAGGGTGGATGATCAAGTTGTTCTCACTTGAGCTTGGCCAGATCCTTGGCAAAAATGGTCACTCTATTTTCTCACTGACTTGTGGGTCACACAGTCTGTCCTGTATACAGTCACCATCCGGCGATGAATAGTAGCCAGTTTAACACCTTCTGATGTCAGAAATCGGATAATACCTCATTGCTCCTAAATCGTCAAATTTTCCTATGTCAATGCCATCCTGTCCTCACACGCACTGTGGCATCAATTGGACGTACGAAGGTGCTTTTTTATAAGAGACTGCTCTCTCCTGCGGGATCCTACATGCTCCTATTCATGCTAAAGACTCCAATCGCATCTCTAGATGTCTCGCTATGTTTTCCCACACAGCATAGACAAATATGTTAACGGCTAAGATGTTACGATGTTTTGTACCTTTTCATTTGAACAACCTAATTTTTTATCACAAGAACAGCTTCTTCTGTTCTGCTCCATTTAGCAGATTTTGCATTTTAGAACATTAAACTATTACTTGATTTCTAACATTTTTCAACATCAAGCAACTTACATATGACTTAAGATTAATCAATAGCTAAGTAGCTCTATTCATATGCAGGGACTGATTTCTGGCAGGGCATTCAGGGCAAATGCCCAAGACATCTACAAAAAAGAGAGCCCCGAAAGTATACTTTAAAACAGGTATGGGGAACCTTTGGAAAGTTGCAGGACAAACTTCAGGATGTTAGCGACATCGGGGGTGGTATAATTGAAAATTATATGGGATTTTCAATGGTTTGTGTAGGTTTTACATGGGGTTTCCCAAATGAATCGTTTATTTCAAAAGCCAGTCAAGCAACGAAAAATCCGAAATTGAGATCTTTGTCGATTACTGTTTGGTAAAGGTAAATACAGTACAACCTCAAATCCGGAATTTCTATTATCCGGTCAAAATTTGGCCATCCAAATAATAATAAATTGGTATTAGCCAAAAAAAAAATTTTCATTTTTGTATCTCCTCAAAATGTAAATAGATGGCAGCACCAAACATAATGAAGACTTCAAGCATTATAAGAAGGAAACAATCATAGAAGGTTTTATATTTTTATGTTCACTGCATCGCATCCCAAAGATGTGTGTGCACTTTTGAGGCAGATAGATATGATCTTTTCATCCGCCATCACTTTGTACTTGCAGTTTCTTTGTATTGCGTAATCTCCATTTCTGAGTAAGGTTTGCTTGCCAATTCAATTCTGGTGAATTAAAGTTCGCAGTTTCATTATAATACTAAAACCAGAAATATTATTCTTGTTAATAGAATAGTGTCAGGCAGGTTCTAAGGTGTAAAAAAAAAGGCGTAATTATATTAAAAAAAAGGAACACAGTCATTTACTGATGGCATACCCAGCAGATGATCACTTAAAAAACAAAACAAAGGAATTTATGCAAGGCAATAGCAGATGAAAAGATCACATCCACCTGCGTCAAAAGTGTATACACATTTGCGGAATCCCACACAGGCCAGAACGTTTGCCTTTAAAATGAAAAGGAAAGGAGGGGAAGAGAGTTAAATAAACACTTGGGCTAGAAGCAAGCTGATTATGTAATATGACCGTATGAGCAGACATTGAATTGTGTGTTTTAAGCTTTGAATGCCGTGTGATGATGTTTTATTTTTTTCTGATATTTATTACATTTGGGTTTATTTTAAGAACGATCGGCATTTCTTGAACATGCCAATTAATTGAATTTTTGCTGTAATAATAAATTATAAAAGGATACTTATTCAGTATTAAATGATATACATAGGAGCGATACACATAAACGATACACATCAGGAGCATATTTAAGAAGGGTGCAGAGGGGATTGGGGCCCCTCTAAAAATGTAAAGTAATTATTATAAAACAGCTATTTTAAAACATTTATATTAACCTAGTAATTATTATTAAAATACCGGATCGCCACCCCCCCCCCAAAATGGAAACCTATATCTACTATTGATATGCATAGATGAGGGTGCTTTTGCAGCACTTTTTATAGTTGATATTAGAGTTTCTATAATCCAGAAATTTGTGTAATCCGGAATTGGTAAAGTCTTAGTAATACCAGATTTGAGAAGTTCTACTGTACATCATTTAATGCACAAAGAAGTCGAGCGCTGCCCCCATGTGATGGTGAAGCAAAGCCTAGAAATTCTTATTTAGTACAGAAAGAAGTCAAATGACAGAGCTTGATTGGTTTCTGCTCGAGACTGCGGGATTTTTGGCATTGCGCTGGGTCAATGATTTGGCAATCCTGCTTGTGATTCACATCTGTCTGATTTGCATTTTTCAGTAGTCGTTTGGTATGTGACAGCATTGTTCATGTTTATCACTCCAGTAACTGTTTCTTAGTATTGTTCATGCTGAATTTGTGTTTTGGGGTGATTACAATGTACGAGTAATCATGTCTAGTTCTGATGAAGAACCTGCTTCATAGCAAAGAAAAGACGTAGAGTTGCCAGCTAAGATACCTATAAACGTTTTGTTGTTAGAAACGCTAGGGTTAAAGGAGAAGGTTATGTAGATCCTAATAAATGTAAAAAAATACAAGATTTACAACCTCTAAAATTCTATTTGTTTGGACACAAAGTGTTTTATGAGATGATTTTTCAGTGGCCCTCAACAAAAGCAGAATGTGCTGCAGAGTGAGTGTATGATGACGAATAGTCAACAAATATGTATCTATGACAATGACATTAAACTCTTTAAAAAGTTCATTTTTCATTTCACTTTTGAATTCGCTAATGAAATTAGAGTATTTTATATGACTTTTACAATAATGATGGTTGTTTGTTTCAGAAACCAGTCAAGTGCAAACTTATAATTATTTTTTATATATGTGTCAATATAGATTTAAAAAAAATTATGTTTATCAAACAGTTACACAAATAGCGAACTTTCATGGGGAAAAATATGAATTTTCTAAAAACATTTTTCAGGTTGCTAGAAAGTTTTCTTTGATTTAAAATCAAGAATTTGTCGCTTGACTGGTTTTAGAAATAAATGATTCAAATGTGCTTTAAAATTAAAAAAATGGCACATTTTGATTTTAATTAAAAACAATAGATTGGGAATTCCATAATATTTATGCACAATTATTTTGTTTTAAGGCTATGCTGCATTAGGGGAATGTTATTCATAACTTTTTTGGTATAACCATCCATAATGATTATATTTAATCACATTTTTTATATAATATTCTATATTATTTTTAGTTTCGATAAGCTATGAAACACTTTCTCGTCATCACCAGCACACAGGTTCTTGGAATCATAATGGATTTGCAAACTGATTAAGAATTCTTTTTTTTTTCTTTTACCCCAACATCCACTTTGTTGGAAGTATGTAAATTTATGCAAATTTGGATAACTATAAAAGGTGAAAATGTAACATGTCCATTCTTTTTCTTGCTTTATGTATGGAGTGGTTGCTAGTATGTTAAATGTTTCTAAATGCTCAGAATGCGAGCAAATTATTTTTAATTTGTTTTAATAAATCAAAGTTAAATAGGCTGGGGTTTTTTAATTATACTGATTTCCACCGCTATTTTTAACTCTGCTAAGTCAAGTAAGAAAATATTTTAAGCTTTTTCAAGTTGCAATATTTTAAAACTCTTTCTTGACAAATACTAGCCTACTGCATAATAGGAAAACAAACATTACTGGTCCCATAGGCAAAATCATGCAAAATGTCAGCAAGTTTGGCGACTTTTTGGGAAATTATTGCAAATTTGGCACAACAAAACCAAGTCCCCAAAGGTG
This sequence comes from Cheiracanthium punctorium, assembly GCA_038373885.1. Lineage (NCBI taxonomy): Eukaryota > Metazoa > Arthropoda > Arachnida > Araneae > Cheiracanthiidae > Cheiracanthium > Cheiracanthium punctorium. Next base: position 561,909 of record JAWZYV010019103.1, on the reverse strand, counting down.
AAGTTAGCTAAGATCTAGCATCAATACAGTGGCGGCTCGTGGTTCATTTAAAAGGAGGTTCACAAAACAAATTTTGAAAATTAAATATGCAGATTCGACGCACCTTACAAATTAAAATAGATTTGCATTTCCAGCCGTTAAAGGAAAACAATGCACGCAACTGAAAGAAAACAAGTCATCTTGGGTCTGACATTTCGTCATCAAGATAAGTTTTAGCAAAACTGCTGTCTTGACTCATTTTATTTCAATTTTTTTCAAAGGATAATATTGAAAAATGCCATTGCTTTAGCTCCGAAACACGTATCTTAATTATTTACACTAGTTTGTAAAAATAATAATGTAGAGAAAAATTGTAGAAATAAAAAAAATATTAAGAAAATGAAATAAAAATGAATTAACTAACCGAATGTAACAAACCAAGGCAAAATCCGGAAGCGATACTGCAAAAAAGTGGCCATGGGTGCACAATGAAACTGTGCGAACGGACAGATTTCATGAGTGCCGTGCTTCCTCCTAGCTGTCTGGGCTTCTTATCCCAGAGAGCGGTTCAGAGAGAAAAATTTCCGTTCACACGTGCGACTGATTAGACTGTGTTGTAGTAACCTACACTACAGTGCGTTAGCTATAATAAACGTATTTAATAATAGTGGGAGGAGGTAAAACTCATGTTTTAAATTCACATAAATCTAGAAGTGTGCTTAATATTTGATTTAAATTTAATTTGTTAATGTGTTTATTCTTCAGTTTTTCCTTTGGGGGTTCACGTGCTCATGTGCTCAAATGGAGGAGCCGCCACTGCATCAATATTTCTCAAGAATTTCAGAAAACATCATATTAAGCTGTGGGGAAACCCAAAACTCTCTATCTCACATTGTAGTTAACATATTTTTTGGAAACAAAATGTAAATTTTAATTATTTAACACATAGAATACTAATTTTAGACTATTTAACCCTTGGAGGGCAGAGGACTGTCCGCCCCAGGCAATACAATACCCAGTTAGGAGATCACACAAATATTTACAATAAAACATTTAACAATAGGTCTAAACCAGAGGTTCCCAAACTGTGTGCTGCGGCACCCTAGGGTACTACGAGGGTATGCCAGGGGTGCTGTGGAGATAATCAAGAAAAGTGTTTTGGTGGAGTATAATCAAATAATTTCCTCTGAACCGGTATCCCACAAAAAAGTTGGCCAAGCTGATGACCAAGTGGGCTCAAAAATATTTCAGTCAAGTTCAAGAGAGTTGTGTCCAGTAGCCTCTCTTTTACAGGACTCCCTGAAAGGCGGGATGGGGGTATCAAAATTCTACATCCCTTTCCCAAGAGAGTACTTCTTTATAGTTAACCCTGTAAACAAAGTAAAAAAAGTAATGTAAAATTCATCCAAACTGCTTCATTCTAGGCTTCATATTCCTATTGCTTTAAAGAAAACCTGCTGCGAAAGTTTTTAGCCCCATAAGGGTGCTGCAGCCAAAAAAGTTTGGGAACTCCTGGTCTAAACAACAAAATTTAAGCAAGTAATCAATAAATGCAATAAGCAAATACACTTTATAAAAGATAAATAAATAATAAAGATAGAAAACGAATACACATTAATAGACACAAATATGTACACTGAACATGGCATAAGCACTGAGTAAAAGATAATTGAAGAAAAAGACGAAAGAAATAAGATGAAGAGGAAGAAGGAATTATGCCATCGACCATGGTCAGATATTAAGATAATTAATTACATCCATGATAAACGGATAGCCAATTGTAGTGCACAACTCTTCGTTTAGAGTTGGGCAGGAACTGATTTGCAGAGATGGGGCCCAAGGCAAAAGCTTCATTGGGGGGCGATCCCTCTTACAAAAACTTCTTTATAGCCTACAAAACAACTCTCATATCACACCATACAAAGAAGGATGTTATAACAGCATAAAAAGGATTTTTTAAATGAAAATACAAAATGAAATACAATATTTCAAAAAAGATAACATTATGTAGGATAATAGCATTTCAATTACATTATTTAATTTTCAATTGTTAATTTCATTCCATATTTTTCAAGTAACATGTTCAACAACATATTAGTAGTTAGTTTCCTAATCTTTATATCAGAGCATTTATTCATAGTGATATAGATTTTCACTTCACCCAACTTAGAAAAAGTTATTTCCTTTAATCTCTTCCAATTTAAAATCAGCTCTATGTTTTCCTCGCGATCAGCATATATTACTACATAGGCCACACCTAAAAGATAAGTTTGCACTGAATAATTGCCTGAGACTATACCATTTAGCTAAAAAAGGATGTGGATATAATTCTAGACCTGTGAAATAGTATTAAAGTAATTATTATTACTATTATTTTTCATAAAATTAGCTTCTCTGTCTCTTTAAATTAAAATCAAAATTTGCTAATTTTTAAACTTAAAGGACTATTTGGGGGGCCCCCTTTGTGCTAGGGGCCCAGGCACTTCCCCTGAATGCCTTACCAGAAATCAGTCCCTGGAGTTAGGTGAGTTACGAATCCACACCACGGCATCATTCTGTCTGTTTAGAACTGTATACGGATTGAACTATGGGGATTGTAACTTGGGAGATAGGATTTTACTTCAAGTACAATTCCATAGCCAAACCTTGTCACCTTCATTGAACCTGTCTCCCACAGCCATTACAGTGGTCAAAAATGTTAGAGCAGTTGAAACCATGAGACCCCCCCCCCCCTCAGTCTTTATTATTGAAATCGAAGCTTCCTTTTCTCTTCTTTTTTTTTGGTGATGATAGTATAAGAAAAAAAGAAAAAATAAGACTTACTTATTATTTCAAAGTTAAGGTTCAGCCCATCTGTACTAGCTGCATCCTACAAGCACCAACACTGCATATCGTAGCGAATCTTCATCTTGTCCGTGTTTAGGTTGATTCCCTTTAGAGCAAAATTATGCCCCTCTTCAAACCATGTCCAAAGATTTTCCATGAACTCTTCTAGTAATGAAGGCATATCTGGAGGGTGACCAAACAGCAGATCAGCAGGAAGATGAAGGTCTCTATTGAATAGCATCTATTAAAGTGTAAAGCCAGTGGTCTCATGGATGGCACTCATATGCCAGCAGGAAGATGGAGAGTTTCTTGTCTCAGTCCTCTTGATTCCCAGATATTAGGAGCAAGAGGTTGTTCAAAACAGTGTTATTAAACCTTTCTAACATGCCATCGGATTGTGGATAAAGGCATAGTCTGGGTTTTGTCGATTCCAAGACGTTGACATAGTCTTTTAAAAACTGCAGCGGTATTCCTTGGTCGGAATAAAGTTGCAAAGGAGTTCTGTACCTTGAAATCCATTACTGCACTAATACCTCTGTTACGGTCATAGCTTCCTGTTCGGGAATAGTATATGCTTCGGGCCATTTTGAGAAATAATTTAAGAGAACTAGGATGTACTTGTTGCCATCTGAAGTTCACAGAAGAAGTCTCAGGATGTCGAGGGCAATTCTTTTAAAAGACACGCCTACATTATACTAGTATAGTTTTCCCCGGCTCCGTTTCTTCAGACCTTTATGGGCAGCACAGCATCACAAGCTTGACACCACCTTTCAGCATAATATTGAGGCCTATTCCAGTAGAAGCACATGCAAACTTTCGGCAGTGTCTTCATTATGCCGAAATGGCCCCCAGTTGAGCTATTGCGAAGCTCTTTTAGAAGTTTCAGAATCCTTGAACAAGGGAGTACTAACTGCCATCAGCATAGATTGCCTTTGTCCAACCCCCATTTATGGTACAGGACTCCGTTTCTCAGGTGAAGAGAATTCACAAAGCCCAATATTGCTTTGTTGCCAGACTACAAGATGATATTTCTTGCCAGCTGTGCTTAACATTGGATTTTAAAATAAACTCCAAAATACAGTTAATGTTACTATCAGCTAACTGGTCTGCCCAGACTTTTTTGCCACTTCAGGGATCTTGAGATGGTATAAATGATGTAACTTGGCTTACAATGGGATGTTTCAGTTGAAATTTTTTCTTGGCCCTGGAGCAATAACAACAACTTTCTATGCAAAGCCACCTTCATAGAGCATCTGCATTTCCATGAGATGCCCCTTTTTGATGAAGTATTTCAATGTCATACTCTTGTAGTCTCTGTATCCACCTGGTTATCTGGCCCTCCAGATTCCTTAAATTCAAAAGCCACGTTCAGGTATGGAAAATCAAAAAATCAGTTTTGGAGCAGTCTTGGAGCAGGAAAATCTCAGTTTTGGAGCAGTCTTGGAGCAGAAAAATCTCACTTTTGGAGCAGCTTGGAGCAGAAAAATCTCACTTTTGGAGTAGTCCAAATGCATAATTATAGCAAGAAAATGTAGATTTGTAGCAGTTAATTTCAATTAAAAGGCTGTTTAAAGCTTGTATGTGATTAATAGAAGTGTAATAAACAGTAAAAAGGGAGGTAATTGTAGTAAACTTAAGAAAGAAAAACAAAAAACAATTTTCTAAGTTAGAAACCATTTATTACTAGATATGAGAAGAAGAAAAAAAAAAAAAAAAAAGACTTGGTTTAAATTAATCAAATCTAAGTGCATTTTTTCTTTGTAGTTGAGACAATTGATAATATTAGATGTCTATTTTTCTCTGATTCTTTTAAGTATTTCGACATGTTATCTTTAGATTCTTTTAAAAGAACTTGACCACTTTCTATTATAGATATGTCTTTTTTTTTGTAAACCATCTGAAATCATTTGGTTGGCTCGATCCAGCATATTTTGTGATGCTGAAATGCGTTTGTCAAGTTCATCTGCTTCTTTTTTCAGATTTGTAGCTGAATCATCTTGCTGTTCTTGATCCAATTTTCTTTTCTGACCTATTACTTTGAGAATTTTTAAACGTTCTCTATATTGTGAGCCAGCATTCTTGACTGATTTTAGCAGATCAGTGTTTATTTTCAAATTTTCAACATTACCACCAAGTCTTTTTATATGACTTTTCATGTGACGTATACCATTGATGCTTTCAATTTTTAACAAAGAACGCCCTTCTAATATATTTTTATTATAGCTGAAGCCACGCTCACACTCTGCATTGCCATATGCTAGTGATAATAATGCTTTCACAAGCGTTCGTAATCTTTTAAATCTCAATTTGCCGACTTGATCTTTAATTTCAAATATTTTCTGCCAATAATGGTCTATCCTCATATACGATGTGACAGTCTGATTTCCTACTTCTACTGAATCATTCTCAGAATCAGTTAACACACTGCTATTATCACTCGTTTTTTCAAAATTAAAGTCCAATTCCATAGTTTGTAGCAAAAGCCATTCATCAACAAGTGATGAGACATCAGAGCTTTCTATTACTTGAGGAAGTTCTGCAGCAAGCATCCTTAAAACCTGGGATGATCTTTCTGCCAATCTATATAAAGGGTGCAACAATTTTAAATTTTCTAAGAATTTATTATTCAGGGGAAGAGATTTTAAAAGACTTTGAGCACAAGCTATATAAAAGGATCTTGCAGCTTTATGAAATGTTGCATGGCTTTGTTGTTTGCAGCTGTCAACTAATTCCTTTTGAGTATCCAGACCTATTTCAGGTGTCTTTAACCATAAACTTCCATCTGAGACATCAAGAGATTGCAGTTCAAAACCAGTCTTGTTTATGAAAGCTTCTGGTTTAATGAAACGTCCCAATAATTTTTTTGTAAGTGTAACAAATTCATCATACAATATGTGCACAAGGGGCTCTTCTCTTTGAAATAATAACAAAAATCCACTGAAGAGCTCTCCAACATTTTTTATAAAGAGGGCCTTGGGCAAAATAGTTTTATCCAATAAAGTTTTTTTTATTCTTTTTAATCTTGCACTTTCCTTCCTTGATGTTAAGTCTTTTTGAAAGTACACTTTCAATGCAGGGTATTGCTCTAAAAATCTCAAAACAGACGAATGAAGTGTTAGCCATCTGCTACTAACGTGGCGAATAAAAACGTGCTCAGGGAGCCCTAGAGATGCTTGTTCTTCTTTAAAATCACTAGACTGCACTGGTGATCGTTTGAAAAAATAGTACAAATCTATCAATAAAAGTTCAAATTCAGCATCAAAGGCTTCTATACCAAGGCCAAATGCATTATGAACCTTATGCAATGAGCACTCTCCAATATTAACAATGTTCTGATTTAAGTTACAAAGTTTTGCTTTTAAACTTTTCATTACATTAGGGCCATCACTAAAGAATGACAGCAAGTGGCTTTTGGGTAAGTCAGCTAAGGCTGACTCAATAGCATCATACATATCACAAGATCTGGCATGTCCCAAGAAAAAGGACTCTAAATGGTGGACAACAATTTCCTTATCTTGATTACTAAAATAACGAATTAATACATCAAACTGATTTATGCGTTTTTCCGGAATTGGTGTCTCATCCACTTGAACAGTGTAGAATGCTTTGCTATTAATAATGTCATTTATAAGTTCTCTTTTTAAATGAGGTCCAACTCCATCAGAAATTGTATATGAAATTTTTTTTCGATTCATATTAAAATCTCCAGCTATCTTTGAGTCAGAGAACATCTTCGGGAAAATTTTGGTCATTGTATCGCCATAATTATATGCAATATCACACATGGCAACCGAGAAGGCAAAATAGGTTTCAGCTGCCAAAACCTTATCCGAATGAGACATTATAGCTGATGCTGTCCCAGTATTTTCAAATAATCTGGATTGCTTAGGCTTTAATATGCCTTCAGAGTCCCTCAGCTTCTCACATATTTCTTTGTGCTTTTTTGAAGAAGCATGGCATTTTACTGCTGAAATGCCATGCTGAGCACAGTTGATGACAGTGTTACACACTAAGCATACAGCCTCTTGAGGTTTCTTGCCTGCTTGGCACCACACAGAAATATGATCTCCATTACAATCCTTTTCTTTCAACACATCAGGATTAAAACGACTGGAGCGTGCTGAAAGTAAATAAATGAATGTAATTAACAACATGTATGTAATATTTGTTTAAAGTTAATGTAATTTAATAGAATAGAAATTACAAACTTAATTTCTGCTATAGACATAAATTACGGCTATGAGAATTACAGGTCTGATCTAGTTGTTCACATTTTAAAAAGTATCCTGCACTAAGTATTAATAAGTATTTTACAAAGTATCCCAACTTTTCTCTTTCCCTGGTTTGTCACTGACTGCATTTGCCTGGGTGTCGTGTTGGGAGCGTACATTTTTGTGATTTTGAAAAAGATAGTTTAGTTTGGAAATGAAAAACAACTCCGAGAAGAAGTCATCCATTTTTGGGCACCCACTCGGTTCCCGTTTTAGTCAGTGGACAAAATATAAAGGCTTTTTGAAGCCATTTCAGTATTTTTTTAAGGCTATAATAATAATAAAAAGGAATAATAATATAAGGAATATATAATAATAATATAATATAATAAAATAATATAAGGAATAATTATCAAACTGCCAAACTAATTAATACTTTTAATAAATAGTTAATAAATAAATTTAAATATTTTTAATAAATAATTAATTCTTTTAATTAATATTTTTTATTTCTTTTAATTTATAATTAAAATTTTTGTTAAATAATTTTAAACTATTTTATAAATATTTCATTTTGAGTTCAACATTGTAAATCAAAAGGATAAATCATACTATTTTTTAATAATTAATTAACCTTTTTTATTTTTATTTATTTATTTTGGAAATCGGCCAAAAAAAACTGTTCTTTAAATGAAAACAAAATGTAGCCACATTTTACTTTATATGATTTATATTGCATCTTACTTGTAGTAATAATCACACACCTACAAGTTTGTGGGACAAAATGGCCGCTACAAATTCGGAGTTGCATTTTATCGGAGCGCTTTTCTTTCCCATTGTTACTGCCAGATGTATGCTCCTAACACGTAACCATTCGACCGTATAGCGGCTTTCGGCCGCATCTTCCTACTCCCGCGAAGTGGTGAATTGGCAGGAGTGGACCGAGACATCGGCCGGTCGGGCCAAGGGCGGGGCGGAGGGGGCGACCGCCCAGCTCCCCGAGAAAAAAGAAATTAATGTCAAAGATCCTATCTTACTTCCATAAAATTTATGTATATGTCAATCTTTTAACTAACCCCCCCCCCCGACAAACTTGCATTAATCCGCCACTGGGTCGGGCTAACGTCGGATAGGCCGGTAGTCTTTAGGGCAGTAGAGACCAGTGCATTGGGGAGGACGAATTTTCATTTAATTCACCATAATCATAACAATATCAAACACTTGGCTTGGGACTTCCATCTCCCACGTTGGGGAGAAAAAACGTGAGCTAAAAATAGATTTCACTCTCCTGTTAACAACGTGCAAAATAGCAGCGGAAATAGGGTTGCCAGGTCGCAAAACCAAATAGCCGGACAGACCAGCCAGTTTGGCCGGACATTTGGGTAAAAAGGTCGGACAGCCTACAATATTGAGGATTTTGTCTCAGTATTAATAGGTACGACAAAAAAATTGTATGTAAAATCAAGCTTTGATTATTACCATGAATCTTGTTAAATTCTAATGACATATAAATAACATCGAATGCCAAAACAGTTCAAGTACTTTATTACTAATCAGCCAAAGTCACCAGTAAAAAGCCTAACAAAAGCCGGACACCGTTAAGTTTGGCCGGACACGCAATCAAAAAGCCTAACTATGTCCGGCTTTATCCGGACGCCTGGCAATGCTAAGCGGAAAGAAATTTACGCCCAAGCAGAATTTTTTTTTTTTTTTCACATTTTACAGGCAAAATTAATTGCATTACTAATATATGCTAAAAAGTGAAATTGGAAGAGGGGGGGGGTTAATATAATATATAATACATTGATTAAATTAGCTTCAAAGGATAGTTTGTATCAAATTAAAATTAATTGCAGTCAAAAGAGCACTGCTGCAGAGTGAAGAATGCAAGATTGCGTTATCAGTTCTTTCCCAGATCATTAATATGTATGAGTTTTAAAAAACATGCAATCTTTCAGAAGTTGCGAAATCACGTTAAACACGTGGCTTTCGGCTCCTACCAGACGCATTCCGTTATTTCCCTCTTAGGAAAGAGCGAAATGCGATCATATTAAATTATAAAATTAATAGATGTTAAATTAGTATCTGAAAATATTATTTAAGCATTTTAACAAGAAGAAAGAAACACATACGCACCTTTCGGGGGCATTTCGCATACGGCACGGGCTTTCACTTGCTTCTATAAAAACCAAACACTGATGGGCTCTTCTCACAGCTCGACGACATGAAAGCGAATTCCAATCTCGGAAGTCATGTGATCACATTTTGGCATGGATAGTGGGAGGGGCTCAGCCATGCAGCTACAGATAGAGTTAAGTTCCAATCTAAGTCCATGGGCTTAGCTCTCCCAACGGAATCAGGTGCAGCTGGTGGGTTTGCCGTAACTAACGATGACGGGGTTGCTTTCGTGCGCATCGTTGCCAACTTTTCGCAACTTCTTCCCAATTCTGACACTCTCCAACTTTCCATTATACTGCTTTTAAGAGTTTTTATTTTGAGGGAGGTGACAAAAATGTAAAACTCGTAGTTTTGGCGCAGTTTGGCACAAAATTCGAAATTTTTGCAATTTTGTAGCAGGATGGCGCTTAATGTGGAAATTGGCGCAGTTTGGCGCAGATTTTCCATCCCTGCAGGTTAAAGAGGTATAGTCTAACTGGAGCAAGAACTTTTGGCTGTACAGATAATATAAAAATGCTCCATGAACTTCATGAAAGTTCCTTTCTTGAAACACTATAGTTACATTCTACATTTGAAAGGCATTTACTCCAGTAAGTAATAATGTGTTCTTGGCTATAAATCTCCCAGGACAGAACCACTCTGAAATCTCCTGACTTGTATCTGTGTCCAGGAGAAATGGCTTCTCAGGATGAGGATACCACAGGATCGGCACTGATATTAAAGCTATCTTTAGTCAATTGAACGCATCCTTATATTCTGCAGTGCATAGGAATTTTTGTCCAGTTTCAATCACTTTGTAAAGTGGCCTTACAATGAAAAAAAACCCTTCACAAATTTTCGATAGTATGTGCACAGTTTGAGAAAACTTCGTAACTCATGAAAGTTTTCAGGACGAATCGAGTTTTTGTCTGTAGATATCTTTTCGGGATTGTGAAGATGTCATATTTCCCAACAAAACAGATTGCACTTAGATGGACTCAGTTTCCAGTTAGCCTCCATTAGTTTCTGAAGAACCTTTCGGATGTTTTCTAGATGATCTTAAAATGTTTTTCCAACAATAATGATATCGTCCAAACACACGAGACATGCTTTATAGGAAAGTGCTCTCCATTAGATGCTCGAATCTAGCTGGTGTGCTGCAGAGTCCAAATGGCACAGCTTTGAACTGCCAGTGAACACAGTCTTTTCAAAGTCATCGGAATGAATTTCTACTTGCCAGTAGACAGCCTTGAAGTCCAGCATCAAAAATCGTCCATTTCCCATAATCTAAAGTGTCGTCTATCCTGGGACGAGGGTAACTCTGTCCTCTTTAGTAATGTCATTCAGATGTCATAGTCAATGCAGAACTGGGTACAACCATCTTTCTTCTGGACTAAAATGATTGGTAAATCCCAGGGACTAGTCAACGGCTCAATGATGTCATCACACTGCATCTCTTCTAAAAGACTGCTCACCTCACCTTGTTAGTAAACGGCAGCTACCTAGGATATTACTTGATTGGAGAATTGCTGCCTGTATCTATTCTGTGTTGCACTAACTTCATACAACCAAAGTAACCCAAAGTACTAGAGAAGAGGTCTTTGAATTCTGCAATTACTTTCTCCACAGTGCTTTTCTGCTAAGCTGTTAGTTCTGCATCCAGTAGTAGCTCCTTTGTCCGATATTCAGATGACAAAGCTGTTACTGAGCTGCAGTTTCCATTGATGCAGGTAACAGGAGTGCAAGTTGCCAACTCTTCATTTTTCTTTATCACTTTTGACTTGTCAGTCATGACTGGGATGATACTCTTTAACAAGTCCACAAGTGTTGAGTAATAGTACTCCTCTGATCGAATCACTATTGTCTGGGCATTCAATCAATACAAATTAGAATTTACCATTTTCTTGTGTTGTTCTAGAAACTATAGATTTAATTCTTGGTGGTAGGTGAAGCCAGTCATCTATTATTTGTTGTAAAAGTAGAATGGTTTCATTCTTAATGTCAAAAGCAGCCATTTCTTCTGAGTCTGAGCAAAGCTCATTACTTTTAAAGTTCAAACTCAGTGGTAAAACAATATGAATATACTTGAGGTAAATTAAATCTATTATTTTTATTTCAAATAATTCCCATTTATAAACAAGTGAAAAAATTATTAGAGCACTCTCATTTCTGAAATTATTCTTAGTAACCAAGTTTAGACAGGTTCTAACTAGTTTTTGTTATTTTATTATTCGATTTAATGAATCCATTTCTGTTTGAATAATAAAACATTTTCAAAATTTGTATACATATAAAATATATCAGATTTCCTTATCAATACATTAAGTTATCATTTGAAGTCCGACTGAAACTAATACAGTCAAATCCTGCTTTAATGAAGTTCAAGGACCAGCAAAATCATTTTGCTATAATAAAATTTTGTTATACCAATACTGGGAATTTTTTGATAGACAAAGCAAAATTTGTTATAGCAAAACTTTCAAAGATTAGTGAAGTTACACATATTTAAAAGTTATACCCAACAATTAAAATAACACAAAATTCATTGAAAATTTTCATTTATTCGAAGTGGATATGTGACATTTTTCTTTGTACAAACACTGTACTCCCAGAAGAGATTAAAAACTTTTCTAAATACAATAGAAGCTTTTAAACAAGCTGCCATCAACATAATTTTGAAATGATAAAGAATGTTTTAGTGTCTATACTTGTGAAAGCTTTGGAAGTTGTGAGTACAGTAAGATTTTCATCCGAACCAGAGCCTGATTAAGGTATTTGAGGGCAATAGACCTTGCAAATTTTTGGGGACCCCTATAGAGAGACATACCTTGTTGGCATATGTAATCACAGGGTGCAAATATTTGTTTGCAGTGCCATATATAAGTATAGGGAGAGGAGAAGGTTACAAACCCCTCTTCTCCAAAAATTTTTAATACACAGAAGTTATGCTTCAAATGACGTCATGTGGATGAATGTTCTATTACTTTGAACCTTAACATGGGGTTTGCTCTATCCCTGAATACAGTGTAAGCACTTTTTCTAGGCAGTATGCATTTTGAAAGTGCAGCTGATAATTTACTATGATTGAGGTTTTTTATATTAATTTTTTTAAGAAATGAACTTAAACTATTTTAAATAATTTTGGGCCCCCTAGGGCGAGGTCTAGTTGGCCTGTGCAGTATGAGGCACAGATTGGAACACTCCTTTTTGCCGCTGCTGTCCAGAAGATTCTTCATGTTTTTCTCGAATCTTACTTATGGTGTCATCACATGTCAAAGGTTTGGAGGTTATGATATTATCATCAGCAGAAGGAAATCATGCAGAATTACAACTGTAGGCACGCACGCTTCTTTCACAATGCACTCCCACAAGGCTGCAAATCTGTGATTATATTACTTTCACTCTAATCACCATTCAAGGCTGGTATGTATTAGCATTTTGTCCCTTTCTTGGCTTGATTTTAACGGATTCTGCCTTTTGTAATATGAGAAATTTTAATATAGTACATCTCATGTAATTTGATCTGGGGATTACCAAAGTCTTCACTGTACCAAGATTTTCACTGTAGCAGACCTCGCTTGGCTGGGATTTGACTGTATTCATTTTAAATTATGCATATTCATAAGTACTACTGGCTTTCTAATGACTTTCAAAGAGAAACAAAAAAAATAATTATTTTTTGATAATTATACTACAAGACAAAACTTTCACAAAATATGATGAGTTTTTTTTTCTTTTTTTTGTGTATTAAGGCCGAGAGACTGAACTAGGGTCTTACGCTTATAGGGGGAATGCCTATGAGGGGGACTTTCGAAGGGATCCTAGTCCATATTATGATGAGTTTAGAGAGAAGGCCATACCAAAAAATAAAAAAGAATAAATAAATAAAAATAAATTTATAATTTTTGTACTTATTTATTATGCATGGTAAAAGAATTGAGCATTTATATCAGCTATTTAGATATCTTGTATATCTTTTTCAATTAAAAATTTTAAATGATGTATTTTTAAAAGTTAATAAAAAATGAAATGCATTTCATGTTATTCATCATTTTTTACATAAAACCTTGTTCTCAAAGAAAAAAAATATTTATTAGCTTTAAACTGATATTATTTATTACTGACTCATCTAATCTCTACTTATTATAAAAGAAGATGTCTGTCTGTCAGTGTGTATGTGTGTTTGTGTCAGTGGCGTTACGGACAAACAGCTACACCTAGAAACACCAAATTTGGTACTCAGTAAGATCTAAACATGTAGTTGTGCACCTTGAAGCGATTTTTTTCAAAATTTGGCCAAGAAATCTTTTTACTTTATATTTTATGCAATTTTTCATATTTTTCTCACCTAATGCTTAATAACAGCGGCAATTATGCTCAAAACAAAATGACATTTACATCATCAGATAGAGGAGAAAATTTTCTTTTAAAAACAGTTTTTTTCTAAATATATAGTATAATTTGCAGATTTTAAGGAATTTTTTATTTAAAGATGACATTTGACAAAAATTTTCGTAAAATAATTTTAAAACTGTCACATCTTGAATTCTATCTGTCATAACTTTTTGATGTTTTGGCAAATGATAAAACAGACATTTCACCCTCTTTTAAAATAAAAACAAAAAAATTATATAAATTAGGTGATTTTTTACGAATTTTAATGTAACACAATGTTTAGAATTTAATAGCATCAACGCGGAGAGCTACGTCATCACATTAATAAATCATGTCATGAGAATTTATGTTGAGTTGCCACAGGAAGGATTAGAAAAAGTTTTCTTTTCAACCTATCGATAGTTTTTAAATGTGGTACCAGTTTTCAATTTGCAAGTGAGGATCTATGACGTCAGTTGCTTTAAGATACATAAAAATTATGCCACAATTTAAACATATTTATTCCTGCTCTTTTTTTAACACAAGGAGGCTATATTTTGATTAAAACTGACTAAAACAAATTAAGAAATTCACAATTATTATTATTATTATGAGTATAAGTGGTATTTTAATCTGTTGCTTATTTAAAAATTGAAATGTTTAAAGCAGCTGAAAATGTTCTTCATTTTAAAAGCTGCCATGTTCATTTCAAAGCGTGATATATTAAAAATTTTCTATTTACTTTTTTTATTTTTGGCATTTAATTATGCTGCAGGCACATATATGTTTCCTAGCATATGCATGTTGCAGTATTGTTTTATTTTAACATTGGATTACATTCCTCCAAAGTGGTCCTATATAAAGCAAAAAATATTACAATGTCGTTGTAAGTTTCAATATTATACTGTTTGAAAACTACTGTGAAAATTAACCAGATTAACTCCCTCAACTATCCGGGTTTCTTTTATGGCAGTTAAACAGTGTCGTCATAAATTAAAAGGGCGTGAACTCTTCAACACTAACATCCTATCACACTTAAAGCTATTCTGAATAGCTCCTTGAGATTACACTATATCACAAGACAGAACGACGATTCGTTATATCAGATATTTAAATTAGTACCACCTGGATATTTTCCTCCATGGAGAGATGAAATGTTTTGCAGTGCTAATTACGGAAATCTGACAAGAATTATGCACAAATTAAATATATATGGAGAGCTTCCTTAATGACAACTATAATGTGAAATGATTATTGTTTATGTTAATGCGTATATTACAAAGAATCATCATAGAATAAAAAGGTCCTATTTGCGCCAAATAATCTAAGCTGTTTCTTTAAATTGAGCATTAAAGATGGAGAAGCAAAGATAGATAGTATTAATATACGTATTAGGTAGTATTAGTAGATTTGTAAGGTTATATGAATAAATCACGATATACCTAGTTGATAAATATTTCATGAAATTAAAAATGTTCTGTTCATCCTTTTTCAACGGTTCTTTTACAAGTAACTAAACGAAAAGCATTCTAATATGCGTTAATATATCCTGCAGTAATTTCAATAGTGATTACTTGAACTTTAAAAAAAAAATGAAATTATGCTTTATCACATGTAGTTATGAGCATATTTTAGGAAAATATTCGCTTCTGCATGGATGAAGAGCAGGTGTGCAGTTATTTTAAAATAAAAAAAGTGCATTTCATGTAGTGTCTGAGGTATTTAACACCAAAACATGAACCTAAAAAACAGTACGATGTGAAAATAAGACACTTTGAAAGTGAGTTCACTGCAAAAGGTCAAACTTTTCACTTTTTTGATAGCAAATGACACTGATATAGTTTTTGTTTCATTATATTGCAATGATGCACATTAGTACTCATGATGCAAACTTTACGTCAAGAGTCAAATAATTTTGCTTTTTTTAGGTTCCACATCACTGGAATTAATTCATATTACACATGTAAGGAAAATTTTCGTCTCCTACCATGCGAAGAACGGGCACACAGCTAGTTTTATAATAAAACAGTCTGTTTTGCAAGTTACTATAAAATATTTTTATATCTAATCATGATTACAATAGAAAATAACATGGAGAGTTTAAATAAATATAAAACATTGCTTACTTTCTTTTTCCTTTATGTAAGAGGTAATGAGATCATGCAGAAAGAAAAAAGCTTCTGCATCAACAGCTACAAATATATGATCATCAAATTCTGTAACAAAACTGCAGTCTACAGTGGGTTTAGGGGCTAAGAATAAAAAACCAATGCAAATTACTTTATCTTAATATATAGGTGGATTTTTATTATTATATAAGATATCGAGATAAAAAAATGCATGATATGAAAATTTATAATAATCAGCGACAATCAGCAACAAACAGCTACAAAAAATTTAAAATTAAAATTACTACTTTCAAAATCATTTACACTTAAAGTGGTTCACAGGAGCATTTAAAAAATTAAAATATTCTGTTGCAGCTATTATGAAATTTAGTTATAGTTACAGAAAAATTTTAGAAGCAAAAAAAGTAAAAAGAAAAAAAGAGCAGAAAGTTATGCTAATTAAGTTACTTTTTTAAATCAAAATGCAAGGTTGCCAAAAAAAATCATGTTAATAATTATAAATATTTGCTTTAAGCATGAACAGATAAAAATTGGTACAAGAGTTTCCTCAAGTAAAAATTTAATACAGAAATAGCTGTTTTGTGCAAAAAGAAAAAAAAAGTTAACAGATTGGGAGAAGATCAATAAATAAAACAGTCAAAAAAAAAAAAAAAAGAGGGAGTGCTCATTTTTGAGGAGTTTAACATAGTATGCGTAATTACTTAAATCTAATTATTATTAAAAACAATACTTAAAATTAACCAAATCATCTGTTTTAATTATTTATTACTTGATTATTATTACTTTGGTGTAATTAATTAAATTTTGATTGTAAAAACAGTGTATTTTGTAAAAGTGCCATAAGGGTTTTCTTATCTATCACCATCAACAATACTACTGGGAATTTTTTGTTTGTTTGGGGGGGGGGGGGGTAAACTAGATGGCTGACTTTCTTTCCCCTTTTCAGCCTTGGAAAAACTTACCAAGAGTACATTTGGTAAGGTGACATGCATTTTCCATTTCTAAGGATATGCTTATATTATTTAGTATTTACAAAGGGGTGTAAATAGGTCTAAAGCCTACTTAGGTAGTCAAAAATGCTCTTTGCTTATAATTGCTTTTCTGATGCAAAAATACAAAATAAAACTTTTAATACATTAAAATGAAGTATGAGTCTTCCCCTTGAAAATAAAAAGTAGGGGATGCATAAGTTCCAACAAAAATTTCGGAGGAAGCTGCCCCTGTGTCCTCCCTCAACTACATCACCAAAATAAAAGCCACTGTTAATTGTGTACAAATCAAAATGCATGATATGAATGAATCATCTAAAACAATAAATGTGGTTTATTAAACTGCTATAAGATACTTTAATTGAATGTGGTAATTTATAAGAAATACAAATGAAATCAACTATTTAATAATCATTAATAGTTGTTTATAAAAGCCTTCAGATTTTACAATAAAAAACTTATTTATAAAAATAAAAGTTCATTTATTTTTTCCCAGTAAATTTAGACCCTGAAAAAGATTTAAGTCTGTTAATCAACTACATGACACTAGATGGCACTGCAGTCGTTCAGTAGATTTCTTGAAGATGGGGGAAAAACAGGGACCTTTGAGGGTCATAAGCCATATGCTTCCGAAAATGACTTCCGATTAGTCTGTCAGCTCAAAATGAATTGTGTGTGAAATGGGGAAATTTTGCCAAAAAAATTGACATCACTACTTCATAAGGCACATGAAGATCATCGATGAAGAGATTCACACGAAACTTGTAGAAATGTTGAAAAAACGCATTAGCTATTCAGTTGATCTTAAACTGAAAGTAATCAGTAAAACTGAAGAGGCTGGTAATAGGGAGGCTAGACGAATATTTCAAGTCAATGAATTCAACGTTCGCCTATAGAGAAAATCTAAAGAGAAGTTAGAAAATGTGAGAAACAAAAAAATTGACATTCATGTCTACCTTCATGATCCTGCCTCACCCCTTAGTATAAAACTTGGTTAAGAGGGACCTTAGTTAAGAGGGAAAAAAGTATGTACTTCTCATTGGGTATGACTTTCTAAAAGTCTGATTGGAAATGAAAAGATTTGAACTATAACAGATCTTTTTTTGTAGCTATTGATTTTTTTATGTAATATTTTGTGTAAGAAACAAAAAGTAAACAAATGAATAATTTTCAAAATTTATTGCATATTAAATACTGACTGAATGCTTTAAATAAAAAAAATGCTTATAAGTTTATTTGGCCAAACAAAAAGTAATGGGGCTGCACCATGGCCGAGTGGATAAGATACTGAACATGACGCTGAAGTGTAAAATGGGTTCTGGCCAACTATGCAGCTGTCGGTCTAACAGTCTGGAGTTTGGGGTGGATTTCTCCAGATGTTGGGTGAATATGTGTTAGAATCAATTTTGCCCAAGAGGGAGACGAGTGTCCTCTGCCCAACAACCCAAGGGTGAGTGTACCCTCCCCCTTGGGCAGATAAGCCCTCAATCAGCTTTGCCTTAACACAACTTCACAAAAAGTAATGTTCTTGTTTCAGCTAAGAATTGCAGAATGGATTGTATGCTTCATAAGAATTGCTTGCACATACAAATATAATTCATTTTCCCCAACAAATTCATCACATTCTGTGAAAAAAAATCATTAATTTCATTTGTTACCAAAAATTTACATATTTTGAAATTTTTCTGTTTCCATACTGAAAACAAGTACAGTGCGCACCGGTTATAATGGACCAGGGATATAACGTACTATCGGTTATAACGTACCTAGAAGTTAGGTCCCGATTGAAATCCTATATTTATAATGTTAATTAACTTCGGTTAAAACATACTTAACAAAAATACGTACTTCGGCTATAAAGTACTTTTTATAAAGCCAAAAATAAAATTTTGCTTTTCTTCAGAATATTATTTCCTTGTTCTCGGAAATTTCAGTATACCTTCAAAAACACTAGTTGTCAGTTTTCAGATTGTTTAGCGAGATGAATTGTGTATGAATGATGGGAGCGATCCTTTATCTTTTCCCCCTGCTAGGTAGAGCTAAGAACAAGACCCTGTTTTATATTTGTCATTCATCCATGTAAATGCCTCCTGAAAAGCCCTATCTATAATGATTCTGATGATCGTGAAGAAGAAACAGAGGAGCTTATACCAAGCATACCCGACGTATTCAATGCTGCAAAAACATTATCCCGATTTTTTGAATGCGGCAGTGATAATCCAGAGACTCTACAAAAGTCTATTATGGATATCCAAAACGGTATTTTTAAATTAGCATCCGCCCATTTAAAACAAAAGAAAATGACAGATTATTTATCTCAATAAAAATTGTAAGTAATAAAGAATTTTCTCTGTTTAATTTAAATTTTAAAAAATCAGACCTGTTTAAAACATATATTACAATATTGAAATTATGAGCCCACTTTCTTTGTGTAATATTGAATCTTACCGGCGGTACTGCTTATAACGTACTACATTTGTAGGTCCCTTGAGAGTACGTTATAACCGGTGTCTACTGTATTTAAATATACCGGGTGATTCAAAAGTCAGGACAAACTTCGAAAATTAATAATTTGAAAACGAATCAAGATACAAAGATATGGTTTGCACCAAACGAATGGAAAAGAAACCAAGTTTTGTGTGGCAATGAAACAAAAATAGTTCTCTTTGTGTCCAACAGATGGCGCTATCGGATTTCTGATATAAGATTATGCAAAGCGATATAAAAGGGAGCAACTGGAGCAGGTAATGGTAGTCGAAGCTTATGCGCATGGAAATTATGTCCATAGTTGAGAGAGCCCTCTTAGTCAAACTTTATTATAAGAATGTGGAGAGTGCCACAGTGGCATATCGCTACATGAAGGGCATGCGAGGCAGAAAAGGACCAATAACGCCTTCTGCATTGATCAAAATGATGAAGAAATTTTAATCTACCGGATCTTTGTCATCACGTGCAAGAAGTGGTCGTCCCTCATCAGCCGCTGCTGTTGTCACGACAGGGGAGCAGACGGTGCAATCCATGTTGGCGATTTCTGCACATGGGGAAAGCAGTGCCCAAGAAGTTTCGAGGCAGACAGTGTCATATGGAAGTGTGTGGAGACCACTGTGAATAACTCTGAAATGGTATCCCTATAAGTTGCAAGATAACCAAGAAATGAAACCTCCTGACTTCGACTCTCGTTGAGATTTTGCCAATTGGGTATTCAATAAAATGGAAGAGCAGCATGACTGGCTTCACACTGTGCTTTGGACAGAAGAGGGGAATTTCACATTTTCTAGCACTGTTAACACCCACAATTGTCGAGTGTGGACCACAGAAAATCCACATGCATTTGTTGAGGCACCCTTGCAACAGCCTAAAGTGACAGTCTGGTGTGGCTTCACTGCTGATTTCATAATTGGTCCATTTTTTTACAAGGAAGTCACACAGACGGGTTTCAAAAAAGTTTCTGTCACTGGTCAGCAATATGCAGCATTGTTACAGAACAACATTGTTCCTGAACTGCAAGTGCGACAGGCACTTAACAGTCACCTTTATGGAAGATGGATAACCACCTCATATTGCTCTACCTGTGCAACATCTGCTACGCTCAACATTTGGGGAGGATTGCATCATCAGTTGCTGCTTTAAATCAATCATGGCCTCCAAGATCTCCCAATCTTATGCCATGTGACTTTTGGCTGTGGGGATTCTTGAAGTCAAAAGTGTACCGCGACCAACCGGCATCACTAGCAGCACTGAAAGATGCCATCTGCCAAAATGTGTCTGCCATAATGCAAGAAATGCTACTAAATGCTGTGAACAGTGTGGTGACTCGTCTCACAACTGTACTTCTGAATGATGAGCAGCACATTGAAAATTTACTGTAGTACCAATTAACTGTAATTAAGCTGACTTGTAAGTTTTCAACATTTTATCATTTGTAAATCATCTTTTGGTGAAATAAAACACTATTGCACCATCTGTTGTTCGCCAACAGAACTATTTTCGTTTCATTGCCACACGAAACCTGGTTTCTTTTCCATCCGTTTGGTGAAAACTGTATCTTTGTATCTTGATTTCTTTTTCGAATTATTAATTTTTAAAGTTTGTCCCGACTTTTGGATCATCCGGTATATTGGGTGACTCAAAATAGATGTTAAGGCAATTATTTTTTAAACCATAAGTGATTGAAACATACTTCCAATTAGAAAAGTTCGTCAAATTAAGAGTGACATTCAGATATGGCATTTTTTTTACTGGGGGTTGTATACATATTAAAATATGAAATTTAATTTTTATACGGTCCCTCCTTTCCTATCCTTTATATTTAGAAGAATGTTGCTCTTTGCCTAAGAAAATTAGTATAACAAATCTCGTGTCTCTAAGTTAAAATAGTTAGCAAAACATTTATTTTCAAAAATGATGACTTACACCACTTTACCTGCTGTGTTGGCATCAGGTTTCAAGTAGAAAAATCTTTACTTAGGGGGATCAACTATGAGTTGAAAAAAGTTAAATAACGATCCCATTGTTGACAATTAAATGTGTTCAAATTTGTGAAATGAACAGGTTTAGTTTACTTGAACTGGTCAATGTTACTGTATGAAACTTTTTTAAGAGGGATCAACTAAACATATTTGCCTACATTTACGATTAAATACATTTTATAGTTTATTTACAGGGTCACCAAACAGACAGTACATTAAAATCTACACACAGCTTTAACACAAATGTGGATGATCATTGCTTTGAGCATGTTCAAAATACGTCAAATATTAGGGAAGAGATTTGGCGAAATATTGTCAAATTTGGTCCAAAAATAAGTTCTTAGAACCAAACCCACTTGTTGATATCGTATACATTTCTCCAAATCTTAGTGTTGTTGAAGTACCATATCTCAATTTCAAATTAAATAAGCTTTAATAAATTACATCAAACATTCATTTGCAGGGTGACCCAAAGACTTTCAATACATTAAGATCTATAACCAGCTGCAATTGCAGTGAAAATCTACTGGCAGTCATTATTTAGGCTAATCGCAAAATATTGCCAAGCTTGAAGAGCTTGCCAAAATACTGTTTGGAAATATCTCATATATTTAAAGAGAAATCGCCAAACCATAGTTAAAACTGTATCTCAATTTAAAATTAAATAAATTTTAATGAATTACTTCATTGATGTACAAGGTAGTCATGCGGTGTCCCCATCAGACTTTTTAAACATAACTCTACTAATAATAGCAGTATAAAACATTTGTTATAAAATACCTATTCTAAAATTCAATTTAAAAAAGCAATACTAATTATAAAGCACTGCATAAATACCAGATTAAAAGGAATTTGTAAAGAAACATAAATTTTAACTTACATAGACATTTCATAAGAAGTATATCTTAAAAGTAACAATAGCACATATACTACAATAATAAAAAAATAAGTGCAATACAAATTAACAGCGTGCATTATTCAAAATGGCCTCAATCAACTCTCACGCAGAGTTGCAGTCTCGTCACCAATGCATTTTGTACTCTGTCAAGTTCTTCAGATGTAATTTCTCTACATGTTTGTGAAATTCAAGTGCAGAGCTCTGGTACATCTTTAGGGTTGTTTACTAAACAATATTTCACAAATGACTCCAGAGATAGAAATCTGGTGGAGCTTGATCAGGTGACCTGGGAGGCCATTCAACAAGATCTTCAACCCCAATACACCTATTTGGGAATTCTGTGTTCAGCCAGTTAGTAATTACACTGCATCTATGAGGAGGAGCACCGTCATGTTGAAACCGAATTTGTTGATGAACAGCCTGTTGGAGCTAAATATATATATATATTTTGGGGGGGTTAAACTAAAACCAAACTTGAATTTAAGTTGCCAGGAATTTATTTTTGCCCAATTGTTTTCCCCTGGCTTTGCATCAGCCATAAATTTCATAAAGTTTTTTTCATGTGCCAGTAAGGCTTAAGTTTTGTTTATGCTGTTCACCCATGAGTTGAAGTTCATCTTAATTATATTAAAGTTCACTAAAAATAAATTATAACCAGTTTAAAATAAAAATAAAATTAAAAAATTGTTTAAAAATTAATAAATGAAAATAAAAACTGTACATAACCGTTATTAGCTATTTTCTAATCGAAGTTAAAATGTAAACAAACTTTTTATTCTATTTAAGAAAAGAAAGAAAAAAAACTGAAACAATATACACTTTTAATAACTGTGAAGACCAAAGGCAACTACAAAGTAAAGTTTAAAAACCTAAGCTCAATCAGTTCTGTTTAGTTGTTGCCTACTGCTGCTGGATGGAAATAGCCTCTGAACTATGGCTGAGACACATCCTGAAAAACAAGGGTCTTCCTTTTGACTAACAAATGCTTAGTTTTTCCAAAGAATCATGGAGTAAGAGGATTTATTTTTGGTTAGGATAGAAATTTTGACAAATGTTTAAAACCATGGGTGAAGAGTGAAAGCCTGAAATGAAAGGCAATTTTCTGAGGTTGTTTGCAATATGCAAATTTATTGAAATTTTCATTTTATGCAAATCTAACTCATTTTTCAGCATAATTTATTTTGTTTGACTGCAAAATTAACCCATTTATATATAATATACAAAGCATCTGCTTTATGGAAAAACACACAGGTCAGGCTGCTGACAAACAGATGGAAGGTTGCCTTAGTCATGGGAAGGACATCTTGCATGATTTTTGTCTGCCAAATATTTTATAGAAGGCATGTATTGGAACTGTAAATTTTTCATTCAATTTAATGCAGCTGGCTTTATTTTTTTCAAATCTGAAACTGTTTTTAAAATTTTTGAAAGTGATTTTTTTTCTGCAATTCTTAATAAAAAGTATTTAAGAGGGAAAAAAAAGGTGTCATCATTTAAAGTTTCACCTCCAGTAGCAAAATAAAGCCGGTGGGTTGTTAATATGCCCATTTGTGTACATCCACGGACCCTATACAGACAACGGTGCATCATCCAGGAAATCCTCAACAGCACCACTTAGTATCATATTACAATATCTTTCTCCAGTAAGGGAAATTCTATACATAACTGGACCCATAATATGAGTGTCCTATATACTGCACCAGACATTTGCAGAAAATCACACATTTCTGGCACTGAGTTTCCCTAATTATCATTGGATTACTAGTGTTCCAGTAATGGTCGTTTTTGGCGGTTGGTGCCTTTATCCTGATAAAAATGACATTCCTAAGATTCATGCTATGTTGATTTAGTTCCCAATTACAGAAATCTAACCTTCTCTGAAGATCTGTGGGCAGTCAAGCTTGACAAGCGTGCAAACTGTAAGAGTGCCAATTATACCTTTGAAGCAATCGCCACACATATGAGAAAGATATGTTAAGTTCTTTTGTTACAGTAAGTATACTTGTTTGTGGATGCGCAGAAAAATATCCAAGAATGTCTATGTTCATAACACAAATCGTTCTCAAGGGACCGGCAGCACGTCTTCTTAGAAGTAAAGATCTTGTATTTTGTAAACGCCGCACTAATCGTTGAACGTAGATAGGAGAAGGCCGAGGTGAATTAGGAAAGCATGTTTGGAAATCTTTGGCTGTTTTGCAGTAATTCTCATTTTTAGCATAAATCATAATAATTTCAAATAATTCCAAGTTACTGTACATATTTAAATTTCAATAAATAAATACATCTATTTTCACAATTATTGCTCCAAGAAATAGGCTAGAAAGTACTTGATGCAGTTTCTAGAAAAAATTATGAAATGAATTTCAGAAAAATTCAAAATTAATAAACCGGAGTGTAACTCTGTTCTGTTTGTGCTAGAAAAATTGTTTGCTATATCGATAGAAGAAAAATCGTCTTTTATTTCCGTGGAGAAAAATAATGTATGCAAAAAAAAATAAAAATAATAATAATAAAAAAATAAAAATACTCCAAAAATATTGTCTGCGTTCATTTTTTTTTTTACTTTTAATACTGCAAAATAGTATAATGGCAACTTGAAAAGCTCTAAACGAATGTATTTTTGTTTTCCTTTTTGTTCCATTACGTAGAAATGCAATTTGCATTATAATTGCCAACTTAGTCGCTTTATAGGTAGTTTGGCCACTTTATGAACCTAACTAGCCACAAATTTTTGAAAATGCTAGAAATATATTTCAACCATATTCTTTCTGTTTTCAGCAATTTCTGGCCACATCTAGCCATTTTAAACTGTCGTTGATCACACTGTCCATTCCGCTAGTGCTTTGAACTGGGAGACAGAAGGTGCCTGGTTCGAAACCAGGTTTCAATTAGAAATTAATTGCAGTTTACAGCACTAACTCAGTGCATCCTTAGACATTCACACATCTTTTAATTTGTTCGATAGTGAAAAGAACTACTGCCTTTACTTTTATTAGAAATTGCCAAGCATTAATTTCAAGAAGAATTCTGGCTGAAATAATCTCCAGAATTTGCTCATCTGTAGAGTGAACATCAACATAAATTAACATCAGTTGAAAAGTAATTACATTTTTCTTACTTTTGAGACATCTTATTACTTGGTGCAAATGACAAAATTTTCAAATTAATATACCTCGGAAACTATTCCATCTAGAGACATAGCATTTGTTTTATTAATTTTCTTAGGCAAAGAGCAACATTCTTCTAAATATAAAGGTAGGAAAGAAGGGACCGTATAAAAATTAAATTTCATATTTCAATATGTATACAACCCACCAGTAAAAAAATGCCATATCTGAAAGCTACTCTTAATTTGACAAACTTTTATAATTGGAAGTATGTTTCAATCACTTATGGCTTAAAAAATGATCGCCTTAATATCTATTTTGAATCACCTGGTATATATATATATATATGTATACACACACAGTGAAAAACGTTTAACACAAAACTGGGGGGACCAAAATATTTTTTCATGTTAAAAGATTCGTAACAAAACTCACCAATATTTTCGATGTTCTTATATTTTACTTCAACTTCCTGTTAAACTGGGCATAGGCTGCATCCATTAGGATGAAAAGCAAGTACAAAAAAAATATTATTTAGGTGAGAAAATCTTTTTGGAAATGTATTTTTCAGGGCCATATTGTCTACAAATTGTGCAAGATCGCTGATTGCATTATTCATATCTCCATTTGAATGCACATTTATATAACTGCACACACTTTTAAAAATTTTCTGCACTTCTGAAGTAGAGGGGACAGAAACAGTCTCATTGATTCCATTGTGAGATTCGTCATCGGAATCTAGACAGAATCTTTTGGAAATGATCTTTTATTACGAAGGATCTTTGATACATATATTTCATTCATTAGAGAGGGGGAGAGACCTGATAGATAATACTATTGATACTTCAAGAATGACCAAAGGAAGAGGAATGGGTTCCCATAATTTAAACAATTCCACAAGTATGTTCAAGTGACTTGTCGCAAACATACCATTGAAGATCAAAACCGAACTTTTTTTTCTGTTAAACTATTTTGTGTTAAAAGGAAATAAACTGCATAGTTTACAGTCCAGTCATTTTGTGTTAACTGATTTTTCATGTTAAGAATTTTTATGCTAAATATATTTATTTCACTGTATATATAAAATACTTGTAAGCTTGCATTTTTGTTATAGGCACCTAGACTATTTGACAGATCTGGACCAAATTTGGTACACTTATGAAATAGAGCAAGAAAAAGCTATTGCTAAAAAAATTTTTTTTAGTTATTTTACATTTGGTCCAGTTTTTAGGCATTTTGCATTATTGTGAGCTAAATTTTCATTCAAAAATTATTTCTTATATCACTGGAAAGCCCAGAGAATACTTTTTCAAATGAGCTTAAGTTTTTTTTTTTTTTTTTTTTTTTTTTTTTTTTTTTTTTTTTTAATGTGATCAGCATTACACTAAGTGATATTCGTTTTGCCCATGACTTGCAAATGTTAATCCTGTTTAATGTCATTCCTTTAATCTTTTTTAATAATCAAAAGGTATTAAAGTAATTTTCATCTGTTGTATACACTTAATTTTATCTCATTCAATACCCCAAAATTGCACTAATTTAAACATTTACTATGGTTGATGTATGTTAAGCACACGGCATATTCATACAGAGAAAATTGAGAAGAAAATTAAAATAAAATCAGCATTAGCTTTTCAGCATACTGAATATCTGTTATCATAATTTTAAAATATTTCTCATAAGACATGCATAGTCACTTATAAATAAAGTAAAATAACAGAGATAAAAGCTTTTTGAAAATGTACCTCCAGTTGAAATTGGTCTTGATGGCTGAAGATGCTCTGTTTTCAGATGCAGCTGCATACTTGGCAAAGCAAAAATTACTTCCATATTATGATTGAATTCAGGACCTTTAGCAGGTACTGAGATACGTCTATCATTGGGATTTTCTCTGTCATGTTCAATAACAGGGAATCGGCCAACATCTAAAATGAAACATTATATAATAAAAATCTGGTCTTGACAGGATTTCAAAGAAATAAATTATTTAAAAGCTTGTACAAGAAAGTGTATTACCATAAAGAAAGATTAACATTGAGAAGGATTAATTTTTAACTTTTTTAAAAAATAAAAGTACATTGCACATTTTTTATAAAGTACATAGCCAACATCTAAAATGCAACCTCATATAATAAACAACTGGTCCTGATAGGTTTTCAAATAAATTATTTAACAGTTTGTACAAGAAAATGTATTACAATACAAAAACATTAACATTGAAGGATTAATTTTTTAAAACTTTCTTATTTATTGCCTTGTTCTCTCATATATTAAATATCTGAAACAAATTTAAAATAATTCACAAATAAATTAATTACTCTGAGAATAATAGACAGTTTATTGTAAAATATATAGCAGTAAAATTTTACTGGATTAGAATGGCAAAGAATTAAAAATCTTCCTCATTAAAAACAGACCTATAATGTATTAAAGTTGTATTTAATGAACCAGAAATTACTTCTTTTCAAGACAAGGTTTTGCAAATAAAGGATTCACTTAAAATATTTTACTGTGTAAAAAAAATAGTTAGAACAGAAAAATAAAAATTGCATACCATCTAATTCACTTGTGGCAAATGCATAATGAAACCATTCATGCATGCTTCTGAACTGAGGTGGGAAAAGAACATTTCTAGATATACGACATACTGTTGCCATACTTGCATGCTGAGCTGTCTCAGTAGAACTGTGACCCAGGGCATACGACAAATTCTGGACAATATGAGTTGCAATGCTTCCTAGAATAAACAAAAAATCTTTAAATCATAATTTACATTCATATCAAAACTACTGCTTTTGAAATAAAGTATGCTTAGCATTCTACCATAAACCAAAATAATTGGATATAAAAGCTAAATTATATTTAACATAAAGTAGATATATGTTCATACACATTTTTGATAATAAAACCCAAAAAGCTATAAGACCCAAAAGAGAACCTAAACTAAGAGAAAAGCTAAAAAACCCAAAAAGATGGAAAAGTGAGCCTTAGCCTGATGTTGACCATCATACCTGAATAATTTTCAATGTACCTGAAATATGTAAAACTCAGCACCGTACCTTCAAGATTAACTCAAGTTTATTCAATATCAACCTGAAATATAGAAAACAAAGCAACCCACTTTCAAGATTAGCTCATGTTTCCCTATATCAATAGATTTTGAAATCATTGAAAAAATAGCACAATATAAAATTAAACATTACACCTTTCAAAGAGAAGCTCTGAAAATTGTTGTAACAGACAGTGCTATTAATGATATGGCCCATTCCTAAATCAGTGATGAGAAGTTGGATTGCAGAGGAGCAAGCAAGTGTGACTGAAAACAAATGATTGGAATATTAAAAAACTTCTCACATGAGTTTTTATGGTACTTTTATTGCTAATTACCATAGACTCTGCTCTGTAATGCTTTATGCAGCTGAAGTATTTAACAGACAGATTTAGCAGATCTTAATATAGACAGAATATAAGTTTAAATAAATGGAAAAGTAGACATGATTTCCTAAAAATAATTAGAATGACCAAATAGTGATCGTCTTGACATTGTGCTGCTTGGATGACTTTTTCCTAACTTTCTCTTGATAGATCTAGTATCCTGAAACTTTTTATATTAGTTGGACATGGCAGTGGGTTTCATTCTACAAATATTTACAAATCTGGCCTACTTCTAGACTTACTATGATTTGCCTGCTCATTCCATCATCTAAACATTGATGCTTACTCATTTTGACTATTTAAATTTGAATTTTAACAGATTGCTGCAAAAAACACAAAGAAATTCGGGAGTGTGACAGGGGACGGAACATAGATTTTGTCATAAGTATGCTTATAAACTTATTTCTTTACTAGCTCCCCGCCATGCACATGTATACTCTTATATTATTTTTAATATGCAGGATTTGCATCTTTGTTTTGAAGCAGAAGTTTCACTTTTTATTCGGTTCTTTCTGTGAAATTTTACAAAATATACAAATTCTGTTAATTTTGACTGGCATAATTCATTAAATTAACAGACATAAACTCAGAGACCTCCCCCTCCCCTTCTAGAACTATCATTAAGCAACTAGGCAAATGGAGCACCAGATCCTGGAGTGAAGGTAACGATGCATGGAATAAAGTGGACCATAACCACAGAATGAAAGTGGTTAATCTTGAAAGAAACAATAAAATGGGTCCTAAATATCATTTATAGTGCCAAGGACCCAAAACATACAGTTATGACCCTACTTTAGCATTGGGTCTTTCTTCTACCACAAGGTCTACAGGGTCTGCAGTATTATTATTAAGTAGTTTTAGGGAATATTTCTCTGCAACTAAAATGTTTTTAGATGTGTTCTATAAGTTTTTGAAATGTCCTTTACCCTGTCTCATATTTATGGTCACAAAAGGAAGTTAAGCATAAAATATCTAACTAAATATTAGAAATTAAAAGCCATCGAATCTTTAATTTTTTTAACCTGTGGCCCAGCCTCTGAATTTTTGTCTCCTAAGTAAAAGATTCAATATTTTCTTAATCTCTTTATATAAGTTTACATTTGCTATTTATTATCATTATTATTCTCAATTTTCTTTTTACTGCAGCTTGTACTACAATTACATGTTTTATAAACTTTCTTTTTTTTAATATATATATATATATATATACTGTCATTTGTATGAAACTCCCTGTTTCTTAAATAATATCATTAATGGGCATTTCATTTATTAAAACACTCATACATTTTCAATCAATACTGATACGTTGATTGAAGTCTTTTTAAACCTATGATAATGCAATATTAAAGATATTTTCATAACCTTCCACAATTCAGCATTTTTTTTTTTTTTTGGACTAAAATATCACATAAACTTAACAAGGCTGATTTCATCTGACCTAGTTAAATAAATACTTAAAAAAATATTTATATGTAAACTATATAAGTAGGCTTCATTTGTCAGATCACAACATTACTGTTTTGGCCTACAACGGTAACTTAAATACATAAAATACCTAATTTTGCCTTTTTACACTGATTTCTGGTCAAGTACTTTCAAGCATGTTACTTCCACCTTGTCCTTACATGCCACTCACACATGTCCCGACTCATTGATTTTCTCTCCTTCTCATTTCCCAATTGCATACGATCTAGTCTCTACTTAGCATCCTGCCCCATCTGGTGTCCAATTGTGCATGTTCTCTATCAAATTTTATGTCTTATTTGTGTTCGTTATTCCTTTGACTCATTTTTCTTTCTGTATTTCTTATATGCGAGGGTTGATCGAAAAGTAAGGTTAGTGAGTCTATAGTAAAATATGTATATTTTATTTCATGCAAGTTTTTTTTATGCCAAATAGTAACCTAATGTATGTACTCTCAGTTGGCTATGTTGGTTGCATGAAATAAAATATACACATTTCACTGCTAGTTTTGTAACCTTACTTTTTGATAAACCCTTGCAGCATCCTTTGTTTTTTATTTATTTTCAGAATTAATGCAGTTAATACCCAGGTTTTCTTTTTGATCTATTATATTTAATTGTCTTTCTTTTTAATTATTGGTTTCTTTGCAAAATGGAATTTGGGGGTTAAACAGTTTTCTTCCTACTTAGTCTAATTCTATTTTCTCTAACATTTTAAGTCTACTTTTATATAATTTATTGATTAGTTTTTTGCTTTATACAGTATTTTTAGCTATTTTTTATTATCGTTATTTCTTCTTTCAGTTTCATTTGAACATATTTTGATTGCTCCATTGACATTTGCTCTTGGTGCAGCTAATTTATACAGAAGGGGACCTGAAATCCAGAAGAAGCAAAATCCCGAACTTTTTACCAGACCAGTAGTTTTTTTAAATATACATTAAGGAGCAGGAAAATATGGAATATAGAGTTTCTTGAAATATCAGTATCACAGTAAAGTCATGGAGTTAGGAAAAAACAGGAACTTTGACCACATTTGAAACCCTAATGTGAAAGAGAGGAAAAAGAAAAAAAAAGGGGGGGAGAAGCAAATTAAATTTTGTCTGTCTGCAAGTAGCTGATTGCAGCACAGCCATCATGAATCAGGAAATGACATTTGCTGGTTAAGCCATGAAAGGGGAAGGGAGAAAAACTGATTTTGAATGTTTAAGAATGTAAATGTTTATATTGCAGAGTTGAATTGTTACTGAAAACACAATTAGCTTTGAATCTTTCTAAAAAGTAAAATAAAAAAGTGTTACAAAATAATAATGTTTACCAGCTTCTTACATGCTTTTACAGCTCCAGACTAAATCAGTGATAAAAAAATATAGCAAAACCAAAAGTGTACATCATTTTTCGTTTCTATCCCTCTCCTTGAATCTTTGGAATATGAAGGGGGAAAGTCGTGAGTAGGTGAAACTCGCTAGAGTATTAGGAATAAGCCCTTCTACTGGCATTTTAGCATTTGTTATCAATTTGTGCTTTTGATATTTTAAACATTCACCAGTTCGGTTCTATTTTAGATTCACTCAAAGCAAACAACTAACAAAATATTTCTCCAAGACATATTTCAGAAATGTATTTTATTTAAAATATTAATTTGCAGAATTACCATATTTTTCAGCCTATAATCCACAGATTATCTGTAAAAAGAGTTTAAAATTTTAAGATGCGTATTGTATGCCGCCGCGGATAATCTATTTTCTCTTTATTTTCCTGAAAAAATTTTAATACAGAACTTACAACAAAATTCAATAACAGATGGCTCCAGCAAAACACATCTAATCAACATTAAAATATTAAGTTTTTACTAAACTGTAAATACTTTTAAACATTCTGTTTAAAAAAGTATCTATATTATTTTTTGTTAGAGTGATAAAATATCGAGTAACATACGTAATTGTGTAATGCATTTTCGCATTTATACTGTCCCAGTTTCAAAATATGTTGCTTTAATTGCCATGCTAAAACCATTATTTCTAATTTCTGTATAGCTTGAAACTTAATCATTTTTCCTTTGCTCTTTATTCACAATCCATCCATAAATAAATAAGCAGCTTGCAAAAAGACAGCTGAAAATAATTAGTAAATAGCAAGCATCTCATTGTGTGAATAGTTCTGAAATAAAATCTGTTAACACTCAAAGATGGCTTATCAGTAAAACCATTTGGGGAGGGGGAATCGGCCAGACATCGCAAGTGAGAAGCTGTTTTTATTTGAATGGGTCAGAGCGGATAGGAAAAACAAAGCTGGAGCGTCCTGTTAAAACCAATAAATTATAATTTTAATTCTCAAGAGAACAATACTCATCAGTATTGCTTACTATATATTTTTTCTTTTATGACATATGTCTCTATATTTATGATGTACATACACAGGGCTGTCACAAGGCATGGGCTAATGGCGGCACTGGGTGCTGTGCCGTGCCTGTTTTTTCTATTTCCCCCCCCCCCAGGTAGGCGGGGTATGAGGCTTAGAAAATTTAATGCAAAATTAATATTTTTATTCCTACTGGAAAAGGGGACTGTTCGGCAGTCTTCTCTTTTGCTGTTTAGTGTATTTGAAAATGTAATTAAAAAATATCGATAAAATAATTGAAGTTATTTCCAGAAATATTTAATGTGTATGCACTGTGGGCCAAGCAGAACCTAGCGCCAGCCTCGTATATTTATTTGGATGAGCAATAAGTGAAATAATATCAGATGTTTCTGTTTTGAGCGGATTATACGGCGCTGCATACTATCTGTAAACACTTTTTTCTTTTTTTTCACTGAAAAACGTGCATGCGGATTAAACGCCACTGCAGATATTAGGTAGGAAAATACGGTATTAGCAGAAGCAGTTTTTTTAATTTTTATTTTTTATTTATTTATTTTTTTAAAGGAGGAGGGGGGGGGGGGAGAGAGATCTTTTGAGACCAGCAATTGTGTACACAGAGAATTTCAAGAAAACAAGGCCTTGGGAATGGATTGAGAAGTGCACAAAATCTATTTTTTGTGCTTATTATGGACATTAACAAAATACAAGGTTTTCTGCTCCTAATTTATTTATTAAGGTATTTAAATTCACAAAATTACATTGATTTTAGATCTCAGGCAGTAGTTTTTGGTTTCCTGTAGTGTAAATATATTCCATGCTGCTTTTGAGTGGTCAGCTTTTACAGGGAAGAAAAGAATGCCACCCTCTTTTTAGATGACAATGCATTCACTCCCACTAGTTACATAAAAACAAAAATAAAAGCTGTTTTGTACATTTCATGTTTTATTTATTTTCTCAGAAAAAGGAGATGAAGAGAAAGGTTGCGTTGCATAATCAAACACCAGGTGGTGGATCAGACAAAAAGATTGGAAAAGCAAAATTCAGTAAAATCAGTAGATTTGCAGCAAGTACACCAAAATACAGAAAATTTAGAAATCTGGAATGGCTGTGGTCCCAAGGATTCAGGATTTCAGGTCTTCTACTGTAGCTAAATGGGGTTTAACACTGTGCTTTGATTGCTTCATTATTGCAATTAGGTTTTCTATATACTGTGGTACTTGTTTGTCAATGTGATACCATCATTTTTATTGATTCTAATGTTGAGGTGTTTAATAGTAATGTTCTTTTCTATTTTTATTGCAAATTTAATATTGTCATCTATATTATTTAATTCTTCTCAGATTTATTCAGAATCTATTTCTTCCCTACTATTGCAAATACGTTGAAACCTGCTAAGTTGACCACCCAGTGGTTCCACCTTTTTGTGGTCTATTTAGGCAGGTAATCAACTTAACAAGGGTATATAATACTTACTTTTTGATTTTCGTATTTTCTTATCCAATTACTCAAACATTACATAGTACACATATATAGTATACTAGAAAATTATATGAAATATGAAGTCAAAATGATACAAAATAGGAATAATATTGCTTATTAGGGTTAAACATTAATTACGTTAATAGAAAAAATTCTTGAAGTGGTCAACTTATAAAGGTTTTGAGCTATGCTTTGAGATAAATTCTACCTAATTACCTGGTCAACATACAAGTTAGACAGGTGGTCAACTTATAAAGGGCTCACTCAATGTTAAGTAATCAAGAAATTCCATTCTTGGTCAATTAGATCAACTTACACAGGTGGTCAACTTCAAAGGTTTCACTGTATGTCATTAACAGTATACCTGACCCATAAGTTTATTTTATTTTGAAATTTATATCTCAATGTCTTATTTTGCAAGTACAATATGGAACCTCTTATCCGGAAACCAGTTATCTGGAAAACCAGTTATCCAGAATCATTTTTCAATTGATTAAATTCCTATTTTTTCCAAAAGCAAAGCAAAAAAATGAGTTTTCTAAAAATACTTATGTTTATGTTTTTTTATTTTGAGTACTACAGCTAGAATTTATCAAGTAAGCAATCTGGTAAGGTATTTTTTTTTTTTTTTTTAGTGTGTGACTAAATTTTCAAGAAGTTATCATATATTTACAACTTCCTCTCTATTATGATTATTATTTATCTTGATCATATTAAGTTTTTTTATATTATTTTTCTAGTATATTAAAATTGATGTTTAATTCTAATCAAAAATAGAGAGTAACATTTATACTACCAATCAAATCAGTAGATGTCATGTTAATCCCCAACCAATTATCCAGAAAATTCAGTTATCCAGAATACACCCGGTCCCAACCATTCCGCATAATAGGTTCTATACTGTATTCCTGTCATTGATATCTCATAGGTAGGCCCATTTTCTTGCTTGAAAATTTATCCATTAAATTAAATATATATTTTTAGTTGATGATTAAGGTTGGTTATTTTTATTAAAATTTCTACAATTTTTATCTAAGTATCTTGTTTTTCATTATTTGGTTTATTTCTTTTGTATTAATTAAAAGATACAGATTGAGAGATTGATAATGCCAAAGCTTATTATCATTTGTCCACCCTCAGTTTTTATGAAAGTCTTCTACTCAAGGCATCACCCCTTTAGGCAGATAGCCCTCATGTAGCTTCATTGGCATAGCTGCGAAGTTTTTTTTTTTTTAATTTCTAGGGTGGGCTAAATCCCACCCTAAGGACCCTGTCAACTATTCTTGCAACAGAAAATCTAACTTTTCTGGAGTGGGCAAAAATCAGTCCAGAGTGGGCTAAGCCCATCCTAGCCCCTACCCAGTTATGACAATGTGTGGCTTTGCTTAAACCACAAAATTAAATCAACTCCAATTAATGGTTTCTAATTTTCTTCATAAAATCAATTGTAGATCCAAACAATTTGTCACTTTGAGGTAGTCATTCTTTATATATTTTTATGTATTTTTAATAAAATATTGCATTTATTCATATAATGAATTTGATCGCATCAGAATTTGATATATTTTCTTTAAATGTTAACCAACTTTTGCAAGAAATAATGATTACTTTAAGGCAATTCACAGACACACAAAAAAGGCCTTAAGACAATTTTTCCGTTAAGTTTTATCTACAACAAATAAAATACAAGTAGATATACTAAGCAATTGCTCTTACTATAATAATAGAAGAATGCTAGAAACGTTCAGGGGGGAAAATGCATTTTAGATTTACAAATCATTTTTTAAATACCTGACTTACCAGATTTTTCAGGTCAATAAAAATGTTAATACATTTTCATACACATAACACATACAAACAAATGTAGGAAAACAAAAGCAAAACAAGTGATGATTATATTGGCAAAACTTACCACCTTCTTGAACAACATCTTGAGCCTCGGTAGCAAAAGAAATAGTAGGTTTCCTCATGCTAAAAATAGCCCATGCTTTAGACCGGAAGTTTATACCATGGAAACAAGCTAATGAAATATTGTAACCATGGAGATCCATTGTTCCTCCGAGAATGGTGCCTAAATTAGGTAATGCACTGCTCATAGTATTTAATTTCAACCCAGATACCATTGATAAAACTTTTTGCCAGTGACGATGATGCTTTGCCTCTGACTCTGGAGATAAAGAAAAAAATAATTAATTTTATTTAATATTTAATCACAAAAATATAATATTGTTTAAACTTTTTGAGTACGGAAAAATTTAAATGGAACTTGCAAGCTTACAAAACATACATTTTTTGTTGTGTGTTTGTGTATATGAGGCAAGGGTGGCTCCAGGGAGGGGGGGGCATGCCCCCCCTCCGAAATTTTGTTTTACATACTTCTCGATTTCACGCTTTCAATTTGCATTTTGAACCATTTATGGACATGTAAAAAGTTCAATGCCCCCCTCCGAGATATCAGTCTGGAGCCACCCTTGGTGTGAGGGGGGAGGCAAGACATTTTTAGAGTGGTAGTGATACATTCCATTATTTACCTTTGTAAAAAAAAATTAGGAGGGCTTTCAAAATTTAAGGGAAGTATTGAAGAGAGGGATTAAGGGATGTAAATAAATCCTTTCCTGCAAGTTCCATAAAATATGTAAATACGCAAAGAACAAACCTATTAGAAATGTGTCCTAAAATTTGTCACAAAAATTTTCTACAATAGTTCAAGAGCCCATTTCTATTCTTTACACTCAAACACAGAAATGTGAGGCCTTACATTGCTTTCACTTACATAAGTAGACGATGTCAGCCTATACATTTAATGTAGTTATTTCACAAAATTCATTTTTTGTACAACTAGTTTTCTGTTGCCATTAACCTTCTGATGCCAGTGGTATGACATGAGTGGTATAGTACCAGAGGTGAGAATTTTTTTTTCTTATACTCTGGGAGATTCAGGTGAGTTGTTAGATAATTGAGTGGAAGGAAGAGTGGTAGTCAATAGACTGTGATTTGGCATGTGGATTTGCATTTTGTTTGGCGAC
This sequence comes from Cheiracanthium punctorium, assembly GCA_038373885.1. Classification (NCBI taxonomy): domain Eukaryota; kingdom Metazoa; phylum Arthropoda; class Arachnida; order Araneae; family Cheiracanthiidae; genus Cheiracanthium; species Cheiracanthium punctorium. The sequence continues at coordinate 525,006 of JAWZYV010019103.1, read as the reverse complement.
TTGTGTGATCAGTGATATTTCCCCCTACCTACAAAACAAAAGACAGTGCATGCTCTTCAGCTAAAAAGTAGAGGGATGAAATCTTACAGATTCTGCCATTTTCTGGCACAAAAATTCTCAAGAATGAGTCAGCATAAAAAGGTTAAAAAATTTTCAAACAGTAGTAGGTAAGTCTGATTCAAATCTTTCATGGGGCATGTACTGGACAACCCAAGTAGAGTAGAAATAGCAGCAGATACTTATTATACGCTGTATGCTACAAACAAACAGTAAGCTTAAATAGCATTTTAGAATACATATGGACAAAATTCTCATTTAAAAAATGTCATTTGTCCTCATGCATTGCTATGCAACTCTCAATTCTCTGAAAGTGCACTATCTTTCCTTTCAGTTTATACCTTTATTTAAGGAAAATAGTGTACAGCTGAACGTAAAAAGGTTTTAATATTTCAAGAAAAATAAAATATTTGAAAACATAAAAATACCTTCTGTAGGTTTGGGCTTTCTGGTTCTATTCTTAAGAGATTGCCTTTGGAGACGAGGTTGTAAAGATGAAAATACACGCTTGCTACTATGAAATTGTTGGGAAAAAAATTCTTCTAGCTTTGAGTACATTTTAATTAAATCTGGAGTAGTTGATTTAGAAATAAGGAGCTGTAATTGGTCCCAAGATAGTTCTCCATTAATAAATATCAGAGCTGGTCTGGTGAAAAATATAACATACATATTTATTTAATATAACATCAGCACATTAATAATCTACATATAGAATGACAAGCATAAATACATACATTTATAAACAGAGTTCCCTAAAAGTTCTCATACTGATGACATATCGATATCATTTGGATGTTTCAGTTAAACATCATTGTATCTTTCATAAATGTACAGTAAAAAATATCACATGGTGTGCAATTCTCTGATTGCATGATAAATTTCTTTCACTATGAAGAACAAAACATCATAGAACTTTATTATTGTAAAACTTGAGCATGAAAAGAACCAGAGAATAAAAATTAAAAAATTGATACAGTGATAAAATTTAATATTAAAAAAATCATTGACAGTGAATTCATTTAGTTGGAATACAGTAACTTTTAGGATACACATCATTATTATTCATTTTTTTTTTCTTTAGTTTCATATTTTGTTAGTCTAAGTGTACAAATCTAAACAATGAACTTGAAAAAAAAAATTAATAAATAAAAATAAAATAAACTCATGGTGTCTACTAAATTTCCGAAAGTCAATTTCCTGACTTTTGAGAGATCTTGGGGAAAAAATTCTAGACCACCTACATATTTTATTTTTGGAAATCTCTCAATAGACCCCCCAATTTTTTTTTTGTTAAATATTTTGCTATAACTTACCTGAAATCAATTTTTAACTGTAATATAATTCATGCACTTAAGCTTGATAGAAAAAAAATTACTATGAGTTTACATAATGACCAATACTGCTTGTGCTACTGAGACAGGGATATAGCCAGGGTCATAGATAGCAGGATATATCCTCCCAAAATATTTGGATTAGTGATCACAAGATTTATGCCATGCAGAAATTTCGTCCATTTATACACATATAAGTTTATATCTCCACCCCTCAAAAAAAAAATTTCCTGGCTAAGCGCCTGTACTGAGGTATTTATGTAATGTATCTGGCATCTGTATCTAATTTTATGTACTAAATTTCAAACACTAATACAGTCAACTCTCTATAATGAAATTCAAGGGACCCACAAAAAACTTAAGAAATTTTGTTAAAACGTTATAATGAAATATTTTCTGTACCATGACAGATTCCAGTATAATGTTACAACCACATTAATAAGCTAGACTCTAGGAAGTAAAAATTTAGATATAAATATTAGTGTAATTAAATCATTAAATTTTGTAATAATTAAAATGTCTGTAACTTTAGCAATTGAACACCAATTTTTTTTTTTCAATTTAATCTTTATAAAATAAATAGAAAACTTACATGACTTCTTATTATCTCATAATGCACTTTATAAAGGATGCTTATTCTAAAAGTACAAACAGTATTTACCCCACATACCTCGATCCCCCATATAAGTCGACCTCCCATTTTCCTGGTCAAGAAATTTTATTTCTTTAAATCCTGCATATAAGTCGACCACCCACTTTCCCGATCAAGAAATTTTATTTTTAAAAAATCCCAGATGTAAGTCAACCCTCACTTTTCTGATCCAAGAAATTTGAAATTTTTTTTAAAAGCACATTTATTACATATCATCTGGGAAAAAAAAATAGTGTTAAATATACAATAATAAAGAAACTTTAAAGTTTTTAAAACACATTTATTCAAAAACATTTAAAAAAAAGTACTAAATATACAAAAATTAAGATAATATACAAAAGTAGTGCACAAAATTAAACCAATAATAATAATAATAATAATAATATGACACTACTGATAGTATGATATGGTAAAGTAGTAATATACAAAGTTAAACTGATTCAAGTTCTGATTTGATATGAGAGGGGGGTAGGTGTACATTCATCGCCTGGACCAAACCTGTCACTTAGCCTCCAAACCCCTATACCAGCGCTGATGAGGAAAACAATTCCTTCCTCTTTTTCTATCCTGATATGGATATTGACAGTAAATGACGTCATTGTGTTATGGAATGCAGGAAGAGAACAATTGTCTTTCAAAAGGACATCTTTGACTTCTGATGAAAAAATTAAGGACCCTCGCTTATAAATCAGAAGAACACTCACACCACTTATACCAGTCCCCACTTTAAGGCCTTTTTTTGTCCAAAATTTCTCGACTTATAAGTAGGTAAATATGCTACTTACCTTAATGAGTTGTGAAATAATCTCTTATAGTAGTTTGTTTTCTTTTCTTTAGAACATCTTTAGTTATCATTTTATTTATGATATTGAGATACTTGTCAGTATCCTCATTGTAAAGTCCTTTGCTTTGCATGTAGTGTCCGACATTGTGAATATATTCAATAGCTTGAAAAGATGAAAAGGTACTTTGACTATTTTCACTTTCAGACTCATCCTCACAGAGAGAATCTTCACTTCCTGTCTTCGGATATGCAGGAATGTCAGAAATCAAAAAATCTTGTTTCGACTATACACCATCATTTATATTTAAATATTCATCTGTGCTGATTTGAGGCAATTTATCAAACAATGGTGTTAGATCAACTCTTTCTCCATTTTTTTCTTCTCCATCACATGAAATGATTTCTTCCTATGGCAGAGTGTCGTGCAGAAACATGATACATTTTGAGGCTTAGAAAACAGTTTTTTTATGGTGGAAGCAGGAACATCTTGCCATGCCAAGTTGATGAGATTTATCGTGCCTGAGACATTGATTTTAATTTCTTTTCCAGAGTCAACATTCAAAATGACCTTCTGTAGGAGCCGTTGTCTGTATTTAGCCTTCAACAATCTGGTAATTCCTTGATCTAAGAGTTGTAATTTTGCAGTAGTATTAGGGGGCAAGTACAAAAGCTCTTGATATGGTAAAGTAGATATTTTCTAGTTGAACAGTTGTATTATGGGATGATACATTATTTAAAATTAACATTTTTCTATTGCTTTTTGCACATATCTTTGTCAAAATTTAAAAGCCAGTCATCAAATATTACTTTTTTTCATCCAAGATTTTAAATTGTTTTCATAGAAAACTGGTAAAGAAGTAGCCCCTTTCATGCAACGTGGCGATTTTGATTTTCTAATGACTAAAAGTTTCTGATCATATTACAGCACACCACTACTAACAAGCAGTCTTTGCTTAATTTGCCACCATCGCACTTTTCATATTTTAAACCAATGTTTGTTGAGGCAGATCTCAGTAAAATAGTCCTGTCTCATTAACATTAATCTTGCATTTCATACACTGAAAAAAATTCACTTTTGTCTTTTTTTCCGGCCATATCCTATCATCAGATATGGCTGTTAATTCACAGTGAGCATTTCTGCACAGGATGACATGCCTTTTTTAAAAATTTGAACAGCCGTCCATCACTTACATTGAAGTTCTCATATCCTAAAGAAAATGCAAAATTTCTCACCTTTTCTAGTAAAACTAGTCCATTTATTGCAATATTCTTTCCTCTAGCATCCTTAAATCAGGAGTACAATGTATCTTCCATTTCAACATATTTTTCTGATCATATTTTTTTAAAGGAAGTTCACACTGTTCCACTATTGTACATTTCCATAATTTTCTGTTTATTTTTTAAAACAGTGGTTAGGGTTGATTATGGTATTTCGAATTCCTTCGCAACTGCAGATTTGACTATCAACAGGTTTTATAATTTTTACTTTATGCTGCATGGATAAAGCTTTGTACATTTAGTTGCCATTTTAATCCTTATTTTCAACTGAAGAACAAGCAAGTGTAACTTCCTTAGAATAACTGGAAAGTGACCGTCACTAATGAAAAACCATAAAGTATAGAACGGAACTCTCCTGTTTAGTGTTTACTATAGAGCCTAGGGCTCAGAATATTTGTAGAAATGTAGCAAGTGACTTACTGATCTATCCCCTTTGGTTTAGAGCAGGTCTGAAGGCATCCCAAGAACAAGATCCCTGATCGAATAGGGACCCGTCCCTCTGCCAGTTCTATGAATTTACTTGTTACCCTTCTTGAAAAGGTGTCATCCACAAAAAGATTTCATTTTAATTAGTTCTCTACTACTAGCCAGAGGTTACCATGGGAACAAAAGATTAATTTCTGGCACTAAAGCCAGTTTTACCCACTAAAATATCAACCAGAATACTAGGATAAATAATCTAAAACATAAATCGATTTCCTTATAATGATCATTTAAACCCAATTTCAAACCAATTTTATTTTCTTATAAAGTGATTTTTGTTAGAAGGTTTTGAGTATCCTATATTTTAGCATTAGACCAACTAAATAAAAAAAAAATCCTTCTTCGTGATAACGTATTTTGTTATAGAGCGAGTCTTTTGGTCTACTACACTTTCAATCCAGAAAGAAATTCTATTTCTGATCATAGATGAATAGCTTTTGATAATCCTGACACAAGAAACCCCTCTGGAGAATGTAGAGCAAGTGCAAGCATTGCATACCCCACAAAAATTCTGACATATTCTTTCTCTCTAAACAAAAATCACCTATATCAGCATTTTTCATTCTTTGTAGTATGGTAAAAGAAAAGAAAAAAACACCAAAAATTTTTTATATGGAGGAATTTATTCTTAAGGTAAATTTTCCTGAATCATTTACATTTTCAAGTCTTTCCTGGCTTTTTCTTGACTTTCTTGATTTTCCTGATTAGTATCCTTGAAACTTGAAACTGCGACTGAGCATCAGACACAGAATAACAGTTAAAGAGCATTTTGGCTTCAATGCTTGAAATGAATATAAATTGGAAAATTTTGAATTCCAAGTAATGCACAGACAAAAGACTAATTCTATTTACATGTGAAATAAAATCATCTTTAGCAGGGATATATGGCAACCATCTAGAATACGGCTTTATTTTGGCACTCCTTCTTTCCATTTTGACACAACAGCATGACACCCTGTATGCACTCCCTAGTTGTAGGCCTTTGCATACAGAGAAAAATTGCAGATGATGAGTACCATATAAATTTGAATTTAAAACTAAATGTTTTCAGTCATTTTTGGGTCTGAAAATTTGTGTTACTTTGGAAAATTTGTTAGAAAAGGATAGTTTCAAGATATTTAGCTATTACAAAATTTGAACTTTTCATATGTTTTGTTGAAATAAAGCATAATGACAGTCTTGCACAACTTTTATAAAAGTGCTCTTTTGTGACAAAATTTATAATTTTAAAATACAAATTGCACCACACTATTGAATTTTCAATGCATAAAGAAAGAAGTAAAATTATTAAGATAGCTTAAATATAATTATTTCTTCAAAACTTGAGAAAATTATATCCCTACCCCAAAAAAAACGATATTTATAAATGTTAAATTTGGATTGATACAAGAGTAATTTTTTTTTCTTCCTTTATTTCCTCTTAAATGTGAGTAAACTTTGAAATTCATAAGAAAGAATAATAATTTCACAGACTTTTAGTTTATATTTTCTGAAAAATGAAAGAATAAAAAAAGTTGTGACTGCTGAGTACAGCAGAATATTTAAAAAGTTTGAACAGAACAGTAGAACTATCCTTAAATTTTATTATAAATATACATATATCAGGGAGGTGAGCATCGTCTATCCCACAGAATTTAAGTTTTTCTTAATTGAATGACAATAATCAAACCTTTTGTATACTTGCCAACTCACATGCTTTTGGAGAAAACATACATTTTTTAAACTGTTTTTCTGATTTTAAGCAAAGGGCCTGCTCTCTTTATGCTTTTTAATGAATTTTGAAGGGTTTTTTCATATTTTAATAAAATTTCATAATAAAATCAGACTTGGTTTAAAAAAAATAATCTGTTAGAAGTAATCATTCACAAGAGTTTTCTGTGGTTTTGCTTATTTTAAGAATAATGGATTTCCTCCCTTTCAGATTGACTAATTCTGCTGATTATATTTATTGAATTACTAGATGAAAAAATTTCATTGAATATGCTCCAACATCTTAATTTCAGTCTTTTTCCATCCACCATGAAATAAAAATTTATCCTTATTTCAAACTTAAATTATTTTTGTAACTTTTTTTTTTTTTAAACATTCAAAATAATAAAGAGAAATTTCATTGAAGAGGGCAAGTTCAAATACAAATGAAAATGATACAAAATAATAATAATGAAAATGTAAGAAAGAATGTTTTGATTAGGTAAAAAATGTTTACAAACACAAATAAAGAATATAAACTTAGCATGCTTTAAAAAAATCCTTTTCTGCTGTCATTTCATAATACTGTCTTGTATTTTACTAAACTGTTTTTTTTTCTTTCTTCCCTGATATGTTTAAAATTAAATAAATTGTGTGTCTAGAGTACAAATGCTTTTTTAAATGAAAGTTACCAAATTAAACTTTATATTTCTTTTTAGAAATGTACCTTAAGTGTTAGTTAATTGTGTATGTTATGTAAATATAAGTAATATGTCCCTGTCTGCTTTATGTTAAAGTGTAAAACTTTTAATCTTCCAAATCTGTACTTTTCAGCTCAAGTTTTAAAAAAAAAAAAAGTGCTACAGTTTGGTTTATGGGGGTCTCTTAAGTCTGTCGCACTTTTTTCTTTTTCTTTTTGCTAGGGATATCATTAAAAACTGTTGCACTGTGCATTCCATCTTTGAGCAGGACACTATCTTTTGTTGCAGCTTGGTATATGCATTAATATTTAGAAGTAATCTGCAGTAGAAAATCCAGTTAAGCTGAGATGTTACTGAGAAAAAAAAATTGCAAGTGTCTGACAGAAAAAAAAAAGAGGGGTGGGGGGGAGGACAATTGTGGAGGGATTTTATTGTATGCAAAATATAGTATTCGAGAAAGTTTCCGTGATTGGTTGCGATATAAATGAAGTTATTGTTTCCTAGTTCTTTCGAATTGTGCATAGCTGATTGGTCTTTGAATCTCTAGAACCAATAATGTTTGTGTTTCTTTCTGTCAACTGGACTGATTATTGGATATTTCTAGATATGCTAGACTCTCAAGATTTATGTTAAGCTAACCCCAAAAGTCAGCAGAGTTTCTACAACAATATGTAACATTTGAATACGCATTAAAAAAATTAAAGAAATAATTTTTTATTAAAATATAAATTTTGTTTCTCGTAATAAATAAATTTTCGTAATATAAATTTTGTTTCTCGTAATAATAATGCCGATTTTTCCATTCATTAAAAATTTTAGCAGCTTGATCATATCAGGGATGCTAACTCTGCTCCAATTGCTCCAGTCTGCTCTATTGCATAGTACTTGCTCCTATTTTGCCGAAACATGTATTTTTCTTTATTTTGCTCTGAAGCTGCTCCAAAACAAACTTTTCAAGAAATACTTTTCTCATCAGCAACTGCAAAATTAGCCAACTCCACAATTCTCAGCAGCTGATAAGTGCATTTCACAGGGCGATTCTTCTCTCTTTCTCTAAAAAAGCAGCATCACAGAAATGGTAAGGACCCCCATTAGAGAAACAGTGGTAGAAGTCACAGTACAAAATAAGCATTTAAAAATGGACGGGTCAGCAACCAATTTTTTTTTTTAGTTTTGGGCATTTTTTTCCACATGTAATGTGAATATGCATTAGAAACCTTTAAAATGTCCTCTGGCCAAGGTACCCCCTCCTAAGCCAGATAGTCCTCAAGTAGTTTTGCCTTATTAATGTATAAACATAGTCTCTAAGCGGAAAAAACACTCAAAATGCTGGTGTTAAACGATAAAATAAATAAAAAACTTTGTGAAAAAACACATGAGACAAAGGGCTTTGACTGAGGAAGACCGAAACAATTTTTGGTCGAAACGATCGTTTCAAGTAACATCTTATGTGTTTTTTTTCATAAAGTTTTTTTTATTTATTTTACAGTCTCTAAGCCTTGGCTTGACCATCTTTTAAGATTTTGTTTGTGTTGTTATGGCAAAGCTACGTATAGGCTATCTGCATAGGATGGTGTTGCCTTGGTTGGAGGACTTTCTGAAGAGTCTAATGTGTATTCATGATACATCTGGAGAAAACCGACCAAAACTCCAGACCATTAGATCAACTGCCACACGATAGGCCTGAACCCAGAACCTCCACACTTCAGCTGTCTGCTATTCAGTATCTTCATCCATTTGGCCATGATGGGGCCATTTAATATTTTGTCCCCTTCCACTCCCCACCTTTAGCATCACTGTACAGTATGTACATAGTATTTTTTTTTATTTGTGTACCTACTATTTAAGACTATACTTGATTATTCGTTCTTTATATGTTGTTTAACCATGTAAAAGAACAAATAATCAATTATCAACGAAGGTTATTTTTGAGGTCATGAACATATTTACTTTTATTTAAATTAACTACATATTTAGTTAAAATCATGTACAGAGATACCTTAGTATAAAGTTAAAATATACTTACAAGCCTTAAAACTCCGTTAAAAAGTTAAAAACAAACCATTAGTGCTTTCGGCAGCACTAGGCCGCTGCCATCTTCAGAACTGTTGAGCTTGCTCCCAGCTTCAGCACTTCGGACCATGTATCATCTATCTAAGCATGCGTCGTATTGTTGACGGCGCCCCCTTGTGTTATTATTTCTCATGCTTCCCGCTTTAAACTATAACTATGGTTGTTGTAGTTGGCTATTTTCTTAACATTGGTGAAATCAATATTAATATTTTCTTTTAATGCAAGGTGGGAGAGGGCAGTACTTTGTCTATTATATTTTATGTCGCTAATGTGCTCTTTAATCCTATCATGTACGGAGATACCTTAGTATAAAGTTAAAACATAGTTAAAAGCCTTAAAACTCATAGTTAACAAGTTAAAAACAAACCATTAGCGCTTTCGGCATTAGCGTTTAACTAAATGAACTAACCCGGAGCCAGGGTTTTTATGATAGGATTAAAGAGCACATTAGCGACATAAAATATAATGGACAAAGTACTGCCCTCTCCCGCCTTGCATTAAAAGAAAATATTAATATTGATTTCACCAATGTTAAGAAAATAGCCAACTACAACAACCATAGTTATAGTTTAACACTAGAACTGCGGTGTTTCAGATATACCTAAAACCGCGGGCTGGGTCAAATTGACCCAACTTGCAGAATTCACATTGCAATGCAACAATGTTATATTTCAATGGTATTGATGTTAGTTCAATCTTAACATTCGTATTAAGTTTAATATTACATTAAAAGTACAAAAATATTGTTGCTATAATTCTTATTAGAACCGTGTCACTTGAGATTGGTATACCAAAAACTGCGGTATGGGTCAAATTGACCCGACTTGTAAAATTCACGTTGCAATGAAAATGACATAATGGTATGCTATTATACCATTTATTATGTCATTACCGTTCATTTTATGAATGATAATGACATTTATTTAATTTAAACTTCCGATTCCAGACTCGTGAGAAGTTTTGGGTCAAAATAACCCATTCCGCGATATTGGGTAAACATATTAAAAACAAAAAACAGATAGAAGTTATGAGCTTAAATTTTTTACAGATAATTAATAACATAAATTTAGGAAAAGTCCCGATTTTAAAAAAATTTCGGTTCGTAACTTTTTGGAAAAAACGGAATCAAATCTGATTTTGGGTCAAAATGACCCCATCCCGCAGTTCTAGTGTTAAAACGGGAAGCATTAGAAATAATAACACAAGGGGGCGCTATCAACGATACGATGCATGCTCAGATAGATGATACATGGTCCGAAGTGCTAATGGTTTGTTTTTAACTTTTTAACGGAGTTTTAAGGCTTTTAACTATGTTTTAACTTTAAGTACATATTTTTATCAAAACAAATAGATTTGATTACTATTAAATAATCATAATTATTATTAATTATTAAGAGTTGCTGTTAAGCAGTTATATTATTGAAAATGAACTGCTCCCTATACCTCTTCACCTGCTCCAAAACAGCAATTTTCCTGCTCCCCAAAATGCTCCAAAACTGTTTACAGCAGTTAGCACCCTGTCATATGGAAAACTTTCTAAATTGATATTTCCATCAGCTATTCTAATAAGATTGCTTAAATTTGCACTTGAAAGTGCACTTGAATTGTTAATGAATATTCAAAGTCTCAAAGAATCACATCCAGTTTAACTAAGCAACAGAATTATTAACTATAATATTTTATCTAGTATAATAAAATTATATAATATAACTTAATATTTACATAATATATTTATATAAATACTAAATTATATACAAAGTTGGTAAGATACAAATATGTCTGAAAAAGTTAAAATTGATATATTTAAGTTCAAATTCTTACTACATTAAAAGCTAGATTAACTGGCATTTAACCGGAAAATTTCAGCTTCCCTCTTTTTTTTTTTTGTCTTCTTAAAAGATTGATTAACTCTTACTGTGAACGACAACTAAACTTACAACGGAAGGGGGGGGGGATGCAAATTTCAAACTGCCAGAGGATATCAATAATTCCATGAATCGTGGTGGTATATAAAAAACAAACAGATGAATTGCTCTCAAAACTCATACACAATGGACACAAATACAAAAACAAAACATTTTACAGCCACTGAGCAGGAGAAAAATCAACACGTCAGCTCAGTGCACATAGCATTAATTAATATTCCCCCTCTGCACTCCGATGATTAAGCCGTATTATCTCTGAACAGAAGCAGAGGAAGGGGAGGGGGGATGCTTCTTTGCGGGGCAGCTTATTATCGTTTTCGACAGTAGTAGAGTGAAAACAAATTTTTGTATTTGTAAACTGGCATTTTTAAACTTTCAAACAGCGCACGAGAGTCTCGTGCAGGTGGCAAATATTTTGTAGCACGAGAATACCTTGAGCTGTAATATTTTTTGCACGAGACTTAAGAAATTTATGAAGGATTCTCGCGGTCTCATGCTCTAGTGGGTACCCTGAAGTTAATTATTAAATAAAAGATTTATGCGTTTCAAAACAAGAAGCACTGCAGCAATGCTTGCAAACTATATGATCACAATGAATGTCTTTTCCCTCAAATTAAAGATGGTGTAAAATTCCCTGAATTTAGTATATTCCCAGAGTTAGAATCCTGTTTTTCAAGCTCTCTCATATCTAAATTTGCACAACTAAGTAATTTCTGTGGTTAAGTATTCAAATCTCCATATGACCATCTCTAAGTAAATAAATGTTTTTATAAGCACAAAGGTTAATCTTCTAAGGATGAGCATACAATATATTGATACATTTAATCATATAAGTGCATTATTTAGGATTTAGTAATCTTTAAAAGGTTAAAGGGGAAAAAAATCTCAAACATATACCTTTTAGTCGGATGATTAAAGACAGGATCTCTGTTTATAACAGCACTGACTCGCCATTCATCTTTTAATGTAATATCTAAAGAACTAACTCTTCCCATTAAGACACTTGTACCCATGTAGTCTAAGCGTGACTCAAGAGCTCTAAGTTTTAAGGCTACAGTGTGATCAGGCTCTTGGCCCCATTCTTCCTTTAAATGCACTATAATAAAGACAAAAATGTTTTAAAAAAAAGTTTTGAAAATGTTATAATACAGAACTATTTAAAACAGACTTTTAAAACACATAATATATAATTATTTGCTCTTACTGCATGTATCAATATGGCTTAGTTCAATAGTTCCGCCAACAATACCGCCTTTGCTATCTAAAGTTGAACCTTCTAATCCAACAGAAAGAAAAAGATTTTTATGACCACTGCTTCCAATTGACAATCTTCCTTGAGACTTGAAATCTCTGGTTAGCCAACTATTTCAAAAGTGAAAATAGATCTTCAAGAGATTACGTTTAAAAAAAAAAGTGATAATGCAATGAAAATTCGGCTGGGAAATTTTCCCATCAATATCGGTACAAAAATAGCACAACTAAAATAGTAAATTAAAATTATAGATATCAAATGAACGCTACATCATTTAGTATGTTGTACTTACGTAGTATTTCCCATGACATTCCCCATATTCATATGAACATTTAAGCGGGAAAGATTAACAGCAAATAAAACCAATGTTTCCCAGGCACTTTTATGTCTGCTGGTATGAACTGGTGAAGAATGTCCAGAAGACACACTATCCTTGCTCTCATCATAACTGGAAGACCCACTTTTTGAAGGAGTACAAATATCTAGAAAGAAAGATTTATATAAAGATCAAAACCAGCTACTTTATTTTCTTTTTTCATGCACATATGCCTCACCATGGCACAATGGTTATGTCACTGAAAATGGTATACGGCCGAAGTGTGAAGGTCCCGGGTTCAGGTCCCATCGCACGGCTGTCGATCTAATGGTCTGCAGTTTCGGTAGGTTTTCTCCAGATGTAACATCAATATGCATTAGAAAGTCCTCCTACAAAGGCACCCCCCATCCTAGGCAGATATCCCTCATGCAGGTTTGCTTTAAAGCACAACAACAACAACATTTCACACACATATATATTATGCTTACATAAGTTACTTGAAAAGTTGACTTAAGTAATATACATTTTATATTAATTTTTATCCTCTTTCATTACATTTTAAACAAAGGTATGTATAGGTCAGTTTTGTAAATATTAGAGCCATAGATTCTAATTTTTCAATCAACATGTCATCATGCATGTGCATACTTACTCAAATGTACATACATACTGCAAATAATTTCCAGGCAGGTTACTACCTGCAGTAAAAACTGATTTTGTTCTTCATCCTCAGTTAAACAGGAACTGAATCCTTGGATTAATTTTACTCCCCTTTCAGCTGAGTCATTAAAAACCTTAAAAGCTTTGACAGTTTTTTTTTTCTTTCAAATAACATTTTCACACCATACATTGGGATCAGTACTCAAAAATTGCATATTAAAATTAAATCTCTTTTTAAAAAAATACTGTTTGAGATGAAATAAAAAAATCAACTTCCTTGTCCAATAAATGATCCATTTTGTTGAAACATTGTTACTCTTACATATTTATCATCATCATTTTCTTTTTCAAATGCAATTAATTTTACAGCCATGCTTATTTTGACTTTTTTTGCCTAAGTATCATCAAAAAATGAAAATGCAACTTGCTCCAAGTTAAGATACCAAAGATGGCTTATCATTTTATAGAGTGCTTTGTTTGCAGCCTCTTTATCAAATATTCTGTATTGAGCAAGTGATTTTAATAATTTTAAGTCTTGATTGGGGCTCAAGTCTGAGTGGGAGCATTGAACCATGCCTTACATAAATATTTATTATAAATAAACAAATGTCTGTAATACCTCCTTTTTCTAAATCTGTTTTTGAGACAATAAATTGTCTGATTTATTGCAATACATTCAGTGCTTCTATTTGATAAACGTAAGTCTGTCAAAGGTATTAACGATATGTTATTTATTTTTTAAGTGTGAAGGACTGGAAGGGGGGGGGGTTGTCTTATCTCTCACCCCTATAACAGAATGAGGGTGGTTAGTTAGTGCTGCATTCTCCTAATTTGAGCTCAGATAGCTGCTTGTTTCTTCTGTTAGCAATGAACAAGTATGCTTCACAAGGATTTGTTTATTTAAGTATAACATACATCAAGTCACATCCTTGATTTCCTTTCTATGCTCTGTAATTTTCTGAGACTATTTCAGTAAGAATTTGTATAGATGCATGTAGCAACAAGGTAGATGGTGCAGTCTAAGAAATTTCTAACTATAGACAATGTTGATTTAAACAAAAAAATTCTTATGGGGTTATTGAAATAAGTCAATCATAGATATTTTTCAACTGCTTCTTGATGAAAACTGGTGCATTACTGACAAAGAAGAAGTAAACGATAATAGTTTTCAACTGATTACACCTGGAGACATCTGTGGGAAATAGAATTTTAGAAGAGAAATTAATTTAAATTTGTTTCAGACGAAGCCTAAAATCAACATTATACCTGCACCACGTGTCCATTAATTGAAGTCTGCAAAAAAATTAGATACATGTTATATAGTTATATGTTTAGGGTATTTTGTGGTATGCCACCAAAAATTCTAGAAACGTGTTTTGAATGCAAGAAAAGGCTCCATGTACACTTCCCACTATATCATAGACATTGAGGAAAACTGCTAAAAGATAATAAAATGAAATTAGTGTTTTAGTGTGTTTTAAAATTTTTGTACCGCCGATTGAAATCCTAAGCACCCTCTAAAGAATAAAATATTTTATTCTTTCTTGATAAATGCAATTTTTAACTGTAAAATAGCTTATTTATATTATCTGGACAGGGTATCCACCAATGTCAAGAGGCAAAAATAGTATCATTAGTAGCCTCATTGACATGAAAAAGTTACCAGTTCAGTAGCCATTTTCTTAATTTTAGTTGCCACAAAAGTAGCATTTTTGCATGGTTTTGTGGTCGAGAAACACACGTATGTTGTTTAGCTTCATTTAAGGATGTAATGAATAAAATGAGAAATAAAAAAAAAAAAAAAAAACATGCGTTACATAACAGAGCATAAAGGACATTTATTTTTAGAGCACGATTAAAATAACAAATTAGAATGTTTGATGAACGACCAATCACAACTTTGATAAGAAAAGGAAGTTCACAAAACTGTAGTCTGATTTTCAAATTAGTTGCTCAGTAAGGTACAAGTATCCAAAAACTTGAAAATAGTATGAAAATGATGTTTTTTTATTTTAAAAAGTTGCCCAAGTTGCCTTATCTTTAAATTAATAGCAAAAGTTGTCTTTTTAGTTGCCGGTGGACATCCTGTCTGTATTATTAGTTGAGAGTATGCATGCATAAAAATTTTTTTATTACGCAATTTCATGCTATTTTAGTTCAGTAGCCATGCTTAGTGCAAGCAATTGAACTCCCCCCACCACCACCACCACCACCTGTTATTTACATTTTCTACTCAGCATTCACAGAGTGGTAAATGGAAGGGTCAACAAGATCTATCCACTATTATTCTTTATTCAAGCACTTTTTTACACGGTTTTCTTTTACAGGGTGTTGTGTTGAGTATATGCACCGGGTAAAAAGAGAATCTGGTGCATGAATATTACTTATTACTTTTAAATATTAATACTTTTAAAAAAGTAACATTCAAATACATGTCAAAAGAACAGGAGGAGAGTACTTATTCAAAGAACGACATAGATAGGAGCTTAATTATTTTAGTAAAAAATTTTCTAAAGCATACCAACAAATCTTGTTTCATGCAATGGTCTGTCAAGATTCAGCCAAAGCCTTTCTCTGTGATTTCGACTTGAAACTACAGGTCTCACAGGTTTACCTGGATCTTTACTTTCATATCGATTGTTTCTGATGCTGTGACTAGTTGTGCTGTACCCAGTCTTTGATGGTAAGCCAATGTTTTCTGATACAACTGATGTATCTGGTCCAGTCACACCAGACATTATATTCATAGGGGAGGAAAATGACACATAATCAGCCTTGTTTATATTTGGAGACATGGTACCACTGCTGCTACTGGTTTCAACAGAATCTTCTATTAAAAGTTTTTTATTATGAGTTAATATGGAGGCAAGGTGAAAACATACATAAATATTCGTAATAAAAACAATTATTAGAAAATTCCAATATAGAATTTTACTTAATTTCAATAGATAATAATATTAGCAAAACATTTTCATTTCTTTTAAATCTAAAGAAACATTATTATGCTATTCTTTTTATATGGCTCTTTGAGTATAACATATATTTCTTAGGCAGTAAGAGAACTGAAAATAGGAGTGTACAGAAGAGTTCTTTGTATTAAAAATTTTTATTTTTATAATTTGGAATTTAAAACATTACCTTGATCACTGTATAAAGCTCCAGTGCTCTGATCACCCAAAAACATTCTTCGTGCAATACTACGCCGGTACCAAGCTTTAGGAAATGCTAAGATTTCAGTTAATCGTCGCATATCATACTTGAAAGATGCAGAGCCAACATCACATATAGCTAAATAAGGTAAACAAAAATATTCAGTCTAAAAATAATATAATTTTATTTAATTAATAAAATAATTTTAGCTTTACTGCATTAAATATTGTAATTGTACTGATTCTTCAAATTTAGTTTTAAAATATTAACCAATGCAAACTACTAAAAATTTTAATAAAAATTAAAGTGTATGTAAAATAAAAGTTTCAAGATTTTTTTTTTACCAGAAAAGCGAATCAAAGCACCACCAGAATCAAAAGTTCTATTTGACTTTGGGCAGTTAGAAACAAAATCAATGTAGGCCAAATTAATTTTTCGGCTTCTTGAAATGTTAACTTTTACAAACTCCACTTGAAGGCTAAGTGAATCTTTTCTTTCACTAGTAGATAGAGGTGATGTTTCTCCTTCCTTTGTACTACCTAATAAGATAAACACGGAATAAATATTAACGTTAACTACAAATTATTAAACAGAATATTCATATAGCTAAATTCAAGATGTCAAAAGGGGTGTCACACTGAAAGAGCCCTGATATAAAGGAGGTTTATGTATCTTTCAGTAATCATTTGTGGAGTCTCAGTTCCTCCTCCCCTTATTACCTTACCGTTATAAAGTGGTAATTAAACAGTTTTGCTGGATGATTAAACATTACTTTCATTTTACCAAATTCTAGATCGCTCTTCCATCATACAAGCTAATCACTTTGTACAAAGAAAAAAAAAAAAAAAAAACACTTGAAGAAAGCTGCTGAAAAGAAAAATTTTATGAAACCAACAGTTTCATATTTCTAGATTTTGAAAATTCCAGTTTTCAAGAAAACTTCTAACTGTTCTGGTAGAAGTCATTTTGTTTATCATTTAAGAGGCTAAAAAATCACCTTAATAGCTGTTACACACACACAATCAAACACATATTTATTTATTTTTTGAAATATGAACTCATTTTCACTTATCCCATCCTAGATCATATAAAACTGACACTAAGGTTTTTATAGAATTTTAAAACATCAAAAGACACACTTTAATAAATTCAAAATTCAAAGATTTGATTTTTTTTTAAAATTACACATGAGAAAATGGATGAAAAGTTCTGTAAAATGACATTTTAGCTTTCAAACTTTCATAAAAGATATACTCACCAGCCTTCTTAGCACCACCATAGGGATGAAATATATACAATGAAAAATCTGAAAGACATCCAGTCATACTTAATCCACCAACAGCAGTTTGACATACAGATGCAGATTCAAATACAGGTCGACTATTACAATCTATCTGAGTTCCTGAAGAATGTAATATAATAAAGTTAATACTTAAAAGAGTAGTACAGGATCAAAAACAAATTCTAATTTTTAAAAGCATAATACAAATGAAACAGCAGAGATAAACTTGTGTATTTAGAAATGCACAATGGATATGACAACAATTTGTAATGAACATGTTTTGTAAATGACACCTGCTACGTATTGCATACTGTGAGCTATAAACATTTCAAGACAATGTCAGACAATAGTGTACCACTGGCACACACTAGCAAAGAGTAATTCAGCTTGCAACTACTTAGTTTATGACTGTTTCTAATACCATTTTATATTTTTCCAGAGAATTTCTTCTCTGGAGTTAGAAGTTTCTTTCTGGAATCTTCTTTTTGTTCTATTTGACTTTCAAAAGTTAAAGAGTTTTTAAGGTTAGCCTGCATATATGGGTGGGGTGGGGGGCAACCGTGCCTATGTTTCCTTTCAGGAAATGTACGATATAGTTTTAACTATAATATAACAACAACAACAAAAAAAACTGTTTATTTTGATATTTACATTGGTTTAATTTTTCTTTACAAATGATTGGGTGACTTCTAAAAAACCCCCCAAGTCAAAAAAAAATTTCAGAAATCAATGAAAATTATGCAACACAGAAATACATGAATTTTCAAGGACTTTAGGTTTACTGTAGTGATTAAGATTTACAGTATGTAAACTGTTTCTGATATTTTTACTTTATTAATGCAGAATAACTGTACTGTAAAAACTATATGATGTTTGAACAGGAAACATTATTTAGTCATCTAATAGTCAAACATAACAACTATATATTTATTTAAAAAGAAGTGAGATTATCATTTATACATAGATTTAATTTTAAAAGACATAATAATGAAAAGACACAAGAGTGTAAGTTTAAAGAATTTTGAAAAGTTTTGTGCTGTTGTCACACAAGTTTGAAGGTTTTGAAAAATTAGTACATTTTAAAACTGAATTTTTGAAAAGTGGGCAGTCTGAATTGAAAAGAAAAAAAATTGTTATAACAGTGTCTTATGAGTAGTTTTAATTGACATCTTTACATATGTAAAAAGAACGATTTTTTAGAAGTCCCCCCCCACACACACACACAAAATTTGCCATTAGGATTTTTTAAAATATAAAATAGCATAGGTTAACTGAATAGCTACAAAAAAAAAAAAAAAAAGTGAATCAAAATGAAATAACTTTGAAGTTATAGCAATTTATGTGTTGTATGATCGCCATATTTATCAAAAATACCCAATTTTATGCTTAAATTTGTAAATGCTGTAGTGAAAGAAAAGATAATTTGGGGGGGGATCTTTTGGCATATTTTATGTCTCCAACAGTTGTAACTACAAAATTTTTTTTAAAAGAAATTTATGATGGTGACCTGACATGTCCTGCCTGACTTCTGATGGAATGATGTAGTAAGTTAATTGATAATAATAAATATAAATTAAGTATATTGACATAGATAAGAGTAAAAAATAAAGTATCTTTGGAAATATCATGACATTTTCTCTCAAACAAATTCAAATGTTAAAGAAATTTGCATATTTATGAAATAGAATTAGCATAAAAATACAGCTGATATTTACATTTTTCTATTCTCGGAGTAATTGTAACACTACCTATCTATGTAGAGAAAGTCAGTTAAATGCACAACTCAGTAAGGTAGCACCATGGGCTGGAATGCATTAATAAAATTTCAGAAATTGATATTTTTGACTTACATATAAGTGATGATGTGGACAATCAATATTTTCAATTTTAATTGCAAGAACAAAGCTTTGTTCAATTGTTTTCAAGATTTTGCATAATTTATAGCTTCGTAGTTAAGGCTGTTATTTCACTAACCCTTTACGAGGCTGTTTCTTGGTGTTGTTTTCCCCCATCTAAGATAATTTACTGAGTTTCTTGATATAAAAGATGCAACCAATACCATTATGTCATTGATGTAAAATACTTATTTTTCTTTCTCTTTATTTTGAAACATAATATACAGAACTGAACTAGTTTTGAAAATTTTCAAAACTATTTAAATAAATTATGAGACAATTTATATTTTATAATTTACACCATAAATAATAAAAAAATACCCAGTAACAGACAAATAAATGTCAAGGTTTGAAAAACAGAAATATGATAATACAATCTGCAAATTACTATTGCTGTATCACGCACACACAGATATATATATATAACAATTTCAAAAATAGTAATGCATTAAAATTAACCTTTCTGCTTTGAAGAAAAAGACTCTTGAGCAGTTGTTGCATATAAATCATCTTCAGCCCGTTTAGAGGAGAAAACTAAATCAACAGATGGCAGCCTTAATATGCATTCAACACGAGATATAGGTAAGCAACTGAAGCGAAGAATAGAAGGTTGCATTCGAAAATAAACTATGACATCTACAGGAAATGATGCATAAGCATATTGGCTGGGTGTAGCCAGTGATGTGCCTTCATCTTCAACTTTACTTGAATCTAATGAAATAAGAGAAAAATAAAAAAATTTGTGATGAAAAAAAATTTAATTTTACACCATTTTAACTTAATTTTAAACACGAAAAATACATATACAATCATACGATTTTTAGAGACCCTAAACAGATAATAAATTTAAAAATGATAGTAATAAGTTTAAAAATGAAACAGAGAATCACACTTCAGCAGAAACAAAATTTGTCCTAAATACATCTATTTCAAGACATTTAAACTGCAGATACAGTCTATTACAAATAAATTAGTTATGATTACCAAGTCGATTATTATACTTTTTTGCATAAAAATTTAAAAAATATATTTTTTAAGACACTTCAAGATATCAGAGCAAGCTAAAAAAAATTTATTCACAGAATTAAAAAAAAAAAAAAAATTGCTGTTTTCTGAATGACTTAGACAGTTCTTAGTTGTTAACAATCTAATTGATTATTCGCTTGCAGGTCTGTAAATGGCTGAAATAACAAATCATCAATTTTGAGCCTGGGAAACAAACAGTAAAATAATATAAATAAAGCTTTATACATATAACAAGGTACTTATCTATCAGTACAATAATTTCAGCCAAAAACATTTTCAGCCTTCTTTAGCGATCACCGCACAGTCTCACAGAATGGTACTGTTTGGTGACAGCTGAAGATTTTCCAGCCAAAATGATCATACTGATAGATATGTACCTTGTTATGTGAGCTAATATACAATGTTTTTTATATCATCTTTTAACATCAATTTTTGAGTTTTTTTTTATTAACTGGTAAACACAACATTTCATTTGAATAATTGGCAATTTAGGAAGAAATGTCTGACAGAGTAATTACTGTTGACATTTACAATGAATATCAGACATAAGCAAAAAAAAAACTTTGATATTTTGTTAGTTCATATAGTAAGTTACATAATGGGAAATGATACAGTGACTGTCTTAGGTTATTACAACATACTTTTCTTGTCACTTCTCTTTCAACCTGTTTCATGTCAGTCAGTCGTCATCATTCGAAATTAAACATTATTCTTGACTACCATTACTATAAAGCAAAATTCTGCTTTTCTCCTTCTGCTACTCCTACTTAAGGTATGACATTTTCTCTAATTGGAATCAACCAATTCAATAGATTAGATTTTTTTTAGTAAGTCTGTTTGTCTGCATAATTGCTACATATTTCAACTAAGTTTTTACAATGTAAAAGATGTCACAAAAATGCAGATTATGCTTTTGATGATATTGCTGAGCTGGAAGTGGCAATGAATGCAACATTTATATCCTCTCTCCCACCATTTAAAATAATTTTTTTAATCTTAAAAATCTTTATTTTCACTCACAGTGTTAATCCAGCGAAACTGCTTATTTTAGGAAGAATGCACAACAAACTTAATTTTTGTATTAGTAAAAATCCAACTGAAATGTTTTACACATTTTTGGCAGAAATGCTTTACATTCAATGGTACAGTCCTAGTTCTAAAATGACAAATTATACTAGCTTGGATGCCATGCATTTCAACTTCAAATAGAAAGATTCTATATCTACTATTCTTCTTAAGGCCAGACAGTAATTGCTATCACTCAAACCCATCACAAGTTATGTTAGCATTTTGTTGCACTGTTGGAAATAACATATTATTAAAAATGCTCGAGGTCTTAGTGTGAAGGTCCCCAGTCTGGGTCCCATCGCACATCCGTCGACCTAACCATATGGAGTTTTCCGTGGTTTTATCCAAAACATAGTGCAAATATGTGTTAGGACCCCTTAAAAAGCCCTCCACGGAAGACACACCACATAGGCCTAGATCCCTTGTGCAGATAATATCCCACAACACGTTCAAGGTCTTACTCATAGTTCAGTGGATGTACAGAAATTAGTATAACACACTACAGTGAAAAAAATTATGGAAGGTTATTTTATCAAATGTGGAAAAGGAAATTTCTACAGAAGACGACGATAGTACTGAACTGCAAAGAAATAGAAGATTTGAGAAAGTGAGACTTGTTCTGAAAACAGCAGCGCAACAGTGGATTAACGAAGTTCAAAATTGAAACTCTTAACGCATAATTATGCTACATCAGGACCCCTCTCCCCAAAAAAATTCTAGAGCATTAGATCGACTTCCACACAGTAGGCCAGAAGTCAGGACCTTCACACTTTATCCATCTATCTTGTTCACTGTCTCTCGGCTGTAGTGAGGTGAAATGGTGAAGGAAATCATGTATACCTTATCAGAAATTTAATTATGCTGATGCATCAATACCTGAGGCATTACTTAATTACTTGGAGTAAGAAGTGAAAGCTCACTGAAAAAATGAAATGAGAAGAGATAATGAAAAGAGATGAAAAGAGAGAAAAGATAAATGAAAAGAGAAATATGCATAGTAAAATTCACAGAAAGCAAATGTGTGAGAAAAAAGAAAAGAGATTTCTATCATTTCATTCTTCACAAAACAGTGAGGGAAAATAATTTTATCGGTAATGTACTAATTGTAAATTTAAATAAAATTAAAATTTAAGCATTCATTCTTTTTCTTTTGTATTAATTAAATTATTAATACCCTATTGTATAAAAATTTTACATTTTCCATAATTTGATTCAAACATTTCTTGCAAAATTTGAATTAATTCGGTTATCTGGGATATTCACTCATGTGGGATGAGGCATTTCCCGGCCATTCTAGTTAATCAATAGTATACTGTATAATGCAACATTACCCATCTCCCAATGCTGAATGCAAAGCTCCTTGAAATTAAATATTTAATTTTTCGTGATAATGTCCTTTTGTAGTTACAATACCTTTATTTCTGGTTAATGAATAGCAAAAACATATTTTGGTTGATTTGGAAGCATTAATATTTATATATATTAAAAAAATAAAGGCTTACAGCAAAATACTCTTAACTACAGTGACAAAACTAAGTTTCATAAATTATGAGCTTGATGTACTTCACATGCTAATATAGTTTTTTAAGAAAAGTTTACCTAAAACATGAGGAGGTTTTGTTAACTGGATTGGAATAGGTTCCAAAGCTTGTTCAAGAAAATCTAAAATGTGAGGACTAACAACAGCCTCCTGAAAAGATAAAAATTTAGAAACTAAAAACAAAAGACATAATATCTGGTAAACTTACAGCTAAATAAAAAAAAGCTATAAAACAGATTATTAAAATGGCTTAAAATTACTTCTGGAATGCTTTGCAATGTGACCCAAGCAAACAGACAAGCTTTTTTAATTCCAACTTTGCGTAGTCCAACAGATGCTCCTTGTGATGCATCTGCTGACAGATATGCAGAGCGACATGGAAAAGAATCAAATCCTACATCTTCAGAACAATATTTTTCAGCATCACTTAAACTTGTTATAGGACTATCACCAGATACAGTCTTTGAATTATAGTGCACCTAAAACAAAAATTTGTAAATGAAATTACATAAATATCAAGATAAAGTATCTGCATAATCATGTGTGTAACAAGGGAATATGGGCAGTTTTTACATTAAGGCAAAATTTTTTAAGACAATAAAGCACTATATAATTTTGGTTTATTATGCTAACTAAATAAAATTACTAAGACGTATGAAACTTTGACATAAGTCAAAACATATCACGAGCATTTATTACTAACAGTGAAACTATTTATTACCTGTTTTTCTCATAACAAATGATAAATGATGGAACTCTCAAATTGTAATTTTGAATGATTTAACTATAACTACTGTAATTATACTTCACTATTAAAAATAATTAACACATTATCATATAAAAATCACTTTTTATACAAATACAAATTACATATTTATGCAGATAAAAGTTGAGTGAAACAAATAAAAGTATAACTTTAATACATACTTTAACATCAAGTCCAGGTATTAGAAAAATAGTGAAGTCTGCAACTTGATTTGTAGAAGCTGTCTGAACATAACGCAAGCGGGATGCAGAAATATTATTTTTCATGCCGCTACCATGTCGTCTTTTAACATGACCAGGTGATGATAAATCAAATCCTCCTCCAGAAAAACTCCTCTCTTTTCGCATTGACCTACATTATTAAAGACAATTTCTACATTTTAATATTGAAAAAAATACAGTGGTCGGCGCTTATTTTGTTCAGTGATTTATCTGGTAAGCCGCTTATTCTGGTGAAAATTGGTATGAAAAGAACGAAATGGCCAAACTGCACTGGTTTTCTGCCAGTTACCTTGGTAGCGAGTGCTGTTTAATCCGGTCAAGTAATCTTCGGAGATTGGGTAAAATTTTGATGAAAATACCTTTTAGGGTGAAGTGAAAGCCAATATTTGTGTGGAGGTGTTACAGTAATTCAATCAAAACAACTGCAAATACACTTAATTTTAATAAAAAGAATGGCCAATCCAATGCCCGGAACGAAAGAAATGTACATACGTACTTTTTTACTTGTTTTTTCTTAAATAAATATGTGCATACGTAAGGCTTTTGATTAATACAGTTCATATATTTTGGTTTAATTTATTGATTTTTTTTCTTAAATTTTCTCTCTTTTACTTTGATTCTGCCATTTATTTCGGATTTCGGTTATTCTGGTCAATCTCAACCTGTCAATGTGACCAGAATAAGAAGCGACCACTGTAATAATTTTAGGCAACTAACCAGAAATAATTCTTATGTTAAAATCAAGTACGTCAGTCTTCTTCAAAATTAATATTTCTATAATGTTTCCATTAATACAAATGCCAAACCTCAAATGATTGAATAATATTTAATTGAAAAAATCATGTTTCACACTAAAATTAACCAGAAATGAAAAATGCTGCTTATATCAGCAGTACCAACTTCTGACATGCAATTTCAGTAAAAACACGTACCATTCTAAACAGTTTCCAATTGTAATGAAATATGAATAATTCAGTAATTTCTTTTAAGAAGATAAGATACTGACATATTCACTATAAATATAATAATAAAAAATAAGTAAATTAACAATATAAGTAAAAAATAAAATAAAATAAGAATTTTTTGGAATAATGAGCATTTTAAACACATTAGATAAATCATATCAAACAGAAGAATAACAGTTAAAACACATACAATGGCACAGTGAAAAAAATATTTTTTTTTAAGAAGGAAGTAAAATTTTTGAAAAACAGTTTACAAACAATTGAGGGATTCTTAAAAAAAAGTCTAATAAGAATGGTCTTGAGAATGGACTAATAGCACAATTAGGTAGTTCATAGTTGATCCTTCAATGACCTGAAATTGATTCTCTCAAAAATGAAACATTCTTATGACACAAGAAAAATTCTGATGGTTAAACAAAAACAATACTTGTCCAGGAAGTTCTTTGCATCTTCCTGAAAATGATTAATTTTTTTTAAGTGTTCTTTTTGTTGAGGGCCTTAAATGTGTTAATTTTTTCATAAAAAGAATATTCGGTCTTTGTGCAAGACTTTGCTTCATAACATGCCTCTCTGTTACAAAGCACTTTTGTTTTTCCTATCAAAAGTGCACGGCTGCCCAAATTTAAAACACAGTAAGTGACAAATTCAAAATCTTCCAGAAAATCAATAAAACAAATTTTCTTTTAGCCACACGAAATGGTATTTTAGCATAGCAAATTAACCGTTGATTATTGTCACAGATTAGGATGACAACATTTAGAAAATAAAATAAGTTTTTAAAATTGTTGAAAGTGTTACTTTGTTTAATATTTTTCAAATTGAAAAATAAAAAGCACTTACAAAGTTTATCAATTTTGATATCTATACGGAAAAAATTAAATTATTGAAAAGTACCACATAAATCATGTTTACATGACTCTCTTATAATGAAAAAGGCTAAAAAATCCATTTTGAAAAATTTGTCCCTTACTGTGTTTTAAATTTGGGCAGCCGTGCACTCAAGGCATCAATACTTAAATTGAAACAAAATATAGTTTTTATGTTTTCATTTTGTTTAGAATCATTAAAACATGGCACTGTGAAATATTTGATCTAGTGATTATTCTTTGAGTTGCTGACTCATATGCAGAACTCTAATAAAAGTATCCAGCTGTTCAATTTTTCTCAATGTACTTTTAGAAACTGCTATTGTTCATGATAATTACTAGTATATAATAACAATTAATTAACTCTCATTAATTAATGTGTTTGCTTCAACTTGGTGACTAACATATAACAATACCACTTTAATACATTATTATCAATCAATCAATGGCTGCAACATACTAGCACATACACTAGCAACATACTAGCAAAACTAGCATTAATGCAGAGCTGCTGAGAAAAGTCTGAGATAATGTCCTCTGCAAGTACACCTTGGGAAATCTGAAAAGCATCTGGTTAAAGGAGCATTGACAAAAAATAATGCAATGAGTAATAGTTATAAATAAAACTGAAATTTGTGGGTTCGAAAATAAATTATGCTTTCAGGTTCAAATGTCAGACGTCTCATATTATGCATATCTGCTACATTACAAGCAAAGAATAATTTCTTTTCTGTTTTAAGTAAAATTCCATAAAAACAGATGCAGTAAAAAATATGGGATTTTTTAAAAACTTTTTTAAACAAGAATACAAATTTTCATGAGTCTAAAATCTCATTCAGTGCAAGAAAAGATAAAATTATAACAATGCTACTCATAGGTAATAAATACCTTTTTAAAAATTCTTCTTCTCGATTGAAGTCTTTTGTATGAAGCACACATTTGCCACTGTTGAAAAATACTTTAACATCTAGTTCAAAATCAATATTAGGTTCAGAAGGTGGAAGCTTCAAAGAACCCACTCCACTGCTACCTCCACCTGGCGTTATGCTGCCACTTTTTTGGCTTTTTTCACCAATGCTATTAAAATAAATAAATAAATAAATTCTATAACAAATGAAAAGATTCAATAATAAAATCATGAGACTAATTTCATAAATCTAAATATACAAACATTTCATAAACATTCACAAACATTTTACACAGTTTTTGTAATATTATCATTACAAAAACTGTGTAAAAAAATGGTCCTTGAATAGCCCCCCCCCCAAAAAAAAAAACCCCAAAAGAAATAATAGTAATGAATTAAGAATTGAAGAGCTGCAAGAATGAGCATGTTAAAGGACAATTCAGTAAATTTAGATAGCAGTTAAAGTTAAAAGAATGTTCTTAAAAAACTGTGTACTTAACAACACCATCTACTGAAAAACATCTCACTATTTATATAGTTAAAATCATTAAAAGCCAATTAAAATCTCCATAAAAGTTAAAAAAGATGAACCATTTTAGCACTTTCGGCTGCTAAGTCGCTGCCATCTTCGGAACTGAGCCCGCTCAGCTCACTCCCCGCATCATCAACTCGCGCCACGTCTCCTCTATCTGCGATGCGTCATGTCGTTGACGGGTTAAAGAGCAGATAAACAATATCTTATAAAAAAAAATGAAATTCTGTTTGTTTGTTTGTGGATTTGATTCGTATACAAATCCACAAAAATGGACCTATCGGCCTGAAATTTAGCACAGATATGTAAAATAATATAGAATAAATCGTAGTCCACTTTAAAACTTTGAAAGTCCACCCGTTCCCGGAATTTAAGAGATTTTTTATGCTCTCCACGCAAAAAGCTTTCCGTAATTGTAACCCCTGTAGTGAAAAAAGTGTGAAATAAGGATCGTGGTTGCCATGTGTGGCAATTTTGCCGAATAAAATGTTTTAAATTCTCAAAGTAAAATTAAAAGAATAATAATGATTTCTTTTTTGTTAGTTTATATTCATAAGGTTATTTTTTTTAAAAATTATAATATCGTGTGCATGGGAAATCGGACCAGGAATGAAATGTTTTATATGCAAAACAATAAGAATTGAAGATTTCCGAGGCTAATAGGTAAATTTTTTTAGTTTGGCGAAAAAATAAAATGACTCAAATGCCGATTTTGAGAAAGTGAGTTCTAGCGGTTTGCCCAGATTTCGGCTTGGCGCAATTTATTGAGAGCTTAAGGAAATAGATTTTTGAAAACAAGTGCAAAGGTTTTATTAGAATACTGCGTTAAATTTTAATGATCCGTGAAGAAATAATGCAGTTGTTAAGGAATTTCAAGCGATCTATCTCCAGAATTCTCGCCAAATGAGTACATTGATTTCAGTTGGGGGAATTCCGCCAAATTTCAGAAAATTGAAATCTTCTCATTTAGTACATCGGAGTAACGATGAATAACACACGTTATAATTGATAATTTAAAAAAATTTGGCTGTATTAAGGGATTCCACTTTTCAAATAAAGGCTTGCTTTACTTTTTCGCTGTCGAACCATTTCCCATATTGATTGCTGCTAAGTCAATGCTTTGAATGATTTCCTGAAAAAATGCTTGCAAAATGGTGTATGTTGGCACTTTGGCGAGGCTTAGATTTGAAACTGGATTTCATTTGAGACTGGGATATTTAATGACACTGGTTATAGATAAAAATGAATGTTGGTATGTGTGTATGAGGTTGAAAAACTCCAGCACCGTTGCACCATGAAATTTGGTTCACCTAAGTCTTTTATTATGGAGAAGCTTTTTATGCTATCCGTTTTCCTCTAACTTGCCACTAGGTGGCGCAGCAGAACGTCAAATTCTATTCCGTTTAGCCGTTTACTATGCGAATATCGTTCAACCGATATCAATGAAATTTGGTACACGCGGATATTAGAACACGGAGAATATTTTTCAGTATCCATTTTGCTGTAACTTGCCGCTAAATAGCACTGCAACGCATCAACTTCTATACCGTTCGACCGATCGACATAAAATTTCTTATACTTACACATTTCAGCACGAAGAATATATTCTAACTGTGTTCCTTTTGAAGTTACTCACCACTAGATGGCACTGCAATGCATTATTATTTTAACTCGCAACTAGATGACGCTACAGCAGGCCAAATTCTTGACCATTCAAACGGTCGCTATGAAAATCAGTATACATAGCTATTTGAACAATGAGAATATTTTTGGGCGTTATCCATTTTGCTATAACTCGCCACTTGACGGCACTGTAGCAAATCATTACTTTAATTAACCACTAGATGGCGCTGCAGTGTATCACTTCTTGACTGTGCAACTGATCGCTATGAAAATAGGTATACATAGATATTTGAACACGGGGAAGAGTTTCGCATTAGATGTCGCCTCAACACATGAACTTCAGGACTGTCCAGCCGATCGTCATGAAAATTCGTATTCATCGATATCTGAATGCGAAGATTATTTTCGCCGTATCCGTTTTGCTAAAACTCGCCACTAGATTGCGCTACGCCGCATGGCCTTCTGCGCCGTACAAACGATTGTCTTGAAATTCGGTATGCATGATTATTGAACACAATATAATGCGATATCCATTTTGCTATATCTCTTTATTACAATGAATAGTAATCACCACAAATCGTTATATCAAAAAGTCCATTCATTCCCGTGTGAAGAACGGGTACTTCAGCTAGTAAAATATAATAGTTGAAGTACAGCCCTCTCCCGCCTAGCCTTAAAAGAAAATATAGATTTCATAAATGTTAAGAAAATAGCTAATTACAATAACCACAGTTATAGTTTGAAATGGGAAGCGTTGGAAATAATGACACAAGAGGGAGCTGTCAATGACATGATGCATGCGCAGATAGAGGAGACGTGGCTCAAGTTGATGAGGCGGGGAGCGAGCCGAGCGGGCTCAGTTCCGAAGATGGCAGCGACTTAGCTGCCAAAAGTGCTAAAATGGTTCGTCTTTTTTAACTTTTACGGAGATTTTAATTGGCTTTTGATGATTTTAACTATATAACTAAGGTCTCTCCGTGCTTGATTTTAACTAAAACAATACATCTTACTATTATTCATTAGGATATAAACAATAAAACAACAATATTCATAGAAAATATTTTTTCAATTAAGAGCTAATATATAAGAACTATAAAATGTTCAAGATACTTAGATTTTGATGCTAGCATTTAAATTTGCAATATTAAAGCCTTTTAAAAAATCATTTCAACAACCTATTTGATACGTAAGGCAGTACTTAAGTTTTCAGAATCTGACAACAAAAACACAACTACAGTATGGAACCTCTTATCTGGAAAACCAGTTATCCAGAATCTTTTTTCAATCGATTAAATTTCTATTTTTTCCGAAAGAAAAGAACAAAAAATGAGTTTTTATTTATATTTCTTATGCTTTTGTTTTTTTATTTTGAGTACTACAACTAGATTTTATAAAGTAAGCAATCTGGTAGGGTTTTTTTTTTTTTTAGCGTGTGAGTAAGTTTTCAAGAAGTTATCATATATTTACTACATCCTCTCTAAATGATTATTTATCTTGATCAGATTCGTTTTTTTTAAATATTATTTTGCTAGTATATTAACAATAATGTTTAATTCTAATCAAAAATAGAGAGTAACATTTATGCTACCAATCAAATCAGTAGATGTCATGTTAATCCCCAACCAGTTATCCAGAATACACCCAGTCCCAACCATTCCGGATAACAGGTTCCATACTGTACTTCCAGCAAAGATGATTTTCATCAAAATTCAAACAATTACGTGATCACTTGCGTTGATAGAACATCAAAAGCTGTGACATTTTATTTACGGAGATTTTCAGAAATCATAAGTGTTAAGTAATTATGGAGTTGTGTTGAAGGGATTTCAGAGTCTTTTTTTTTTTTTTTTAAATGACTTTTGATACGGTTTGACACAGAAACAGTGTTGCAATAGAATGAAATCAAGGTTTGGTAGTGAAGCACCATTGCAGCACTATATAACTGATTTAAAGAATTCTCACGTAGTCGTATGTATCTTAGTGGTGATGTTTGACAGTGTCGACCAAGAAGTGCTGTGACGCCTGAAAACCTTGCTGCTGTAAGAAAACTAATTACTTCTGATCATCACGTGACATAAAATGAAATAGAAACATCTTTGAACATTTTTAGGACTTGCGTACATTCAATTTTACATGATCATTTAAAGGTGAAAAGGTGTGTTCCCAACGGGTCCCCCACCATTTAGCTGAAGCTCAAAAAGACTCTGAAATGTTGCCAGGTATTGGCAACATTTCACTGGCAACATTCCACTCTTGTGTGAAATGTTGCCAGGTAATCTAAAAAAATTCAACTCAGGAGCATCAAAGCATGTTTACGATATCATAACGTGTGACAAAAACCTGGATTTATTCCTATGAACCAGAAACAAAACAGCAATCCACTGTTTGGGTGTTTTTAGATGAGCCTAGGCGGACAAAAGTTGTTCATTCAAGGAGTGCTTCCAAAAAATTCATTGCTTCTTTTTTTTGTTTGAACAGTTGATGCTTTTTCGTACACTGCAATTTGCTTGCCAGAAGAAGTTAAAGAGGTAAGAAAAAAAAAATTCAAAACATTGCATCATTATGCACCAAGATAATACAAGCCCACACAAAGCTTCGCTAACTATGAATTACTTCAAGCGCGAAAAAATTGAATTGATCCATATTCAAAGGACTTAGCACCAAATGACTTCTTATTTCCGTTAATAAAAAAATTAAATACGTGGTCAACATTTTAACAACCCGGAAGAGGCAGTTGAACCTTATAAATGCCATGTTTCTGCAATGCCACTTTCAGAGTGGTTTATTCAAATGCAAAAATGTATCATGCTGCAGGAGAATACTTTGAGAAGCAGAGTTGCCAACCTAGAAAAAGCAAAAATCAGGAGATTTGTTTTCTTCAAAAGACCCTATTTTTTTAAACAATTACAAAAAAGCCATTAATAAGCAAAATCAAAATACAGTGAGATTACATAACTATAACAATAATTATTTGAATTATGCTAAAATAAACATTTCTAATCAACAAGTTTCAGTTTTACATTAATCATAGTTGCAGAATTTGCTTTTTAAAAAAAAGACGGGAGGGATTGGGAGAAACTAATTTAGAATACAGTTGGAATACATAGATACCAGAACAATTAATTAAATACTAAAAGAATAAACATTTGTAATCAACAATTTAGTTTTAACAATAGTTTAGTTTTTTTTTTTTTCTTTTTTTTCTCAATAATTTTTACTGTCAGCTTTGCAATTTTGTCCTGATGTATTGGTTAAACCAGCCTCTTTTGTTAATGCACTTTTTTTGCAGAGAACTTCAGTTTTAGCAGAAGTGCTGACCAAACCTGCTACTTTTTGTCGAACTATTGGACTGACTTTTGTTGATTTTGTCAGATTTCTTTTCAGCAGCTATAGCAAAAGCACTGCTTAAACTAATCTCTTTTGTTGACGTACTTTTTTTGGGTTTCTCTACAGCAGTTATAGAAGAAACTTTTTTACTGAATGTACTATTTTACAATTTGAACTAACATTTTTTATTTTATGGTCACATACTTCCTCTTTAAAAAAAAGAAAGAAGTGGATTCCACAGTCCAATTACTCTGGTTAGACATTTTTCTAGTGATAACCATCGAGTACATATATGCTTTAAAATTTTTTTAATTTCAGCATTATATAATTGCTGAAATGTTTTTAGCTGCTCTTTTCTAAGTAATAAATACATCTACAAGGTACTCCTCTAAAAGTAATGGTAAAGATGCTGCACTCTTTTCAACAGATAAATCTAAGTGACATAAGCATCCCATTATTTGCAAATCTACATTACACTGACAGCAACACCATTCTTTAATCCAACCATAACTGGTGCATTATCTGCACCAAGGGTCAAGCAATTTTTGAAAGGAATGTTATTTTCCTTTAAAGTTGAAAGAATCAGCTGTGCTATATTATAGCTTGTTGATTCCTTTTCTAAACAGGGGACACACATCAAATTATGTTCAATCAGTGATGATTTTGGGTTAAAGAAGCACACAACAATAGGATATAGTTTTGAATCACCATTGTTGCTTCCATCAGTGGAAATGCTAAACACTCCTGTTTTTAAACACTCAACAACAGAAGATTTGCTTTCATTAGCCATTTATTTTACAATTCTTGATGTTTTCGTCCTGGCACAAGCATAGTTTTTAGCGACATTACTTTTAGGGAACATTTTTTAAAATAAAGCTCCCGCATGATTGGACACATTCAGTGGTAGATTGTGTTCCAGTAAAAACGATGTGAATAAACATTTGGCTTTTATAACTTTCTGATCAGTTGTATCCATGTGAAAACTTTAGACATAATTAAATTAAATTTAGCAGGCTACTCTTTATAAGTTAGAAATACGACAAGTTGATATCAGTAAATGAAGAACATTTCCTTTTACTGCTCTATCTCACTGAGGGTGTTTGTAAAGAGGCATCCGTTTGTGTTCGCTCCTTATTACTCACGTTATTTCGAACCACTGTTTGTACATTTTGAACGCACCATTCATCCAACGTCAATGGGCTAATAACGGCACTTAATGATCATTGGCTTATTGCGAATGACGTATTTAGACATGGTTGGCGATGCGTAAGCACTGGAGATCGAGGGAGAGCTGTGATTCATTAGAATAAGATAAAACTTTAAAAAAAAATCATTTTAAACTCCCAAAAATGCATTTTACAGGGACAAATGATAGAAATCAGGAGAAAATTACGAATTATTGGAAATTGAGAGAAATGCATTTAAAATCAGGTTGGCGGGAGATAGATGAAAAATCGCTACCCTGAAAAATCGTGATGAAAAATCGATAGTCTCCCACCTAAATTGGGAGAGTTGGACATTCTGCAGAAGCAATAAAACATATACTTTTGGTAAGAAATTATTTCTTGTATTACTTTCTAAAAACATATAAGTACTGCCCCTAGTAAAATCATCATCATACAATATTATTAAAAGGGTGATTTTATCGTAATGTGTATGACATTTTACACTGTTTTTCCTTTTCAAAGTTCATTTTCATAAACTCAGCATTGAAAAACCAAGTATCAGTTAATATTGTTTTACATCTTTTTATAAAACATTCGCACAATATAATTACCTGAAACATTTTATAATAATTAATTTTGTAAAACTTATAATGTGTATGACAGCTTGTCACACATGTTACAGTGCAATTGCCCAAAATTAGATGACTTGTGTATAAATATGTGAGGACAATTATTCCAACTAAAATGAAAAAATAAATAAATAAATAAATAAATGAAGTACACTTCTAGTTTTGTACACAAACAGATTGATCTTATTATTACTCAGATTATTGTTTTAAATAACAGCTTAGAAGATTAATATTAGCATAGTACTGATATATTAGGGAATAATATTTAATACTTAAGTACCCCTTAAACTGAAAATTAACGAAAAGCTTGAGTTTAAACGTGTAAAATTTCTTTAACTTTACTATTTTGTGCATAGGTAAAAGTTACTAATGATTTTTGTTTGAAAATATATAAAAACAGCCTTTCACAGTAGTTTTAGTTGTAAAACCAGAGGGGATGCATAATTCATTTGATAATACTTTTTTACAATGTTTTGGACAAGTTTTTCTTTGAAGCTATTTACATGAGTCTCAGTAGACCTCCAGAGTATGGAGGTTTATGCTCCTAACTTGGTATACTAGATGAGTTGAATTTCTGTGCTGCATCCCTTATTTACCTATTGTCCAAAGTACTAAGATGGTTTCACTAGTTTAATATTTACAAGTCTTTAATCAGCTAGAATTTAATCTGACTTCTTTTCACAGAATCCAACTCTGTCAACTAGGCTACCATGACTATTTACATTTATTTTACAACTACACACCTTAAATTTTTAAAATTCATGTAAAAAAATTAATAGCACTTTTTTGCAGTAAGATTTGTTATTGTATATGGAACTCTTATTGTATATAGAACATATCAAATAAGTCTTACGTGTCTAACTGAATATATCGTTCATCAGAAATATTAGAGGGAGAACCAACATTTTGATCAGGAACTGCAGTGTAATTTTGAGTAAAAGTTTCTGGTTTATTAGTTGCATAACTTTGATCAACAGACTGAGGCACAGGTGACTGTCCACTATAAGATAAATCAGTAGCTGCATTTGACGTAAAAACACTGTCAAGAGACAATTCCCTAAAGAATACAAAGCTATATCAGTATTCACCATGGCATTTATTACAATACATAAAATACGGTGCAAATAAATTTTAAATATATCAAATAATTAAGATACGACATAAAATCTTAGAATATTGTGAAAGAAATTTCCGAGAAGACAGAATAAATTTCCAACTGAACGCAGAAATCTTCTTAGCACTCAATTGTTTGAAAATAAAATTTTTTACATAAAATACTAAGCACAGCAATAGCAGTGAGTTCTAAAAATTAGAAATATAAATTCAGAAAACACTATAATGAAATAGAAATTTATTTTACACTCTCCAGACTGAGTTTTAAATTATTAAAACATAAAACTGATTAGTAATATTTCCACTCTTAACAATGGCCAATAACTATTTCCTAAACTGTTACTCCTAGATACGCATTTTAATTTAGAAAAATGTTATGAAAGATTAAGATTTATTTTAGATTTTAAATGTTTACTTTAGTCCTATAAATTTTAGTTAAGCAAAATAATCTAGATACTTTAGTTTAAATTTTTTATTTGGGAATACCTTATTCCCCCGTACACGATATATATTTCGGTTACACACATAACCATCTTCAGTCGTTTCTGTATCTCTCACTAATGGCGGCTTCTTTTTATATCTTCTTCGTTCTTCTTCTTGAAAGTTCGATGCATGACGTCATCCCATGATTGGTCGATTGTATGCAAAGAACGAAGAAGATATAAAAAGAAGCCGCCATTAGTGAGAGATACAGAAACGACTGAAGATGGTTATGTGTGTAACCGAAATATATATCGTGTACGGGGGAATAAGGTATTCCCAAATAAAAAATTTAAACTAATTAATCCGCCGTATTAAATAATGTTTTATGTGTTTTTATTAAATCTAGATACTTACATGTAAAAAAATGAGTGTGTGTGTTTATATATATATAGGGTGTTTCAAAAGACTTCCAACAAACATTAAGGACAGGTCAGGCATATAATAAAGATTCAGAATCATATAATAATGGGGGGTTGAATAGAGATGGATTAATGCAATTTTGTGGGAGGGTGCAGCTAGTTGAAATTTATTTCCATATTAGGGATGTAAAATACGATGTTTTATATTTTTTATGTATTTTCTCAGGGAGGGATCCTCCCCACCTTAACCTATCACTGGGGTCGGAAACATCTCCATGTTGCTGTGAACAATCACTTTGGAATAACTGTGAACATCCTGACCATGGTTCAGAACAAAAACTAATAGATCTCTCACAAAAAGCATTTGACTAAAATTGATTATTAACAGGTAATTAAAAACGGCCTTTTTTGACCCCACACTGCAATGAGATATTTATTATGTACTTTAAATTCTCTTAATGCCTGTAAAACTATTTTCACAGCTGCCAACCTGCTAGAAAAAAAAATAAGAACATTGTATGTGGGATACAAATCACCATATCTTGTTGGTATCAAGGATCATGCATATTTCAAAAGAAAAGAAAACAAGTACTTTTCAAGAACTATTCAAGAAAAATTTATGTTTTTCAAGAGCTTAAAATACAGAGTACAATAAATTTACTATGGGAATGAGTGCTTTTACGTTTAGCTGCATCAATAAAAATGTTTCACTTTATTTTAAAAATAAATTTAAAAAACTGAAATTCTTAAAAAAAAGGGGCAGATTAAGCAGATTTTTTTTTTGTCCTTCAGTCATGCAAAATCAATCTAATGCAAATTTATTCCTTTTTTAAACAGCAGAATTAGTGTGATGATTTCTTAGCCTTGCATACAAACTTTCAAATGCATTTTAAAATCGATAAATTCATAAAAATAAGTCAAAATAAGCATTTGTGGACTTAGTAACTGACTTGGAGACATAAAAAGAAAGAAAAAATTTAGAAAAAATACTCATTTATCTAAAGGATGCAAAAAGATTGAAATTAAGTTGGCAGGTATGAAAAATCAGAATGAATAAAATTAAATCGGATTGGTTGGCCACTATGTATTTTGAAAACCCTATAAATATATACACATGTAAAACCATATGTTTTTTTAATTAAAATTGACTGAGAAATAGTTGCTTAAAATGTTTTGTTTCTAACATACATTTATTATTTATTCATGAAATTAAGCTCCAAGTGAAATGCTTTATTTCAGTAATATAGTTAACTAAAAAATAAGTAACATCTAGTGCATAGCTCAAAGTAGTACACAATTTTGAAATTTTTACTATACAGGGTGATTATAATAAAGTTTCAAAACACTATAAAAAAGAACCACTGATCAGAATGACATCAAATTTGAACGGAATATTATAGAAGACAGGGGGAAACGTATGACATAAGAAAAAAAAATTGGTTCCAAAATTTAGCAACAGATAGCGCTGTAAGCATCAGAATATGTAAATTTACTCCGATTGTACACTTAGCTGAATTGAAGGCATGCATTGCACAACACATTCTGAAAGTGACCCCGGAGACACTGCGGTCAGTTATGGAACATGCTGTTTCTTGATTTCAACTTGCTGCAGAAAATGATGGACAGCACATTGAATATGTTTTACACCAGTCTCGCAAAATTTAAAAACTAATTTGATGGATGCTTTTTATGCAGTTTTTTGCCTCAGGACATTTAAAAACCGATATGATGGATGCTTTTTATGTGGTTTTTGGCCTCAGGACAATTAAAAACCGATTTTTCCCATCCATTGTGATATAACCTAGCCGTGGAGGATGGTAACTAACAGTATCACAAATGTACAGTCATGCACACTCAACAGTATAGTCAGTTCAACGTGTAACTTACACCTCAGCTGTTATTTTATGATGAATTTGTCATTTGTAGTCGAACCCTTTTAAAATAGGATGCGCACAGCGTCATCTGTTGCTAAAATTTGGATTTTTTTTTCTTATGCCATACGCTTTCCCCTTCTTCAATAATACTCTGTTCAAATTTGGCGTCATTCTGATCAGTGATTCTTTTTTATTACCATTTTGAACCTTTAACTTAATTATAATCATCCTGTATATACTTTTTGAATCTGGATGAATAAAGTATGTATAAAATAGAGATCAGAAATTTCCCTAGAACTTTTCATCTTAGGTAAAATATTCACTTTTGTTGAAAGATGAAGGGAGTCTTGCTGAGGAAACATAGGACATCTGATTTTTTACAATGCATAAATGTTAAAATGAGAGAAAACATTTATGAAGGGGGAGGGGGGTTGGGCCATGTGTGTCTAGAAATAACATGCAAAAGGATCATAAAGGTATAGGATGAAATGAACCCAGAAAAACTACAAAATTCATTTAAGGAATGTGGTATATCTAACAAATTAAATGGAATTGAAGATGATTATTTATGTATGGATGATAGTGACAGTGCTAGTGCAGATGAAACAGAAGTTGATGATGAGTGTGAAGATATAAAGAAACTGAAAAGGTTAATTACCAAACACCAAAAACTAGAATATTTTATATTAATGAAAAAATAAATAATACAACAAACTTTTTACTTTATCAAATAATGAATAATGGTAAATTTACATTTTGAAAGTAACATTTTTTGTATGTAAAAGTAAACTTGTATTTTACTATGCTCAACTCTCTTTCCAATTTTGGCGTATAATATATTGTACACCCATAAATTTTGAAAAACTGTTTTGCCTTAGGTGTTTTAACATTTATTCCAGTGTGCATTATACACTAGCATAAATGCTAAATGCACATAAAGATTTTTCTGAGTTTTTGAATATTTCTTGATGTTTTGTAATTAAACAAAATCTTAATACAGTACCACAAGAAACAAAACTTTAGTTTATTTAAAGCCCTTAAAAGATTACTGAAAGTAAAACTCTTTAGTTGCTGAAAATGTTTAAAATTCAAGAAACCCAAAACTTAATAACACTGTCAATTCTAACTACAAAAACAAACTTTCTGCTTTAGACTAGTTTATGAAATATAATTTACTAAATCCATTGTCGCTTTTAAAGAAGTTATACTTTTTTGTACCTTATTAATAATGAAAAAAAAATGAGTTTAAAAGATAAAGACATCAATAACAAAACTGATTAAATGTAAAATTATTTAGATTGTGTTGTAACTTTAACAACTTGGCTAGTTTCTTAATGCTGAGACTGAATGAAAACTCATTATGCTGATCTTATATACCAATGCAAAATTTCTTCAACTAACAAGGAGGAGGCACAGTGTCAGGAAAACGGATTTCAGTAATCTTTGGCACAGTGGTAGTATACCATGTGGATATACTACGTGTAAAATACTAAGACGCAATACAGTCGAGAGAAAGTTTTTTTTTTTCTTTCACCACATCACCGAAACTAAATGTAAGTTACACACAAAAGCGGTTGATAACTGAGGCATAATTGGTAAGGTTATGGACTTTCACTCTGGCGTTGTAGGTTCGAATCTCATGCTGGGCAAGCATTTTTTCTGCTTTCTTTCTTTTTTTTTTTAAATACACCAATACTGGTAATTAATTCGTTTTTTAGTAAAGTAAATATTTATTTATGTTTTTATATATTTATATATTTTTTAAAATTTTATTTCAACTATTCAAAGTTTATTTTTACAACTGATTATAGTTATGATTATTCAAATATAATAACTATAATCAATTATAACTATACTAAATGTAAGTTACACACAAAAGCGGATTACACAATCAATTATATAGTAATGACTACTTGAATATAATATTCTTTTTTTTTTCATCTGGTTCATAGTCATCAGATGAGTCATCATTAACAGATTTGAAAATTTCTTATATATACTCTTCTTGAGCATGGATAAATTCTTCAACAGTTAAACACAAATTCTTTTCACCAATAATGTATTATAGAATTCTGTGCCTATCATCGTAACTTCTTCAGACAGTGTATCAGAAGCTGTCATTGCAATTAAATTATTTTCGAGAAGAGAAGTAATATGCTGCTCTATCTTTTAGCCACTTCTTCGAAACATCACTGTATGTAGAACTATCAGTAGCATTTTTATCACACCAATAAGAACTTGCTTCACTTAATGACATTTTTTTTAACTGTAATATAATTCTTCAAAAAAAATTTCACTGCTTAAATATGCCTATTCTAAATGTTAACAATATCATAAAAATATTACACTTGGAGTAGAATATAATCTGATATTTCAAAATTGACAATCCATCAACAGATAACAGATGGTTAAAAAAAACAATGCTGTTGCTGTGGCATCACGACTGGGTAAAAATTAGAAAAAAAAGTCTGTCCTACGATTATGACAAAAATAAGTGTAACTTAAATGAATTATTTTGAATGCATAGAATTCCGATTTCAAAATAAAGATTTTACAAGTAGAAATAAAATTTAAATAATAATAAAATATCAATAAGTAGGTAGTACTTTAAAAAAAAAAAAAAAAAAAAAAAAAAAAAAAAAAAAAAAAAGGAATAACTAAATAAATAAATTATTTACTTTACTAATAAATGAATTTTTTTTATCAGTATGTGTATTAAAAAAAAATGGAAAAAAGTCTGCACAGCATGAGATTCAAGCCTGCAACACCAGAGTGGAAGTCTATGGCCTTGCCGATTATGCCACAGTGCTCAACCGCACTTGCATGTAACTTACATTAGAAGTTTTGATGAAGTGGTTCAAAGATAAGTATTAATTTTTCTTAACTGTATTTGAGTATTGTGTCTTATCATTTTACACATAGTATATTCACATAGTATAACTACAACTTGAGGCCGTGCCTCCTCCTTGTAAGTTGACTTTACAAAGTTGCGTACATAATTAGAAAAAAATCCGTACATATATGTAACTGTATGCTAATAATACATAATGATGCCAGCATTTAAACTGCAGCATATATAATCAAATCTCAATGTCCAAACCTAACACTTTATTTTTAACTTGACACATTTGAGTAAGCAAGAGTTTGAGATTACTAACCAATATTTTCATATTTTTTCATTTTCACAATTGAGATGTCTTTGCAATACTGTTAATATATACCTGATTATGAATGCATGAGATGATGTGCGAGTGTGATTCTACTAACTGTGGTCAGGGACCGATTTGCAGGGATGGGGGCTCTAGGCAAAATCTCTTAAGAAAACTTTCTTAGACCTTACAAAGGAATTTCCATATCAAGCCATACAAAGGATGTTATAACCACATCAAAATGATTAATTAAGATGCAAACTGAAATGTAATAATAATAATATTATGTAGTATAATAATATTTCAGTTATATTATTTAATTTTGAATCATTGCCTTCAGTCTGAATTTTTCAAGTAGCATGCTTTACACTATATTTGTATTTATTTTACTAATGTTTATGTAAGAACATTTATTTATAGTGGGACAGATCTTCACTTCACTCTACTTAGGAACTATTTCCTTTTACCAGCTCCAATCGAAAATCAGCTCTATGGTTTCAATCAGCACATATCACTACCTAATCCATGCCTAAATGATATGTTTGCACTGAATAATTGCCCGAGACTTTTCCATTTAGCTGTAAAAAGGTGTGGATGTAATGCTATCACTATGAAATAGTAACAGAGAAATTATTACATTAATTATTACATTACAAAATTTGCAAATTTTTAAATTTAAAGGATAATCAGAGCCCCCTGTTTGTTGGGGGCCCGAACGCTTGCCCCAAATGCCAGCCAGAAATCAGTCCCTGATTGTGGTCAAAGATAAATGGAGGAGAGGTTTCATTTTTTAAACTGCTAATAACCAGTCTTTGAAAATTTTAATAAATTAATGTAGTCATAAATAATTTCTTTTGCTAAAAACATGAGGTTGTTAACAGTAAAATTTGAAAAGCATAATACAGTTTAAATATATAAACGGATGATTTTCCAAAGAAATCCAGTTATAAAAAAACTTCGAGTATATTTTTTTTCATAGTTAGTTTAAGCACAGTAAGAATTTCATCTCAAAAAGATGTTGTTAGGAAGACTGATTTACACTTTAAAGTCATGTTCTGCTGACTTCACTGTGGAATAGAAATACTCACACATGCTGTAGATTAGAATTTTTCTAATATAAGTACTAAAATTTCTGTTAATGGGTTTTCTTCATTAATTATAGAAAAATGTACAAAATAAAATCACACCTAATTGTGTATGGTGTGTTGGTGGTTTATTAAGTAAAACTAATCCATATCTGTGATATTGAGCAGATAATGTACATGATAGGACTGGTCAGCAGAATAAAACTTGAGGTTTTGTAATTTTATTAGAAATTTTTTTATTGAGTAAAACTGAATCCAAATAATTTTTGTAACTGGAGGTACATTTCTATGATCAACTGCTTAGCATCTAGCTTTTATTAGCCATATTTAAAGTGGACATCCTGCATAAATAACTAAATGTTATTTATTTTATAATAGCATAAATATAATAAATGTTATTTATTTTACAAAAAAAGTGAAAGTTCGTAAAAGTCATCATCATTAGGCATTAAAACAAATTTTTATGTAATAAGAAAATATAAATATTCCAGGAAAACAACCTCTCAGTAACAGGGATGAGAGTAGTAAAACAGAAAAAAAGAGAAAATTGCATGTAAAGTGAAATTAGGGACAATAAATGACACAAAATTATATTTTTAAAAAGTAAACATTAAAATC
This sequence comes from Cheiracanthium punctorium, assembly GCA_038373885.1. NCBI lineage: Eukaryota > Metazoa > Arthropoda > Arachnida > Araneae > Cheiracanthiidae > Cheiracanthium > Cheiracanthium punctorium. The sequence continues at coordinate 482,161 of JAWZYV010019103.1, read as the reverse complement.
ACAGTTACTATAAAATCACATTTTATATATTTTAAAAAGATTTTTTTTAATTAAGTTTAATTTAGTAATGCTCATTAGAAAAAAAATCATACTAGACGCATAATTTATATAATTTTAAATGCATTAGGGACTGGAGCAAAGCAGTATTTTGTAACACATAAAAAAAAAACTCCTCAAAAACACCATGAACATAAGTTAGATGTTGTTTGCTAATAAACATTTTTTTCCTAATCAAAACTTTCTTTATTGCTACTTTAATTATTTTGCATCATTTCCATTCATATCCAAAACTGCCCTCTTCAATGAATATTTTTTTAAACAACTCTACATGAAAAAAGAATAAAAAAATAGTTCAATTTTTAAATAAAAATCAATTTTTACTCTTATGGTAATGAAGGCTCTCATAAAAATAGAATAAAGAAAATATTGGTTCTGAAGATTGATGGAAGAAGATTGAAATTGCCATGCTGAAGCATACACAACAAAATTGTGCATGTGTGTGTTCCTACCAAAAATTTTAATTAAGTGGAATTAGTCAATCTGAGGTAAAAAAAAAAAAAAAAAAAACCTGAAATTCACTAAAATAAATAAAATCGTGGAATTAAATGGATCACCAAAAAACTCTCATGCCTGCAGTAAATAATATTATTTTGAAAGAAATAGTTTTAATTACCTATGAACAGATTTTTCTGAAAGAGCCATATTTGGCAGATCAGACATATCTAATGAGCCAGTGCGAGTATGAGCATGGCTTGGTGAACTGTCTTTACTACTTGGAGTTTGAACAGGATTTCCAAAACTTAAAGAGGAAAAGAAAAACATTATAACATTGCTGACATTAAGAATCTAGAAATAAACTGCACTGTAATTATCTGCTCTGCACTGTAATTATCATAATAATTACAGTGCAGAGCATTAAAGTTTGATCTAAAGGAAAAATACTTACACAACTTCATTATTCTCATCTGTATCAGGAAAAAATAAAGACATGGATTGAAGAGGGCCAGCTCCAGAGCGGCTTCCAAGTCCTAATTTATCTTTGAAAGATGTTGCCTGAATAAAGTATTTTAAATTCAGTTGTTATTATACATGAGTTTTCAAATTTACACTGCTTAAGATCAGAAGTGTGGAATTAAAGTATTTGCACATTTTATGGGGACATGAGTACTTTTTGTCTGGTTAGACTGAAAAACTGAAGCTAGCACAATCAGGATCCTGGGTTTTATTCCAGCTCCTACCATACACACCTCTTTATTGATGACCAGGAGATAAGAACAAATATCCTTTTCAAATTCAATGACAGATGCTGCCAATAGTACTGCATTCCATCCTTCTCTCACCCATTTATTATAAGAAACACCTGACAGCAAATCTCAAACAGGGTACTTCAGTGGTGGCCCGTGGTCAAAAATGTTAGTGCAGCCGGAAGCATATGAGCCCCCCCTCCCCTTTCCTCCGGAGAGGATTGGAAAATTTATGTTACTGAATTCGAAAGCTGGCGGATTAAGCCCTCACCAAGGGAAAAAAAAAAAGAAAAAAAAAAGAAATTACATAAAAAATGCCAGAGATCCTATTTTACTTCCATAAAATGGACATAAATTTCAACCAGCCGCTCTTATCCTCAAAATTGCATTAATCCGTGTCTGATTCGAAGTTTCCTTAGAATTTTCTTTTGTAACGATAACTTGAGAAGAAAAAAAAAAAAAAAAAAAAAGAAAACTTATTTATTTTTTATAAGTCAAATCAATCCTCCTTTCTTTTAAACATGCGAATCGGTCAGTGATGTCCCCATAAAAAGGCGTTGTTTTAATTCAGATATCAATAATTTTAAAAGCTCTTTAAAATTTCCCATGTTTAAAGAATTTTCTCGCTCGCCATGTCCTCTAAATGCCAGTTCTTGCTTACTTAAAAACAATACTGCTTTGATGGGTAATTGTCCATTCATAAGCATCTATTCAGGCTTACCCTCTTGATAAATACAGCAATATAAAGTCCAGAGTTTTCCAAACATACATTCTCCTTACCCCCTCCCTCACTTCTCGTCCGAGCAAATCAGTCAGTCGAGTTCTCAAGTTCAGCCGCCATTAGAAAATCTTCCATCGGCTGTATCAGCTGCATACTCCCTATGCCGGAGAGGCTGCTGACATAGTCGTTGTCATGGCAATGGTGCTGCCAATTTTCTTTTCAGCGCTCTGGGCTGAACCAAAGATTTTCCCAATTGAATTGCGGGAAGATTAAAGTGCTTTTTTTTCTGAATGAGCGATCCGGCCACAATACGTTTTTTTTTTTGTTTGGTTTTTTTCGGAGATTTTTTTAATTTACCGTAGGAATTCCACAATTCTAATCTGAATTTAGGAAAATTAGTAGAATAAATTATTTTAAATTATGTGCTGATAATTTCGAGTGCAGCCCAGCTGTACTTGCTGTATCCCACGAGCCGCCACTGGGGTACTTGACACAAAGTCTAGAATGCATAACAATAAAGTCGACAATGTGTAGCAAATCATTCACCAGCCTTTGGCTGACTCTCAAAAAGGAGGGAGGGGGGGGGGAGTAGTGTGGAAAATATGCAAGCTACATTTTGGCATTTTGAAGGCTGGGCAAATGAGTACCTTTTATCCAGTTTTATAACACATAAAACTGCCACATTTAAGGTCTTAAACCAGTTTTTAAAACCAGTTTTGCTAGACTGTTCTTTAAGGCACATGAGAGGAGAATTCGGTTTAAAATAATTCTATAAATGGATTTTCATGAATGCATATAAAAATCATAGTTATAATAACATAATAATTTATTTATATTTGAATTAAGCAAAAAATAATTTACATATACAAATCAAAGGTATTTTTGAATAATACTACATTTTAAACTTTTTACAAAAAATGAACTGATAGGAAAGTTTTTCAGAATGAATAAATTTTCCTTAAAAACATTTTCTGGAATGTACTCAGTCATTGTTTCTTGCTAGATAACACAGCTTTCTTGTCTTAATTAAACTTCACTTTTATTTCCCTACAAACTGAGTATTGACACCAATAAAGATTTGATGAATTATTTTCATAGTTAACGAAGAATGCATTATTGAATAAAAGTATTTTTTTTTCCTTAAGAGAGAAAGGAAAATTCAAAAAGCTCTTAAGACACAAAAAAACTGTTCTCAGACGGGAAACGAGCGACTTCTGGTGTCCCACTCCTGCCCCTGCAGAGTGGGCATGAACAAAAAGGGGGTGTTTGTTACTGGGGGGCATTTTGACACTTTTATGACTGTGAGGGAAGAGAAAAGATGGAAAATTTTTCTCTCCGATCTTCCTGAAAGACAGTTCATTTTGCTGCTTGTTTGTTTACAAATTTCGAACCAAGAAAGAGCAGATTCTTTTATTCTTGATACATTTGTTTTGTGTTTACCTGAATAAGCTTTATGCAGAGTACAAAAACATGAAAATTTGATTTTTAATTTGAAAAAAGGAAAAAATGTACACATGTAAATTTATTTATGGTGTCTTTTTTTTAAATCATGGTAAATAATGTGTTTACATTAAACTTTAAATGTTTTTTAATAAATTGAGCAAAATTTAAAAAGTTTTACTTTTCACGTTATGCCTTATAATTTAAAAATACCATAAAATATTTTATGCATAGTTAGAGTTAGTTATTGAGAAATTGAAGTAATTGATGTGCATAATTTTTGTTTAGGGTAATTTTAAACACTTATTGTTAAAATGTAAAAACCATGCCAGGACAAAAAATTAAGTTTTTAGCAAAAAAAAAAAAAAAAAAAAAAAAAAAAAAAAAAAAAAATTATAAATTTGAGAATGCATTACTTTCATACTATTAAAGAGTTAAGTTAGTTTGCTTTTTTTTTTTTTTTTTTTTTTTTTTTTGTAGGATATTGAAATGTTGTATAGGACATTTTTTTGAAAGTGTATTTGTATTTGAGCATTCTCTAATTGATAACTTAGATTTTGTTACCATTTAAATTATAAAGGACTTGTTCACATAAATGTGTTGATAAAAATGTATTAAATTTTTAATAACTAGCTAGCACACACACACTTTCCTGCTGATACTAATAATCGTAACAATATCTTTAGCCTTTTTTTTTCTCCTCTTCATCATTGATTATTTTTCAAAAACTAATAAACTATTATCATTTTAAAAAGGGAGAATATGGAGGATTACGTCAGTTAATTCGGAAATACCTATTTCCCCCATCTTGATATATATTTTGACTGTTACATCACAGCCATCGTCAATCTGCGTACGTTCCTCTGTCAATGATAGCCTTGTCACACTCCTCCTCTCTTTCTTTCCGGAACATCCGCTGCATGACGTCACACCAGGTTCGGTCTATGCTAGCGTGCATCATGTCGTTGACGCTGTACTCTGTTGTAGATATTTCTAAACTCTTGCGGATATAGGCATATATTCTATTATTCTAATTTGCTATTTTCTTTATATTTTTGAAGTCTATTATTATAGGTTCTTTTTTGGCTAAGCGTGCCAAGGCAGTATTTTGTTTATTGAATTTGATGTCGTTAAAATGCTCGTTTTTTCTGTCGTTTATTTTTCTTTTGGTAACTCCTATATAGCATCCTTTAAAATTGGTTTCGTTAAAAGAGATATTAATTTTTGTAGATTCCTGCAGTATGTGTAGGATTAATTTGGTCTTTCTCTGAACGTATGCATTGAAAAATAGTTTGATTGGGTTTAATTGATATTTGAATATTCTTTTTAAGTGCTACATTAGAGATTTTATTTGCTACCCCTCTGCTGAAAGGAATAGCTGTAGTATATTTTAAGTTTTCTTTTTGCTGATTGCTTATAACATTTAATCTTCGTTTATGTGCTTTAAAAAAATTTTTCAAATATTTCCCATGAGTAATTAGCTTCTTCACATTGGTTCCTAATAAACGAAATTTCTTTATGTAATAAACGAAATTTCTTTATGTAATAAAGCTGTGTTAGAACAAACATTAAGAGCTCTGTCTATATAAGATCAGATGGCTGCTATTTTATAATTGTAAGGGGTTTTGGATTAAAATTAACCATATTGGTATTCATGGGTTTACAATAGACAGTAGTTTGTAAAAGGTTATTGTTTTTTGAAATGGTTACATCTAGGTAGTTAAGTGTATTATCGTTTTCCTTTTTATATGTAAATTTAATGTTCGGATCCATTTCGTTGAGGTGGTTAATTAAGTTAATTTCTTGGTTTTTATGAATGGTGAGTATCACAAAAATGTCATCGACATATCGTAACCAAAGTTTGATGGTATTGTTAAATTTTAGTTTGATTTTCTCTTCGAGGATTGGCATTTTTCCATTCTGTGTCTCTGAGTAGAATAGTTTCCAAGATAAAAAAGTTTAAAATAATGACGTCCACATTATTTGCTATGTTGGTGACTGTTCTGTGGTGAAAAAAATGTTTACTTTAGAGGATGAAGTATTGGTTCATAAAAGTTAAATAATAATACCTTTGTTGTAAAATGACAATTGAACACATTCAAACTCGTGAAACTAACCAGTTTAATTTTACCAGAACTGCTGTATTATGAAATTATCAATAATTTAGTCTTTTATGGGCGATTTACTAATTCCATCATACATCCAGAGGAGGGGTTTTGAAGTGTAACAAAGAATGACAGAGAAAATGATATAAGTTAACTTTCACTAGAAACTCCAAGCATACATTACAAGAGGAATTTTATCCAAAGGAGGATTTTCAGAATTCAAATGCAGCTATATAATGACTACTATTATAAATTAACATCAGTTGAAAAGTAATTACATTTTTCTCACCTTTGAGAGATCTCCTTAGTATTTGGCGACAAATGCTAATATTTTCACCTTGTGATAGATCAGAAACTATTCCAGCCTGAGACATGGGATTTTTTTTACTTTCTTAGACACAGACCAATATTTTTCTAAACATAAGTGATAGGAAAGGAGGGACAATACAAAAATTAAATTTATTATTTTTATATGTATGCAGCCTCTTGTAAAAAAATTATCAAGCCTGAAAGCTACTCTTGATTTGACTAACTTTTCTAAGCGAAAGTATGTATCAATCACTCACGGTTTAAGAGCTGTAGCATTAATTTTGAAACCTAGTATGTATATATGAAAAAATATTAGGAAGGTAACATAGTTGTAGCCTGCCATGGCCACTCTTAGGAGAAATTCAAGACACATTCATGGGTGACATTTTATTTCAGTGTCCAGCTTACATTATCCAAGAGGTTGAATAGACATTTTCAAAAAATACAAAAACATATGAATTAAGCTAAAAATCTTCTCTTACTCATTGCAACACCTTAAAAATACTACATCTCCTGAACTCTAAGGTAGGAACTTTGCTTTGCCATTGAAGCGATACATCAGAGTAAATGACATGCAACCTAGTTAACTGGTTTTCAGACTCTGATGTTTACACTGAAGATGAGGCATGGGTGGATGAATTCTAAATTTGCGCTGTTTCCTAATGTTTATTTTCTATTTACTTAGTTGCTACAGCAACCCTTCACTGGGAATCGCAAAATTAGAGAAAAAGAACTTTTAAGAATTTACCTCGTGTAAAGAAATGGCAAAATGGTTGAGATTTTAAAATGCTGATAAATGAAAAGCTTTATATTTTATCACTCAGAAATTATTGTTTGTAATTTCATTATATATATATATATATATAGGTTACCTAAGATTATAATCATGAAATAATGAGCCATAGAAAATACCCTGTAAGTGAAATAGAAGTTTTGTATCATCCACACCTCCGTAAGTATTGCATGTAGAGTACTTTTTGATTTGTATTTTTGAGTTTAAAACTTATACAACTCTTATGAAAAATGAAAAATAAATTAATAAAATATTATGTAATGAATTCCTTGCAAAATAAAACAATATGCATAGTAAAATAAAGATAGAAATGCATTTAAATAAAATCATTTGCTATTTTACCTTAACACTTTGACGCCGCAGTTTCTTTATTACATCTCTCCGAAAATCATTAAATACGGCAGTTTCTAATTCATGTAAACGACGAACTTCTTGTTCAATAGTACTCTGACTGGCTCCAAGCAATCTTTAATAAGAATAGTATGCAATTCATTAACATCTGTATTTAGAGTAAGCTAAAAGTCAGTTTTTTTTTTATGTGTGTGCAATAATGAATTAAAAAAACTATAAAATTTTAGTAAGAGTTACTTGCAAGTTCAAAGATGTATGTTAAATGAAAACAAATGTGTCTAGTATTGTCTACAATAGAAACATTAAAAGAATATATTTATTTGTAATGAAATGTATGTTTTTGAATATACATGCATAAAACAATTCATAATCATTTTTACAGGATTAAATTTACCTTACCTTAAATCATTAATAATTTTTGCTTGTTCATTCATTTCTTTTTCAATAAGTCTAGATCTCTTTTTAGCATCTAAACTGGGATCTAAAAGTAACGACGGCAATGTTTCTGCAAAGGTGCTGCCTTTTCTTGATGTAACAAGTTCCTGCAAAAAATTTTATATATACATATACTTTTTTAATATTTAAAATTATTGATCCTTTTTTTAAAGAAAACTTCATTATAAGCATAAATGACTTATAAAACAAAGTAGCAAATATATTAAATATTGCTGTGAATATTTGTATACAAGATATAGAAATAAGGGGGAAAGGAATAAAAATCAATGAATAATAAATATATAATAAAGAATAAATTTTAAAGAGAGAGAAAGTAAGAAAGAAAAACATTTCTAAAAAGCTGTTATTTTAATATTAGCATAAATTAGCATTCACCTTTACATGTATAGAAGACAAATAATAGCTATTACTTTTTTTGAGTAGATTATTTTTTAGAGAAATTATAAGATACTGTAAAGGAACACAAAAAAATAATTTTATACTAGCATAAAATAATTTTATATTACATATGGTTGTTTACCCTATTTCTTTGCAAAATCATATATCTGTCCTTGACAATAGACTAATTTAATCTGGTTGTAAATTCAAAGATTATAACACAGTAGAATTTAACAGCAACAATAGTTAAAATCCCAATATAACATAAGAAAAAGAGATATTTTAGCAAAATAGAAAAATATTAAACCATTCATCACTTCATGCAGCAGACTGTTTTTTTTTAAATTAATTATATAATATCTAGAAAGCTTATTTTTACCTCATCACTTAAGAGCAAATCTGAAGATAAATGATAAAATGCAAAATTGAAAGTTAAATAACACAATTTTATGGCTTTTGATAAACTAACCATTTAAACGAGCCTTTTATAAAACTATGCTTATTTCTTTCTGTCCTCTTAATTCTAAAATTTATACTGACAATATTTTTTTTTTAAATCTCTTGACATTTACTTTAATTCTAAACATTTCATGAATTTTGCTTTTTTTTTTTTTTTTTTTTAAATCATCATACTGAACTAATGGCCAATGAGTCAAATCAGTATGTATAAAATCTTGATTACTGAGTCAATACAATCATTGGACATAATATAGAAGTACAGTGAAACTCCTTTGAGCGACCACCTCTATTAAGCAACTCCCCTCCCCCAACAACCAGTTTTATAAGGCACCGACATTTTTACCTTAAGTACACAATGTTAAAAGACCTCCAGAAGAGACCACACAATCCTCTATAAGTGACTGGATACTGTTCCCTGACCGAAAAATTTCCAGCATTTTTCCAGAGGTTAAGTAAACATAAACCTCATTCCAAACTAATCGCTCTACTGTAAATCGATAGCAAGTGCAAGCACATGTATAAACCTTGTAGGTTAGAGAAGATGTGAGTCTAAGAAATCAGCGATTTTACCACTGGAGCAGTGGAATGATGTAATAGGGTCTCATGAAAAAGGAAATTCAGAAAGGTAGCTAGCAGTTACTTTTGGTTGCGGGAAAACTCAAAATGCAAATTTTAAAGTAAATAGGTTCTATTATAGCAAATTCAGAATGGGATAGACACAGGATAAATTTTCTTTTGTCTGATGTAAAAAATGATGTAAATGTTGAGAGAAAGAAAAAAAAACCAATGAAACAATCCAAAATTTCTAAAATATCTTATTAAAATTTAAATTTTAAAAATACATACAATAAAAGTAATTTTGTGTAATTATTTACATATTAGTATGCATTTTCATAAGTAGCAAAACAAAAAATACTTTTTAGCATTTTTTTCTTTGGCTATCAAATGTTTATACTTCTTTGAGTGACCACCTCTCTTAACAACCAATTTTTCGTGGAACAGATGATGGTCGCTCCCAGGAAGTTTCACTGTATTTATATCTGTGTCTAATATTTCTAAAGCATGCAAATATGATTCCATTTTATCATTCAAAAATGTCAATGAAAGCTTCTTAGTTTAAACATACATAACTAGTTCCAATAACTCCTTGACATATACTTGTACCAGAATATCTCTCCTGCTGAAACAGAATTTTAAACTATCTACTGTCTTAGGGTGGCTACAGAAATTCAGAAAAAAAGTTCCTCTGATTGCTGCACACCTGATGACAATCAAAATTACTGTGACAGTAGAAAACTCCAGAGCGGAATAAGGGGATAGGGGTCACAATGACCACGAAATTCCACCCTCTTCATGGAAAGGGCAATCACCAATTGACCACTAGGGATAACAAATCGCTACTTTTAATATGACTCATATGACTTTTAATATGGTGATTCATTAATGAATCGCCAAGATGCGAAAGTTTTGACCCAAAGAGTTTTAAATTCCATAGCTGCCAACCTTCCAAGAAAAAAATAAGGAACACAGCACGTGCTCATAAAATCAGAAATAAGGAACAAAGTATGTGATCATGAAATGTATGATTAAATATACAATTAAAGATCTTACATTAACAAAATTAAATTATCATGTGTAGAGAGATGATGTGCATATATAAGCATTAATTTATAAAAATAAAATATACTTAACTTAGCTCAGTTTCTACAATACACTTAAATGTTTAATGTAATAAATACTTGAAAGAATAATAAGATAAATATCATTCAATTAAATTTATTGACTTGTCTACAAGGATAAATGATTTACCAAAAGCTAAATATGTACACAATTTTCCTTTTTTCTTATAATTTTTAAAAATTCTTACACAGAAGCTGAAAAACGGAACATTTTGGCTTAAAAACGTATTTACGGAACAAAGCTCAAAAAACGGAACGAATCCGTATAAAACGGAACACTTGGCAGCTATGAAATTCACATGTCTACTTGATTCATATGTCTGGCTTGTATGATTCGCATCTTAGTACAAGTCCGAATACCTGCAGTTTTGGACTCATAAAGTGCATAAAATCAATGGAGTCTTGGATTCGTAAAGTGCCTGCATCAGTTTAGTCAGAGGCGCCGACTTTATAAAATTTCTGTGGGTGCCCTGAAGTCCATCTCTCTCTGTGTGTGTGGGTGGTGATCAGGACTAATGATGTATGTGAGACAGAATGACAGGCATTTGTAGCTTCTACGTGAGACAAGACAGGCTGATTTTTCACTATGATATAGGGATATTGCAAAATGAGACAGCCTGATTTTTCGTCTCATGTACATCTCTAATCAGGATAACACACAATTCCTTCCCCTTTGATATGTCTGCAGTAGTGGCGCAGAAAAGGGGAAGGCGGACAGGGTGGTCCATCCCCATCAGCAAGCTAAAAATGAGAGTTGTCAGAAGCAAACCCTTTTTTTCCTTATGAAATTTGCTTAAACACCTGTCCCACAAGAGCACCAGAACCAAGGGAAGGGGAATTAAGAGGCTTCCCTTGAGTGCACTAAACCTAAAATTTAGTCAAGTTGCTAGGGGGGTTTAACCCACTTTTGAACCCATGTTTAACATGTTCGCTCTCATCACTGGAAAGACATAATGGTTATCCATCTTGCTTCGCTAGGTATATTATGAGAATCTCCATCGGAGAGTGTGGAGCACCCACAGATTTTTTTCCGTGGGTACTTCGGCTCAGGAGCACCCAAGTAGTCGGTGCCACTAAGTTGAGTATTGTATAATATAAAATGAACCAATGGCCCATGAGTCAGATGCTGATCCACAACTAAAAACAGTCTGGTTCACTAGGTATAATCAAAAGTTCCCTGATCTTTGGATATTTTCACAAAATTTCCTGCTATTCCCAGTTGAATAAAGTACCCTGATTTTTCCATGATTTCCATGATCTGCAGCTACCCTGTTATTACAGTTCATGCTGGTCCAAGAAAAATTCTGAACTACTACTCTTGTATGATAGAACAAGATCCCAGGGCCCCCAGACTTTACTTATTTTCTCATTCACAAAATGTATATGATAAGAGTAGTGTTAGTACATACAGTAAACGTATGCATACTTGCTAGCATGGGCCAACGGCCAATTTTCAGGTACCATTTGTTACAGGTAGGTAAAAATATTACCCACCTCCCTTAAAGTCTCACAGCTGATTTTTATGCATGTTATACAGAATATTGTTACAAATTTGAATCAATACTGCCAGACACTTTCTGTGGGCAGTAATTATAGCCAGACACTTTAAGGATCAGAAGAAGAAAAAAATCTTTTCACAGAGTGTATCTTTCCCTCCTATACTTATGGTCTACTCTAGTATACTGTGCATGTGTGTGTGTGTGTATACGGTATTTTAGTATTTTGTTGGAGTCTATTCAAAGCAGCTGTCATTTTGTTTTCAATGAGTAAATTAAAAAGCATGTGTAGTGTTTTAAAAAATATTATGGCAGTGTTATTAAAATGTATTTTTTGTAATACTTTAGATATAAATTTACAGAAGGAAAGTTTGGCACCTTTTGGTGTACATATGTATGAATGTAACACGCATTTCTCAAAAACTATTAGTTGTAAATTGTTGAAATTTTCTGCATAAGATTGTTGTAACATCTAGTTGTGCAACTCGATTTTTGGTGGCAATCTACAGGAGACCCAAAAGAATTTCAATACATTAATGTCTATGAACATTTTCAATATATTATGTCTGTAGTCTGTCATTGTTTGATCCATGCCCGAAATCTCACCATTTGTCATGAATCTTCGCAAGTTTTTCCAAAATATCGCCAAATTTGCCATAAAAAAATAATTATATATTTCATATAACTCTAAAACTGTTAACTGTAGAATGTTGAGACTTTGTATTTAGAACTAGTGTTACATACAATTGTACATTTCTTTTTTTGATTGCAATCAACTGAGTAATCTGTTTACAGGGTCAATCAAAAGATTTTCAATACATTAAGGTCTATGGATACCTTCAATTCATTAAAAGTCTGTGATGATTCACAATTTCGGCTATGACCAAAATCCCACTATCTCAATCTTGTCAACTTTTTGCGAAATATCGCCCAATTAGGTGCCAAAAATGAATCTTTCAAATTGAACCCAGCTTACTGATATCTCAACTATTTGGCTAGCAATTGCTAAGCCTTATTATTATTGCAGTATTTTATCTCTTTCAAGCAAAAATGTTAGAGAAGAGCACCGAAAATATTTATGATTTAGCAGACATACAAGGAAGTGATGTGGTGTCCACATCAAATTTTTTTCTTCCAATCTTTAAAGCGTCTGGCAATAATTACTACCCACAGTATTAATTCAAAATTTGAAACAATATTCTGTACAACATACATAAAAAGTAGCTGTAAGACTTTAAATACGGTGAGCAATATTTTTACGTACCTGTAGCAAGGGGTGCCTAAGAATTGACCATCGGCCCAAGCAAGCAAGTATGCATACGTTGACTGTGCGTACTAGCATTACTCCATCCTATACATTTTGTGAATGAGAAAATAAGTAAGGTCTGGGGGCCCTGGGATCTTAGACCATGAGAACCAACCAATGTGGCTTGATCAAATCTTGAAATTTGGCCTAAGGAGCTATTTTTTTCCTTATGAATCTGTTAAAAATTGGTCCTAAAAAAGTAGATAATCTTCAATTTCACCAAATTGGTTAAATTCTTGTCTATGTGATGTCAACTACCGTTATAAATTATTTACTTCAGAAGCAAAATTAAAAGCAATTGACTCACTTTGACATCCTTGATACTGTGCTAGTGCTTGTACTGTCACCAACTCTATTTTTATATATAATTCATACACCCTTTTCCCTTTTTCTTCTTCTAATTTCATTTTTACAGATCTCGTTTTAATCTTGCTTTTTGAAGATCAAATTTTTATTTTCCAATTGCTTTTTGATAATCCAATTTTTCTTTTTCCTTTTGCTCTTTTAATTTCCAATAATTGACGGCTTACAGGGGCGTAGCCAAGGGGGGGAGGGGGTTATGGGGGTCATAACCCCCCCCATGAGGAATTTTTTGCCATACAAAATGTATATTCTTCACTACATTATCGCACACATGTATACATATATATGAGTTGTAGTTGTCATAACTCTCCCCATGAAAAATTTCTGGCTATGCCCGACGGCTTAGTTAAAAGATCTTGTACAAAATCTAAATCTGTTTTATATTCTTGGCTATCAAGAATTAATTTCTTCAAGTCGGCTACTGTAACGTTTCGTGAGACAGTTCCACCAAAAATAATAAAAAACTTTGTAAAGTAACACCATAAAAGTTACTTGAAGTAACTTTTATGGTATAATTTTACAGTTTTTTATTATTTTATGTTTTAAACACCAGTTATTTTGAGTGTGTTTTGTTAGTTTCACCAATTTCCTCAGCAAGGAACTTCAGATAATCCTTTGTAAGACTTTATTGCTTGAAATATTTTGTTATTTCTTTACTTATCACATCACAGACAAAAGAAATGTTAAAGCTGTTCAAGGAAAATCACCATTTCCTTTTGCTTTCTAAAATATACAGCTCGCTGGACTGCAGTCTGCAGATGCCAGTAAATTCAATATTGCACTTCTAATCATCAAAGTGGTTATTTATATGAATTACTCATATTGTGCCTTACTGATACTTAAATAACAATGAAAAAATCATAGCTCAGCCAGATATAATACATAAAAAACCTAGTATTCAAAAACTATTTCCCAACAGAAATCATGCCTCATTCTAGATTTTACTAGAATTTAAAAACATGTAGCCCTCACACAATGAGACAATTTAAAACATTTTATAATTAATGCTGCTGTCCCCCAAAAGTAATAAAAGAAATAATACAATTTTAACACTCGCCTTCTTTGACCAGTGTTTTCTCTCAGCATGGGAATTGCTCCACTGAAATCCAGCACAGCATTCCTGTGTTGGAAAGCAAATTTGGTCAAAGGAAAGTTGTCTCCATTGCATCCTTTTAGTGATGAGAGTAAATAAGTTAAATGTAAGTTTAATAGTGGGTTTTAATGTACTCAGAAGGGGAAGGGTGATCATACTCCATTTGATTCATCAATCAGCAGTGGGGACATGAAGGCTCATGACCTTCCCATTGAGGGAAAAAGAACTTTGCTGGAGATTTTTTTTCTTTCATAGAATGTTCAAAAGTATTGCAGACAGATCAACATTTTTTCAAGGAATTAAAAAAAGTCAATACTTTACTACACCAATATTCAATATTATTAATTAAACACACAGAGAAGCATATTTCTGGCATATATTTAATGGTATACAGAAAAATAAAGAGAAAATATGCAATTGAATTTGATATACTTGAATTGAAGGTCGATGTCTAGGTTCTTCTGTGCCAGTATCATTATAATCCATCCCATCACATTCATCCTCTACACTAGTTAAAGCTGTAAGGGTTTTGAATAATGCAGAAAGCTGTTTTCCAATGTTAGTATCTAAATGTATGTCAACACCTTCCATTTGCCACTGAACATTTAAAATCCATTTTGCATTATCTATTGTAAAAGAAAATTATTAAAAACATAAATATTTACACTGGTGACACCATATCATAAAAGTTGTATAGGGTATTCCCACAGTAAAAAAACAGACATATAACAATTTCTAATTGTTATATGTCTGTTACCACTGTCTCCACATTAACTAGAGCTGGATGATGCTTCAATTTCTATACTGTAATGTGTCACTAGCCTTACACTGGAGTTTTACAATATTCTGATTTTAAAATACAGGCAAAGTCTATAATATGTATTTTTGGTGATGCTTTTGAACATTTGATATGCATTAATTAAAAATACTTCTGAAGATTTTTTTAAGTTTAAATTCGAAAAAAAAAAAGAGTAAAAGATGAAAAAGTTACATTAAATGTATAGAAATACTAAACTGAATCATTGCCTTTCTTAGAATGTCATTAAATTTTTTTCAAATGATTTTGATAATGCATAATCAAATAAAAGTGCATAAATTTAGGAGCCTTAAATATAAAAAGTACTTTATAATTTTATTTTGCACATTTTACTTTCCTTTTATCTTTTTAATGCTAAAGTTTTGAAAGGCTATTTATAAAACTACATTTAAAAATGCAAATTCTAGTCAATCTTTTTTCTTTATACATAAAAATTATTAACTTTTTTCTAACAGTACAGAAGCATGTAATGCACTTGATGATTTTTTTTTTTTTTTTTTTTTTTTTTTACAGAAATAATTCAATAAATGAGATAACATAGGGTCACATAAAAGAATGATTTGCATATAAAACCTTAAAAGCAGGAATTAATTTAGGAAGATTCTAGTAATTAAATTATACACTCTTAAAATGAATAATTCATTTCAAAAAACCCTTAAGCTCTGAAATCAAAATTTTTCAGAAATCAATTAAAACTGTAGAACATACAAATAAATTGCAAAATTTCAAAGACTTTTGAGTATATTAAAGTAGTTACATTAACTGCATTTGACTTAAATTGCTTTAGTAAGAAACATAATTTAGTCCTCTTAAAATTAAAGATAACAGCTGTGTTCATAGTATTTTTATTAAAAGGTATGTAAAAGACATCTAAAATATTATCATTTTCATATATTTTTAACATTAAGGCAATTTATTATATTCACTTAAGCCTAGTAATGTAATGGTTAGCACACTGTGCTGCCATGCCAAGGTCCGAGGATCAAATCCTGGGCTAGGCAAGGCTGATTCAGATTTTCATCCCTTGAGTGGGTCGATAAAATGAGGACCAAACCAGCTAGGGAACTAAATTCTGGAGACTCTGTGTCAGGCAGGGTACCCAGAAGCATAGGCCTCGACAGGGCATATACTTCTGCACCCCAGAGCCCTTGGTCGCAAAGGTGTGAATGGACAACACAGGCCTTAGCTCCACATGGGCTGTTGCACCTTAGTTTGCAAGCTTAGTTTTGAACATTTTCCTGTGTATTTATTGAAGTACTTCCAGCCCATACAACTCTATGAATGTATACTTAATTCTTTGTAATAGAAAAGCATCTCTTTAAAAAATTTTCTTATTGATAAAACTGTCCAGAAAAAGGAACACCAAAACAAATAAAATAACAATCACCAAAATCTACCTTAGATCATTAAAAAATTAACTTCAATCATATAAAACTTGAAATACACCTGCTTAATTTTTTACCTGTCCAAGAAACAATGTCAATTTTCCTAATCGAACTGAAATGTAGTTTGACACTGACATGCACACAAATACACACACACACATACAAAGCAGAGATTCAAACAATACACAAACCTAAAGAAAATAAGGCATTGCATTGTCTATGATTAGCTTATCCTCACACTGAAATGTAATAGTGACAGAAAAGTGAAACAAAATCATAATTAAATTCCATCTAATACTGTTGAACTCTTCATATGATCAAATTCATACTTTACACATTGCTATGCTTGTATATAACATCGAATCTCACGAGAATACCCCTGAATAAGTATTCTTTTAGAAACTTGGTTGCATTTCTTATTGAAACTATTCAATTACATTGACCATCTGCTGGCTTCTTTTTACATCAATACTTATGAAATAGGACGTGCTTCTTAGAATTAATTTGTTTTGTGCTTATGTGATTTAATTTCTTATTTTGTTAAATCGGGCATAATTTTCAATCTAAGTACATAAAACTACATGTTTTGAAAGAAAATAAACTTTATTAGATTTTTAGAGTGCACATGTAAACATGTATTTTTTAAGTTACATCCTCTCCCCAAATTTCATTTTACATATCCTGCTAATAACTTAGTACAATCTGCAGCATCTCACTCTACTGTGAGAACTCCATAATCTTAATATAACTGAAAGTTTTGGGTAAGGGGCAGTATATACTGAAATCAACAGTAGAAAAGCGGAAGTTTTTCTTAAATTTTGAAACAAATGTTTTAAGTCAAAAGCGTTTTCAAAAAAGTTGGGGGAGCGTCAGTGCCCTCATGAGCCTACACTTATGGGTATCTATTAATCAGATGGCCATTAATCTCTCAATCAATAAATTAAATGAATAAACCAATAGCTTTTACAGTACACAAAAGCTTGCATCATAACTCACACTTAAGATGGCTTGATTAAACTGAAAATTATAAATAAATTATTTCAAAAACAATATACATAATAAAGTACAAATCTTACCAGTTTTTGTTTAAAAATGTAGAATTGAGAGGAATTTCATTCTGGTATAGTAAAGCATTTGCTATTTGTTGACATTCATAAAATTGCTTCAGATTCATTACAAAATACACAATCAACTAATTGAAACAAATATGAAAAGGTACTTATGACACAGTATTATAAACTGTGAGATTAAGAAAATTATTTCTTTAAAATAAGCCATGTCAAGAGAAAAACAAACAGTTTTCTTTTCAGAAGAGCTATAATTATAATTCATACTTATGCCTTGTGGAGCAACAGTTCTTGAACATATTTCATAGGTTCCTTCAGACACAACACATAAATTCATAATGTTAGAATCCGTAGGATCAGGCTTCCAATCATCAAGTGAAGTTTCAAAATCATCTGCAAATCGAATGCATAAACCTACAAACAAAAATAACAAATAAATTAACATATAACACATATCAATTTTTTTTTCATTTTTTTAAACTACGAACGTGAATTTTTTTTTTTTTTTGAGAATTAAAAATGAAAGTGCATTAACAGCTCCAAAAGTCTATTGAATAATTGAATGTGTTAACACACACTCACAAACCTACACCTCTAATACTAAATCTTCATATTCACCAGTAAATTTTCCTTTGCTGACTAAAGAGCCACAGGAACAAGCAGATATTCTAGTACTTTCCAAGGTCACAACAACAGCAGCTTTCAGCTCAGTATCATACATTTTATTGCTCACATTCTATAGATGAAAAGAAAAAGCTTAAATAAGACAAATATGTATCAAAAGCAAAAAGTAAAATATGTGTACAATTACAGAAACTCACCCGTTTAAAGCCATCCTTTTTCTAAAATACAAAACACACATATATAAACAACAAATACAAATGTACGTATGTATCTTGTATACACACATACATATACATATTTTAGTATACAAATATGTATATGTATACTAAAATATAGAATTTAAAGCAAAGTATTACATAAGCAGGCCCGCCTAGAGGGGGGGGGGGACAGGGGGGAAAATTGCCCCATGGCCCAGGCTTGGAAGACGTATGTTAGGAATTTTGAATATTGCGAATCGTATTATGAATTTATTGATAAAGAAGGTAACTCTGCTTTAACACAGAAAAAACAATGTTAGCAAACACCAATGAGATTTAGTGTCGCAAACCGGTTTCAGTAAATATGACTTACCATCATCAGTGCATTGATGTTGGTAAGTCATACTTATCGAAATCGTTCTACAGCATTAACTCTCATTAATGTTTGTTAATGTTTTTCTTTCTGTGCTATTCATTTGGCTATGAATTTTATAGTAATTCTACTTTAGTTTTCAAATAGCAGGTACTGAATATTAAAATAAGTCTTAGATTTAATTGTATCAAGTGTTTCCTGAATACATTAAGAAAGAATTTTAGAATTATATATGCACATTACTTTAAAAGAATTCTGATAAAATACTTGCAATTTTTTTTTTTTTTTTTTGGGGGGGGGGGGGAGGGGGACCTTCATAAATGTCTGCTCAGGGACCTAAAAATCTTGTCGACAACCCTGTATATAAATACCTACAACAAATGATGAGCTACTTCAGCTAAAAAGATATAGAATTTAACTTCAATAATTTATGAAAATATACCGTAATTTATGGAAGAAATGCCGCGGCGTTTATGAGTATAAAAGTTAAAAAATAGTAAGTGCAGTGTTTCTACCGGTTGCAGCGTTTACAATATTTTTAATTTTCTTAGCCGATCTTCAACGAAAAATTGTAAAATTTGTTTAGTGAAAATTGTCTCAAAAGATGGCGCCACCACTAACACATACTCTTTAGCATGCACAGAGCACAGCATAGCGAATCAGAATGCGAACCTACCCCTGTAGAAAAGCGGTTTGGTCCAGTTTTGGAGAAAGTGAGACGTCGGAGCGCCCTGAGAAGGGTCCATGTCCTGTGCTCTGAAGTGGATGGCTTCATACATCCAACTGATGTCTCCTCAATTAAGTAAAAAGAAAAAAAAATAGAAGTAAATCTTTTACATCTACATTTTAGAACTATAATTAAATTTTAATGAAGGTTTGAATATATATTTTGAAGGGTTAAAGTTCTGTAAAATACCGGACCCTCTATTAAATACACCTGTTTTTCACATTAACCTCTATTCTTCTTAAAATATTGAATTTCATCCAAAATTAGTCTATGTTGCGTCCTGTGCAAGTTTAACCCCCCGCCCCCCCAAAAGTTAATCTAAAAGTTATTATTTTTTTTCGCCGTGTGGCTTTGCGCCCTGTGCAGGAACACTCTACCGAATAAACACTGCCAACTAATTGGTATGCTCAAGAAATGCTGAGTGCTTTTAAAATAAATCCCATTGTTATAAATATAAAAAAAAATAAATAAATAGAAACATCAAGAGTTACTACACAACATTCAGTTTAAAACAAACAATTTGCTCAAGCAAGCTCATCACATAATCAACAGCTGGCCATCCGGGGGCAAAAATGTTTGCTTTTAACTGGAGCCTCTTCTCACACATCGATCACTGTTTTAATTTTAATGGCGCTTGGTAGTCTGTCCGAACTTTTAGAAGTTATTTTTTTATTTCTATAAATTCGCCTTTGTGAATATAAACATTCATATCTTTCATTATTTGAAAATAGAAATCGTAAGCTTCATAAAATAGCAGTAAATACTTTAAAGCATTCTATGGGAAGGGGGAGAAAAAAGGAGCTTTTTTTACCGTTCATCCAATTTCTCCTAAAATATATCTAATCAACTTAAGAGCCGTTGCAAAAGCAAATCGGGCAGGTCAATAGAAAAAAGTTCCCATCACCATCTCAGAATTTCATGATTTTCTTTTATTGTGTTGCCTTACCCAAGGAAAGAACAAATTTGAAATATTTTGGATTTACCTCTTTTAGTTTTGGAGTTATGGGGGGTCAAAGTATCCCAGAGGAGCAACGTCTAATTAATTTTGGGCCATTTTTGCCACTTTATTGTCTCGACTGTGACTGGCTCAGAAGTGCTTCAGAGAATTTTTTCATTTTATCCTATAATATACCTTGTATATTAACATCTCAAATTGAAAATTCATTCTAAAATTCTCAGAACCCCAAATTAGGGCCCCCCAAAATACCCCCAATTTCATAAAAAATACAATTTTGAGAATGCTTTAAATCTTGGCTCTGACGTGATATAGAAAAATTTTTTGCCCAGTGCAGTTATATATCTTCATATAAAGTGAATCCAATGTTAAAAATTTTTGAAGGCCCCCAGGGGCCCTCCGGTGCAGGGCCCCAAATGTGGTCCTTAGTGCTAATTTACACAATTCCGAAACATTGGTACAGCTGAAGCCAACTTCCCACAGTAGAACTATTGACATGGAGATGTAGTATCAACACAGTAGTTTGATATTATGAAAAAACATTTCTTGAAGGTACAACTGTTTCCAAGAAAAATTCCAAAAAGTACCTCCCTATTTGGGACATTCCACTGGCACGCATGGGGGCATTTCGGCGTTACTTTTAGAAGTTTAATCGACAGTGGCAATATTGAAAATTAACTTATTCTTCATATATCCCAAATATATCCTCCATATATCACAAATAGTTATTTTACAGGGGCACTCATAAGAATTACACTACGCTGAATGGGGATCTCTGCAACTAGTGAACCGATTTGAAAAACTTTTTCACTGATAGAAAGCTACACTATTCCTGAGTATTATAAGCTACCTTTCAGCATGTAGCATAACTAGTTCTTTTACAGGGACACTCAAAAGAATTCCAGCACATGACACTATATGGACATCTCTGTAACTACTGAACCGATTCTAAAGATCTTTTTACTGAAAGCTGCACTATTCCTGAGTAACACAGCCTAAAGTTCATGCATGCAGCATAATTTACAGGAACACTCAAAATAATTCGTAAACATTGTCCTAACTGTCTCCATTCGCCACTCAAATTTATTCAAATTTTATTAAACTCCATTCACATTTTTGAACAGTGCAGTTATATATCTTCATATAAAATGAATCCAATTTTAAATATTTTTTAAAGCCCCCAGCTTTGCGGACTCTACCTTCCAGTCATTTTAAGAGGCATCACAAGAGCAAATCAGGTAAAATAAAGAAGAAAGTTTCAATCACCATCTCAGCATGGATTCAATCTCAGCATGGCATCTCACCAATCGCATGAATTTTTTTTTTCTTGTGTTGCCTTACCCAAGGAAAGAACACATCTGAAATATTTTTGATTTAGCTCTTTTAGTTTTGGAGTTATAGGGGAGTCAAATTACCCTAGAGGAGTGACGAATTTAGGGCTATTTTTGCCATTTTACTCTATCGACTGTGATTTGCTCTGAGATGCTTCAGAGAATTTTTTTTTTTTAAACTGATAATATACCTTGACTATTAACATATAAAACTGGAAATTCATTGGAAAATAGGCATAGCCCCCAAATAAGCATCCCCCCCAAATATCCCCAATTTCATAAAAATACAGTTTTAAAGAATGCTTTGAATCTTGGCTCTGACGTGATACAGAAAAAATAAAAATTCCCGGGCCCCTTGATACGGGGCCCCAAACATGGTCCTTAGTGCTAATTTATGCAATTTCGAAGCATAGGTACAGCTGGCTCTGACTTCGCACATTAGAACTATTGGCATAGAGTTGCAGTTTCAACATAGTAGTTTCATATTACGAAAAGATATATTTTTTGATTGTGTTAAATTTTTCTTGAAAAGGGTGATGCTTTCAAAAAACATACCAGGGGGCCTTCAAAAATTTTTAACATTGGATTCACTTTATATGAAGATATATAATTGCACTGTACAAAAATGTGAATGGAGTTTAATAAAATTTGAATAAATTTGAGTGGCGAATGGGGACAGTTACGACAATGTTTACGAATCATTTTGAGTGTTCCTTTAAATTATGCTGCATGCATGAATTTTAGGCTATGTTACTCAGGAATAATGTAGTTTTCAGTGAAAAGATCTTTAGAATCGGTTCAGTAGTTACAGAGATGTCCATATAGCGTCATGTGCCGAAATTCTTTTGAGTGTCCCTGTAAAAGATTTAGTTATGCTAGATGCTGAAAGATAGCTTATAATACTCAGGAATAGTGTAGCTTTCTATCAGTGAAAAAAATTTTCGAATCGATTCACTAGTTGCAGAGATCCCCATTCAGCATAGTGTAATTCTTATGAGTGCCCCTGTAAAATAACTATTTGTGATATATGGAGGATATATTTGAGATATATGAAGAATAAGTTAATTTTCAATATTGCCACTGTCGATTAAACTTCTAAAAGTAATGCCAAAATGCCCCCATGCGTGCCAGTGGAATGTCTCAAATAGGGAGGTACTCCCCATGGCTTGGGATTTTTCTTGGAAACACTTGTACCTTCAAGAAATGTATTTTCATAATATCAAACTACTATGTTGATACTACATCTCCATGTCAATAGTTTTCCTGTGGGAAGTCGGCTTCAGCTGTACCAATGCTTCGGAATTGCGTAAATTAGTGCTAAGGACTACGTTTGGGGCCCTGTTCCGGGGGATCCTGGGGGCCTTAAAAAATTTTTAACATTGGATTCACTTTATATGAAGATATACAACTGCACTGTGCAAAATTTTTTTCTGTATCACGTCAGAGTGAAAATTTAAAGCATTTTTAAAACTGTACTTTTTATGAAATTGGGGGTATTTTGGGGGGCCCTAATTTGGGGCTCTGAGAATTTTAGAATGAATTTTCAATTTGAGATGTTAACATACAAGGTATATTATAGGATAAAATGAAAAAATTCTCTGAAGCACCTCTGAGCCAGTCACAGTCGAGACAATAAAGTGGCAAAAATGGCCCTAAATTAATTCGACGTTGCTCCTCTGGGGTACTTTGACCCCCCCATAACTCCAAAACTAAAAGAGATAAATCAAAAATATTTCAGATTTGTTCTTCCTTGGGTCAGGCAACACAATTTAAAAAAAAAAAAAAAAGCATGAAATTCTGAAATGGTGATGGGAACACCCTGCCCGATTTGTCCCTGCAATGCCTCTTAATAGCTTTTTTAATAAATTATGCCTAATAAGTAATGGAACATGTTATTTATTTATTTTTTGTTAATTACGAAATTATTTTAGAAAATATCGAATTTTATCTGGCTTTGACTTCTTCTGACCACGATCACCCCCCCCCCCCCCCCCATCCTCTTCCACCAACGATCGTGACTGCAGCGTTTATGCCGGGTGCGGCGTTTCTGATGATTTTCTAGTTAATTAAGCTCATTTTCGTGGGTGCGGCATTTCTTCCATAAATTATGGTACTAGAATTCTTAATTAATTTATATTTTTATGTTAGTTATATATACCATAGAGTCAAATCATCATGACCACTACAAGCTTTTTTGAATGCATTCATCTGGATGAGATAGAAAGCTTCATTCTATTAGTTTGATGTGCATGTGATGAACAAGGTTGTTTATCTAAGGAACTTCGATAGAAGGCAGATTTTGAAGGTCCACAATCTGGCGACTTAGAGTGAGTGTTTTTGAAACTGCATGGCTTGGGTGCTCATGAGCTGTTACAGCTTTAATACTTATGCTAAGTGAATGAATGTAAAACTAAAACTAATAGTGGATGTGCAAGTGTGATCAACAAAAATATCAGAAGTTGTCCCACTTGCAACAGCAGCCAGTTCAGCTGACAACTGAATAAAATCTGGTACAAGTAGAAGTGTTTAGGAGCACAGTTTATAAGGTTCTGTTAGATTTAGATATAAATCTAACAATACAACAGACACCCCTCTTATGCTTCTATGTTACCTAAATATCAACGCTATGTATGCCTGCAATAAGGCTGCAAATGTCATGATTAGATCAAGAAAATGGAAAGAGGGCTGCTTGATAGTGGTATGATTTGGGGAACATTTTTATTATAGCTGTTGATTTTGACAGAACAGACTATAAAAAGAACAAGCTTTCTCAACATTACTGTGAACCAGTTGCACTATTCAACTGCATAGCTTTACTATCAGGTATGTAATTTTCCAGAAAAACAATGCTCCATGTTACAAGGCTGGAATCATGCTTCAGAAGTTTCAGGAGCACAAGGTTGAATTCCAACTGATGCCCTGTCTACCTATCTTGATAAATATTATCATTAACATGTTTGTTCAGGTTAAAAATGGCATTTTTGACTAAAAAATTATTTTTTCAATTTTGTTAAAATAATATAATTTGATTTTTCTTCTTTCTAAAGTCATTGTAATTTTCTTTCTGGTTTGTGTAGGAACAAGAATTGTTGTTTTAAAAATTAAATGCCTATCTTCAAGTAAGTATGAATTAAAACCCTTTTTGGAATTTCCATGAAATGTGTATTTAACAACGCATAAAATGCATAAAAATTCATATGAGCAGCTCATTTAGTTAAGCAACATTAAAATTTCTAAATTAAATACGTGTCTACCTATTATTTACTTTCATTCTGCTAAAAAATGGGATTTTTTAAAAACTTCTTTTTAATCAGTTTCCCAATTAGAAAGTTTAAAATTCCATTGCATAAAATAAAATATTAAGTACATATTAACCATTAAAAGAACTACAGTGGCACTTATTGTTATTGCTTAGATATTTTACAGTAAGGCATGTATAGTAGTTTCTATAGTGTCATTCAGATTTCTATTAATTGGATCTTAATTTTAAGAAATATTTATGACCGTCATAGACTAATTCCAAAATGCAAAATAAGATTAACAGGAGAAAAAATAGTAAACTATAAACTGAATGATGAATTCAAATAATTTTAGGATTAATTGCTTTTTGGAAAAATATTTAATTATCTGCGGATTTAGGTGAAATGGCAATGGTCTATAATTTGCAAAATAGCTAAAAAGTACACAAATCACCACAAATACTCTTTTGAATAACTATAAATGGGGGAGAGTAGGGAAAGGTGGGACACTGCCAGGAAACATTGTTCTTAATTTCGGAATTTTCCCCCAGGTGGTGTAACCATAGCAACATATTTATTGCTATGAATCGTCTCAGTTATAGGTTTCTGTGAGTTTAGGTTACAAAAAAGCTATTTGACAACACCGAAAGTAACTTCTTATTCTTATGCAAGTTTTCAATCTCATTTGTCGTTGCTAACATAATTCTTTTTTTATGTTTCATAGATCTAAGAATATGACTTTTACAAATAAGCAGTTCATTTAGGTCTAACAGCAGCATATTTTAAAGAATAAGTCGTTACATTGAGCTTAAATATTTTATTATTAAAATGTTTAAGCTACACTGGTATCTAAAAATTAAGGAATAATCACAAAAATAGCGATAACTCACTCAAAAATGAGCCAATACATATGAAATTTAAATTTTGTCAAATAAATATTACTGAGTAAAGCTGCAATATGCAAATTAATGGTGTTGCAACCAGAATAAATTAATTACTAGAAGCATAAAACTGCATCTTTGAGATCAAGCCTGCAACTTTTGCTGTGACCGTAAGTTGACAAATCAGGGATAGCCAATTTGTAGCGATGACCTCCAGACATTATTTGCAATAGATGATGATTTCCTGCTTTAGGATGACAATGCTAGACTGCACAGGGCTTACATGGTGCATGATTATCTTCAGCAGCAAACAATTCAGCACATGGAGTGGCCAGCTCGATCACTGGACCTGAATCATATTGAGCATGTCTGAGATGCTTTAGGAAGACTGATAGCTGCTCTCAATCCTCCTCCTGCAACCCTTGCCATGCTTGCAACTGCCTTGCAAAAGTAATGGCTCTCCCTCCCTACAGAACTCATAGACTGCAGAATTGACAGCATCACATATCACTGTTGGTACTGTATTGCTTCTATGTGGGGTCATATTCCATATTGAAGGTACTTTTCCTATACCAAACTGACACAACCAATTTGTTGATTTTATATATATGTTAGTTTCTATAATACCAAAAGAATCTGGTAATTTCTTTTCATGTTATTTTATAGTTACTATCTGTTATACACTGTGGGTGAGTTTCATTGAATTCTATGTGTCACTTTTTGAGTTATCGTCATTTTTGTGATTTTTCCTTAATTAATGATAACCACTGTATTTTATCAATAGGAAATGTCCCCTTCCTCCAATACTTCCAAACAAATAATTATGCTCACAACATTAGTATTCTAACTAAATATCAAGTTTTTAGTATTTTATCTTTTAAACTAACTTGCTTTGAGATTGAATTGTGTAACAAAAGACTTTAAAATTTTTTTAAACATTACAATTTGAAATAAGAACAACTTTTTAAGATTTTCATTTCTAAATTACCTTTACATTGAAGATTTACACTAGCATTGATAATATTTCTTACTCATGCATTATTTTTTCAGCTATTAATGTAAGGTTCTATACAGTACTCTTGCTATATTAATTGCATAATTGTTGAAGTATCACTGGTTTTCCAGAGGTGCACTAATAACACTTACATGCATATTGACTATAAAATATTTTTCAGTTTGGTCATTCTAGCAGGATGATAAACTCAACTCTTAAACAAAGAGGTATAATAGAGGTAAAGGCTAATATAATAACTTTTTTTTTTTTCTTGTATCAATGTAATTAATACTATTTTCATTTCTGAAAAGTATTAAAAAATAAATTACGCAGGCAATTTTAACTAAAATCAGCAGTATCAAAAAGTAAAATTAATACTAATAAAGGAAGTTAGTAAAATTACTCACACCAGCATATGGATTTAGCGGTAAACAAATGCCCATATCATCAACAGTCAACTGAAGAAAAAGTGTTCCTAAGGCCTGGGAACCCAGTTGAGAAATTTGGGGAACTTTTTCAAAAACTTGTTGAGTGGCAGTTAAAACCTAAACAAATAACATTAAAATGAAGCAAAATTTTGCCTAAGTAAATTTTAAGAATAAGAAGGAAAGAAAATAGGAAAACTTTTTACTTCTTTATTTAGGCTTGCTCTTTGTTCATTCCAATATTCATATGCATTTTTATAGTTCAACCAAACTAACACAGCTAAAAAGAATGCCAGAATTAATTGAATATGTAACACACTGCATTGTACAACAAAAAACTGATTAATGACATTAGTAAAGTAAGTTTTAATTTTTTTCATAACGATGTTGAAAAAATAATTTTTAAAATATGAATGCTCAAAATAAGAGTGCATTTCATTATTAAATGGTTAAAGCCATAGCATTAGAGCATTCCAACTGATCATATAAATTTCAGAATAACTGTAGGGATCGATGCAGACAAATTTGGGTTGATTGACAATTGATTAAAATGGCCCCTTCACAAAATTACAATCTATTAAAAGAACCCTTCATTGGCATTTTACCATACATTTTAATTTGTTTTGAAAAATATTTTTTTAAAGTCACTTTTATAAAAATTAGTATGAAAATTAAAAAAAAATAGATATTGAAATTTACAAAAATAAAGTTTACATAAAAATAAGAGACTGGAAAAAATTGCTGGATCAATCATTCAACTGTGTATATTTTACAGTTACCTGATGCCTATGACCACAAAAAAAGCTTGAGTTATGCTGATTCTTTCTGATTCTGAAATGTCTAAATTCTGTACAAGCACATTTTGTCTGTTTGCTCCATGCACGCCAGCTGAAAGGCATTCTTTCAGGTAGCATACATGGCCAGATGATTTGATTTTACAAATAAAAATGTCATTGCTCCAATTTAAAATGTGCCTATTATGAGCCAATGTTTAAATGATGAGATGATGGATATTAAAAAAAATAAGAAAAAGAATACAACTAACAAAAATAATGAAAAAAAAAATCATCAACAGCACCATCAAAATATTATCCAGGGAGTCGGGGGGGAGTTACATCAAAATACAGTGATTTATCAATAATGCACAGTTGCAGGAGACAGCGAGACAAACACACATAAGTGAGTGATGCGTTCAAGCACAAAAACTATAAAAAGTAATTCAAAAGTGAAATATCAGTACATTGAATTAATACAGTACATACTGTTAATTAATACTATGTATACACTGAAAAATATATATAAGATCAATTTCAAAATGAAATGAATTTTATTTTTATGAATTATGCTACTTTTGATGAATACCAAGAAAATGGAAATACAATGAGTAAATGAAATTTGGGTTACACACTCAAATTTCATTTCACTCCTATTACAACTTTCTCGCAAAATAATATTAAATGGAAAACTGATAAAAATGGTAAAATTCTTGTGATAAGCAAAACTTGCCAAACTGAAAAAACTACTTTTTGAACTGCGAACATTTTTTTTGTGAAGTGAGGGGTAGTTTCTTGGTACAGCACATAAAGGAATAAGAATTACCATTGTTTTCCTATATCCCCAGCCGGATTGCAGAAAATAAGCACATACGGCAAAAACATATAAAAATGAGCTCATATAAGTGAGAGATCAGTATACATACACACATATATATACATTTACATACTAACACACATATATCAGTATATGATAACTATATTTTACAAATTCCATAGAGGTTCAAGTGCAGCTCTTTATACCCCCTTCCCAGCACCCGTGATTTTAAGAACACTCCTAGAATGGTGATGCTATTAACTGACAAATATAAACAAAACACAGTAAAACCTCAATACAGGGATACTAAAGGGACCCAATAAAATTATCATTCTAGAGAAATGTATCGTTATATCGAGCAGAGATTATACTACATGGAAATTTTGCAGAACCACAAAATTTTATCATTATAGAGGGATTTATCGCAATACTGAATACTGTTATAGTGAGGTTTTACTGTATAAAAATATTAAATTCAATTATCCTAAGACAAATCTTAATTATTATTATTTTTTTTAAATGACAGTTGACAGTTTTAATAAGTTAAATAATGTTACAGAGTAGTAATAATATATATTGACAATCAATTATTTATGCTTCTTCAAGAATGCAAAATATAAATTACTAGCTGCATAGCCCAAGGGCATTGGATATTGTGGCATAACTTTGTGGAAAAGAGTGTTCTGATGTTTGCTAATCTAGTCTTGTGGCTTATTTTCATAATCTTTTATGCATAAAGTGAGTATGAATTTTAACAACATTAGTTTGCATATTATTATTAATTACAGAATAACATTCATAAATGAAATTATCAAGT
The DNA here is from genome assembly GCA_038373885.1 of Cheiracanthium punctorium. NCBI lineage: Eukaryota > Metazoa > Arthropoda > Arachnida > Araneae > Cheiracanthiidae > Cheiracanthium > Cheiracanthium punctorium. The sequence goes on along the minus strand of JAWZYV010019103.1, from coordinate 452,546 downwards.
TAAATTAGAATGCTAAGTTCAAAGCAAGGTTCAAAGATATTCAACATTGTTGCCAACTTCGGGCCAGCAGGGAGAGGCGTTGATCTCACAGCCAAAAAATTGCGAGTTCAATCCTGGGACCAACCAAAGTCCACTATGCTCACTAATGGTGACTGGGACACGTAAAATATGTTGTGGTCCCAATGTTCTCCAAGTTCCATCCCATACAAAATGATACCTGTGGGGGTCTACTGCTTGGTATTTGCTTCAAAATTAAGAAGCCCGGCTTACGATCGGTAGTGCTGTCAACTATCAGCTCCTGAATGAGATAGAAATGAACTAACTGTTCAGGAGTCTGTGGTAGAAATTAACATCCTTGGCAGGTACTACCGCTATTGATCTAATCTGGATTTGCAGTTGGTACAAAATGCTGTAAAGCAGAAGTGCCTAGGCCCCCATAATCCATGAGAACAAGACAGACAGACAGTTGCCACCTTCTAAAAAGAAACCCTTACAAACCAGTTAAAATCTTTCCTTAGTACACAAGTTTTAAAATTAAATCATCTTTATTAAATTATGTGATGTATAGAATCTTATATAAATGAAACATAAATTACAACTCACAGATCAGTATTCTAGGCTACAATTTTCTTACAGAACTCCTAGTATAATATCCTTATAATAGTTCCAGATAAATCCTTTCAAATGCACAGCTATAAGACTCTTATTTCAAATGCCCCCATTAACACATTAGCCATTACACTCTACGAAAGCATAGTTAGGAGACTGGAAACCTCCCCAACAGCTGACTGCAAAAGAATGATGGAATGGAAAAAAATCCCTTACATGTTTCAGAAGATATTCTTTTAAAAAATAAAAATAAGTTTTTGTTCTTTTACAATTATTTTCTTAATAACGAGATAATTTTTGGATAGAATATTTTATAAATTTATGAAAAAAGATATTTTTATAAATAATTTCTCTGTGGAAGTCAAAACATGCTGAAAAAAGGTTTTTTTTTCAATTTTAAAAATTCATAAAAAAACTAATTTAGCTATGATATTCCATAATAGCTCATTTAAAAAAGCTATCATTACATATTTATTTTTCATTAGTACAGTTTCAGATGAAAATGTAGCTTGCAATAACACAAAATATGCAATAAACGACCAAAAAGCGGATGAAACATAAAATAACTAAAAACCAGATTGAATTTTTTTTTGTTTCAGAAATAGCTCTTTTTTTTTTTGTCCTATTTAGTCAGAGTGCCATATTTGATTTAGATCCGACAAATGGACTAGACACTTATAGCAAACAGACAAGAAAGCTATTTTATATATTTAGATTTATTAGTAGGAAATTTATACATGATTTATACATGTATGCCTGATTTAACCTAATAGTTATGCTGAATATTTTTCACTTTTTCTCTTATAAGGTGAATAACTACCATCCCACAAATTATTTCAAATAATAATTTTAATATGTAGACAGTAAACTAAGTCACATGTGACAATTGTAACAAATTTTATATAAAAAACTGAACATAGCAGCTACACAAAGAAAACAACAAACGGATGACCATTCTATAAAACCAAAAGCATTCAAAAATTCAAGCATAACCAAATAACCACAGAATAACTGGTCAGCCATACAGTGACCACCTGACATAATCAACAGGTTGGTAACACAGACTAAGAAAATGCCCTTAAAGTCAATTTTTCCATGTGCCGACACTTCTGACCGATCGCATTTCTGATATGACACCATCGCCTTAAAATTGATACATTTGTACACAATGTAAAACATTCTATATGTGCATTTGTTGAAAAAATGCAGAAAGATTAGATTGTTTTTTGCGTATATGAAGTATAACATTTAAATGAATAATAGAATAATGTAAATATACAAAAACAATGTATGAGCATCAACAACTAAAAAATAAACTATCCCCCACAAATGTTGGGGATGATTATTAATTTCATCATCTACACAATGAAAAGAAAAAATAGTTTTTTTTTTCTAATAAAAAAGTCTGGAGGAGTATTTTTTTTTCTTTTTTAGATTTATACCTTTGTCTAAGGCAATTGGTTGGATATACATCAAAGGTCGATTCAATGTTATTAGAACAGCTTCTTTATCTTCAGAATGGCTTGATATCATTTCATCCTAGACAATAAGCAAGTGAAAAATTATAAAATAGCATATTTTTCCACCATAAATTTGAATTTGCACAGTTAAATTGAGCTTTAAAATGACTCATATCAGTACATAAATAAGTTTAATGTTTTACTATTTACAGGAATTTATATCCATAAAAACATAACTAAATCTATTCAACTATAAGATTTGAAAGATATAGATCTGCTAGGAAAAAAAAAAAAATCAAAATCTAATAATTCTGTAACACTCAATTTAACAAGCAAAAAGAATTTTTTTGCACAAATTATGAGAGAAGTTCTAATTAGTATTCACATATAAAAATGAAATAATTTAAAAATTGCATGCACCTTGTGAATAAAAGATTCATATTATTTATTAGTTAAACTTATTCAAAAAGAAATCTTGAGCATTCATAATAATGGAGAAGATAATTCTAACCATAATTCTAACCATAATTCTAAACAAAAATTTTATAATCTGAAGTTTCCTTTTATTAATGTAAATTTAAGAAATTTTATCATTCAATTGACATTAGAAATTCAAGACTTTTTGAATCACCAGAGTAGAGCAATTTGAACAATTCAAGCTGTAACTTATTTTTTTTTCTCATTTTTATACAAAAATCAACAGATTTTTAAATCTTTTAATTTTTATTTTTTTTTAATTTTAAGTGATATTTTAAAATGAAATTAAATGCTTTTAGAATATTAGCCTTTTTTTTTTGTACAATGAAGTACTTCTTATATATGTAGTTATTCCTTATATACACTACTCAAAATTATTATTGAAGCACCCCCCCCCCCCCCCCACACACACACACACACCACCTCAAGAAAAAAGAAAGGCCTACAGTTAGATTTGGGAATGTTTGTGCTGGAGTTCCATACCCAACAATCTTATCTATGATTCAAATAGTTACATCAAAATGAAAATTAAAATGGGTATTCTGCTTTGCTGTCATTTTTACAAATTTTTTTATACATTTCTGAATATTGCACTTTAGTATTTTAACACAATAATATCCTAGAGGTAAAGTGCCAATACTCAAAATATTGATGAAAGCTAAAATATTATATTTTAACACAGTATGTTGACACGAATGAAATACTACAAAATTATATTGGAGAGACAAGATAACAACAGAGAATGAACACCAATTTTTTGCAGAACATGAAGTGGCTGATACACAATTGGCTTTAACTAAGGTGAAACAATAACAAAATGAATTTGACAGAACACATATTCATCTGAACAGTTGGATGATACAGTCAGGACACAAAAAATTGTAAAACTGATGAACTTCACTTCTTTATTTCGTTTATGAAAAAAATAAAATAAAATGTTAGCCATTATATTTCACATAAAAATCAAAATTGTTACATCGCTGAACATTTACAAGAACACAGATACATTACAAACCAGAGGATAGGCAAGAACTCCCTCTGAAAAGAGGTTCTGTCTGCAAAATAGCTAATGGTTTTATAACATCTTATATATAACTGTTAAATCCTCTCATGAAAGATGGAGTATGCAAAAAAGTAAAATCAGGGAAATTTTGGAACCTTCTGCATAGGAGTTGCATCATATTACATGTGTTTTCAAGAAGAAAGAAAGAAAAGGGGGAAAAAGCATAAGTATAGTACACGAAGGGGGAAAAGAGGAGAATGATAAAACATATGACAGACTTCTGATTTGTTGGGAATAAAACTGAGAGGAAATGAAGTTGATTTTTAGGAGAAAAATGCTTAGTAAAGGAGAAACAGAATTAAATTACTTTTACAAGTAATTAATAAATAGTGGAAAGAGAAAAATGAATTTTGAATAATTAGCAATTTTGTTATGAAAAAATTATAAAGCAAAGCTTGTTTTTAACAAGAAATTATGTATGTTAGGAAACCAACATGACATATACCATTTTTGTACATGTTATGGTTACATTTTAAAAAATAAACACAAATTTGTAATTACTTCAATTTTAAATATGAATTTTTTTACATCACTGCAAAACAGAATGAAAAATACGATATCATATGAGCAGAACCCAATGAAGGCAACAATGAGCCCTGAGCAAAATAAAAAAATTGGCTTCCCACAAAATAACATCTGTGCTTTCTAAAAAATAATTATAGTTGGTATATTATGAAAAGGTTTGGCTATCCTTTTTTCTTCCAAACATTAAATTTTATTCAAGTAGTAAATATGTGCATATAATTAATTATGTCAGTGAAATATATTGAAAGGCCTTATTAACCACAGAGCATTTTAACAAATTGAGACATTGTTAAAGTTAGTTTATGCAAGTGTTGATTTGAAGTATTCTCATCCATATTTTGTTCAAAAATAATATAAATTTTGAGAATTTCTTCCTCTTTTGTAATTTTATTATAAAATTTTAAGGGTAAAACACAAGATTTCTGGGTATCTAAAATCTGTAGGCCCTGGACAATTGCCCCATTAGCCCTATTGGTAATAGGGTACTAACTGCATATGAGTGGCAATGAATTCCAGAAAAACTGCCAATTTTTTCTGTAAGATACTAATAAACTTTTAAAAATCAGTAGCAATCTTATGAATACAAGGAAAATACATAATTTGAAATTTGTATGAATTCACCTTTATAGTAACTTACTTGGAGAGCATTTCGCAAACATATTTTAGTTTTAAAATAGGCAAATTGTTGAAATTCTGGCTCTGCTTCTTCAAATACAGCATTCTAGATAAAAATTGAACATATCAACAAAATCAGAACTTAAATTAAAAAAAAAAAGTTCATAATGTAAAAGAAATACACTAGATTGTGATCATTAAAGAATCTGAATTTACTTAATTTAAACTATAAATTATTTTTAAAAAATGAATCACAGAAAGACCAATCTTACTTTAATTAATTGTCCTAAAGCAAGATTTACTTCAACCTGAGCTTTTCCAAATAGCTTAACATAGCTTCCTAGAATAACAATGATTTATCAAATTAAAAATAATAACATTTCATGGTTTTATTCAAGCACTTGTTTTAAGTAAGGTATATCAATTATAAATTACTGAAAATTCACTAATTATTTACAAAATACACACATACATTTTTTTTTTTCCTATCCAAAAGTTTAGAGAACCTACACATTATTTTACTAGTTTTTATTTACACTAGAAGACAATACTACACATTATAGTACTCAGTTACTACACATTATTACTAGTTTTTATTTTTGAAACTTTCGGATCTTTCAAACTGTGAAACCTTTTTTCTCAGATTCAGAGTTTATGGAATTAGATGAAGTTCAAATTCACTAAAATCTTCCACGAGCGTCAGAATATTTAGTACACTAAATATCAACACAGTAGTACACTGTTACACTGTTTTTAATGTATGCAATAGCACACTGTTTTTAATGTATTTTAAAACTATACTAACAGTTTTTAAAGTGCTTACTGGGATATTTGTAAATAATTCATGGTTTATACCATTGAAAGTTTAGTCGGTATGTTTTCTATTATACAGATTTCAATTTCTTATTTATAATTTTCAGGATGAACCCAAAAATTCTTATATCTTGTTTTACTGTTAGTTGTCATAATTTTTTAAGCATTTCTTCATTACTGTAAAATTGTTTTCACTGCTTGTGAAGCATTTGCTTATGACTTTTGATTTCAACACTGTGAGAAGTTACTTTGACTAGTGACTTTTATTTTTTTTTTGTTGTAAATTCATAGTAATGGAAACAAATGAGAATATACTATAATAAGAAAATGACAGCCAGTGACAAAACAAAAGGTTTACACAGTACAAGAGGATGCCACTAACAAGTTTCTTTTCTGTGGGTTTGATATCCCCTACTAATGCTAGGAGATAAAACCCACTATAAATAATCATAAACTAAACTAAACATTGGTGCAACAGCCCATGCAAAGCCAAGGCCTGTACTGCAAAACCACTTTTTCCTGCTCGCAGGCTGCAGAAGTATATACCTTGTCCACCTGGACGTATTTAAGGGGGAGGTCCAGGGGGTCTGGACCCTTTCCCCCCCCCCCAATATTTTGATTTTTGTTACTAAAATGATAATGATAAAGTCCTTCTGTGAAATATTCTGCCTTTTTTACTGTTTGGACCCCCCTTGAAATTTTTTAAATCCCCTTCAAATGTTTTTCCTAGATATGTGTCTGATTGGCCAGGTGGCTAGGCTGACAAGAACCCTCTCCTCTTTGTTTAGCCCCTATGCAAGCTTGTCCTCATTCTATCAACCCATTCAAGGGATGAAAGGTTGAGTCAACCTTTCCGAGCCAGGAATTGAAGCCTCAGACCTGTGGCACAGCAGGGTAATGCACTAACCTTTATAACCACTGGCCTTCGATGAATAATCATAATATATTAAAAACAAGCGCACACACACACACACACAAAAAAAAAAACACATACTGTAACTGTCACAACAGGTTAACATATAACATAAATCAATGAATAGTTCTAAATATAGTGCACCTGAATATGGACAGCTTGATGACATATTCTGAACTCTATTAGAAAGTTGGAGTTCAACTACACCAGTTTCAAGTCTTACTGCACTACTGGTAGGTGTAGTAGCGGTTATTTGTATTCCCTGTAAATAGTTACAATAAACAATATTTAAATAAGCAGGATAAATTGTAGCAATTAATTATAAAAACAAATTTATGTGCAACTAAAAAAGATAATATTTTTAATAAGTTTTACAGTAAGGCAGTAAATGTTACAGCATATTAATGCTGACATTCACAATAGATATTTAAAAATTTTATTTGATTAAAAGTTAGAAGTAAATTAACCTCTTTGTCATCTGTAACACATCTAGCACGTTAAAGTGAAACTTCTGCAGGATGGCCGTAATATGCTTCAAGCATTCTACTACATTTTAGAACTTTTCAACATCTAAACGCTTTGTAAATGTTTTCTTTTTTGAGTTTTGATTTTTGTTTGTTCTAATACCTCCTAAAAGGCAGAACTAGTCAAGCATTCTATTCTTAATTGATTTTTTTCTAATATTTTCAAGAACTGAAATTAATAGCATGATAATTTAACACCTCAACCCACCCCCTCAAAATATAAATATATATAAAGAAAACTGTTATTCTTACTTTATTCCATCTTTTTAGTCTGAAGTACACTAAAAATCAGCAAATCTTTGTATTTCTTTAAATGTATTAAACCACAAACAAGCAATTTAAATGCACAGTAAATTTAGGGTTGAATGCACATAAAATATAATGTATTAAATCACAAACAAGCAATTTAAATGAACAGTAAATTTAGGATTGAATGCATATAAAATATAAGAACTGGGTCATCCAGAAGGTTCTGTTGTTTTTCAAACTGAAGCCCAATTTCTTAATATAAATTTGTTAGTATTGATAAGGGGTAACACAACATTTGATTTCAAGAAATTTTTGTTTCTTCCCTTTTCAAAATAGTGACATCGTTGTTAAGTGAGATGTATGATTGTTGGAACTTATAATTTTATAAGGTTCTTCCTCAGATAAGAAGTTTTCTCACGGTGTCGATTAGAAGTGCTTATTAGTCATTTATCTTTTTTCTTATCTCCAGTGGGAGAATTTCAAGCCCACTTCTGTTTCATTCACCTGATTAATTAATTGCAAAGTTCACACTTTTACTGCATCTTGTAATAAGTGGTTACACCTTCTTCAGGATTTGAGTTCCACTAATATTTTGCAGATACAATCTAGCTTTTCGACAGTAAAAATGTCTTCTAAAAGTGCTGAAATTTACATTTTTAAAGTTTACTCTTGATTTTATATATGAATGTTTAATACATGTACAGTTGCACTGTACCTTAACTACATAAATAGAAAGCAAATTATTTCTTTTTCAGAGTTAAAAAAAAATACTGAAGTGAAGAAAAAAAAAAGATTTTACTTTGTGAATGTGAAGATTCTGATTTTAATCCAGATAATGCCTGTAATTGTTTAAATCATTTTCTGCAAAGTGAGTAAAACGGCGACTAGAAAGCATAAGATACTAGGCTACCTCTCTGTAACAGTCTGCAGTTAATTATTTAAGAAATTACAAGTGAAACGTCTAATGCTGTATTTTCTAATCTAAATCCTGAATTTATTTTATTTTTTTTTGCCAATATTTCATAACTGAAGTAAAACACATACTATTAACCAATTACTAAGGTATTGTCTTCCAACAAGACTGTTTGGCCACATATTTTGCTGAATGTCAGACTTATTGAAAATGGCTAAAATGTTTACTCACCTCTTCATCACATGCATAGAATAGCACTGGGAGACCAATTATTTAAACACCTTTATTTTTTCAAAACCCAATTAAACTCGCTAATCTAACTATTGGGTGTTATGTGAGCCCCTCAAATTTTTGGTCTTACTACACTTATGCCTTTCATATTAATCAAACCTTGCCTTATATTTTTACCCATTGAAGATTCTGTGAACAGATTTGAGTTAAATTCTTTGGAGTATGACAGACAGTTCTTCAATCAGTAAGCCTAATAACTTTTTAAAAAAGGAATTAAATAGCTTCAGGAAAGATGGGAAAATAAATTAAAATTGTGCTTATTTGATTCAAAAACGCTTTCGTAGGTTTCTGTACTGTATCATTGGTATTTACCAGTTTTTAAAAAAATGCATTCTTTAAAATTTACAGTTAATTGGGTATTAAATTTCAAAGTAAAAAGTTACAGACCTTAAGGCGTAACAAAAGAGAAAATAGCAACCGACGAAGCCTCATATGAGAAGACTTATCTTGTTCACCCCAGAGTGGAACTGGTTTGTCAGCTCCAGACATCTTTTGAACAACTTCGTTTACTTCCTAGGAAAAAAAAATACTTCAACTTATTTTAACAAATAATAAAATATTATAAAACATGCTGTAGAATTATATCCATGACATACACAAGGGGATGGGGGTCATAATCCTCTAACCACATTTCTTTCCAAAAATAAAATTGCTCAGTTTGAAAAGCAATATTAAAATAAATTTTGCTTGGTAGTAGGGATCGACCGATACCACAATTTTGCCGATGACCGATACCGATACTTTACCTATTAATTCATTTTCAGAAATAGCCGATACCGATACTTTTAAGTTATGGTATCGGCCGATACCGATACTTAACCGATACCGATACTTTGCATAATTTAACGTCATTTAAACCTACATCTGTATTCTAGGCAGTTTTTGTAACGACAGTGTAGTTCTCGTTAAAATGTATAACAGCATGATGAAATTTGATCCCAGTAGAAAGCATTAAAAAAAAAAAAAAAAGCAGTGGATACATTGAAGTGTGAATTTACAGTAGTTCTAGTGTTTCTTTTCTATTCAATCACGCCGACGAATGGGCGAATTTATAAAAAGATAAACACTGGGAAGCGTCTAAGTGTGCAGGTTCGGAATTCTTTCTCCGCGCGTGGCTCTCGATCTAGTGGTCTAGAGTTTTGGTCGATTTTCTCCAGATGTTACGTGAATATGCGTTAGACTCCCTTAAAAAGTCCTCTGCCCAAGACCCCCCCTAAGGTAGATGCCCCTCATTTAGTATTGACAGAACACAAATACGGGGGGGGGGGGGGGGGGGAAGTTAAAATGATATATTACAATTATTTAACCACTAAGTGAATTATAAAATGTTTTAGCAAGATTTCTTTTTAATATGAACTCATATGATCATTTTTAAGTTCTTTTTAAAAATCTGAATAGTTCGTTTCTCCGGACAGGGTTACAATTAATCCGAATGATCCATGTATTTGATCTTTTCCGTACAAAGAACAGGTACACACCGATTATTCCTGTGTTTTCCTTATATATAAACCAAATACTATTCACAAGAAATATGTTTTTTACCCCCAATTGGAAATAAACTAAATAATAATTAGTATTACTAATACAGCTTCAACTTTTTAAATTATTATTAGATATTGATAATTATTACACTTCTCAAAACAGACAGAATGATACACAAATCTACGTTCTCTTATTAACCTGATAGATAATAAAATCATTAAATGTTTGATAATTCGTACTTTTGATACGAATTGTCAAACAGTGTAATGTTTTAAAAATGAATCATTTAACTGCTGGATCAACATAATTAAAGTTCACGAGAGACGCCAGTTTTCAAGTCACTGTCAAAAAGTTAACCTCTTTGCGACACAAAGAAGCAATAAATTGTTTTTACATATCGGTTTCATTTATAATTTTGGTATCATTAATTTTGTCATTGAAACAGCTACAGTATGAAGAAAAATATTTTTGCTCGTTTTCAAGCTACGCCTTGGAGGGTCTAAGTAAAATATGCTTAAAAATGACGAGATTAAATGAAGGTTAAAGAAAAATCTAAAAATGATAAACTAAAATCAATTTTCAAATCTTAAAAAAAAAGTTGCTATTTAAAGTATCCATATTTAATGAAATTGATCTTCAGTGTTTTTGTTTTTATGATCATTGTTAACATGTTTTTCTGTGATTGATATGAACAAATTTTATCTGTTTTAACTCTAAGCTCTGAGCAGGGGCAGCGTGGCACGGTAAGCAAGGTTTGGGTGCCATCGTCGAAAGGGGGGCCATTTTGAACTAAAACTGGGAAAATCTTGATCTAGAGCACTGGTTCCCAAACTTTTTTATCCTCTTCAAAAAATCTTCAACTAGATTTTTTTTTCGCGACCTACTACTACATAACGATAACCAATATAGGCTATATAAAATAGTATAGTTTACTACATATATAAAATACTAAAGTTTAATTTTTCCCACCCTTTTCGACCCACCAAAATTCGGGCACCATGGGGGGGGGGGGGGGGGGTATGTCCGACAAACGTCAATCGGTTCAAACCCTATCCCCGTTTGCATGCGCAGAAATACGATTCACTTCCGATAGCATAATGCTACTTTCGGTTTCAAATATCTCCAGCTGACTAATATTAAAATGTCTGTATCTGAAGTACTATACGCTAAATAGAAACAAATTCCTCAAACGTATTTCGAAGGCAGAAATATTACGCTTTAAGACACATATGGGCAATGGCGGGCCCGCGGACCGGATGTGGCCCGCCACGGCTTTTGATCCGGCCCGCGGAACATTTGAAAACTCCGTATAAACCATTCAATATCCGATATAAATCCCAATTATACGGCCCGCCACTTTCTCTAAAATCCGCAAGTTTGGCCCGCGACTTCGCTAACGTCCTAAAGTTTGGTTCACAACTTTTTAAATGTTGCCCATACCTGCTTTAAAACTTTAAAGGTCGTCATCCAATGAAATATCAAACGATGCCAAGGACCGTCTACTCCATCAATTTGTCATCCATTTCTATATCTTACCCAAGCCGAATTAGCTGTCCGTGCGCCAATTTTTTAAAATAAAAATTTAAAGCATGTCTCTTAAGAGTGAAATCTATACCAAGATCTAGACTTTCTCCAACGATATCAAAAGCTTATATATACAGTAGAATCTCCCTATAACGAAATTTTTCATGGAAACGTAACTTTAAGGCTTAAATAACACTATAAACATTCTCCATGTAACGAAGAGCTTATCTTCCCATATTGAATATTTCAGATTTACCTTTGATTTTTTTTTTTTTTTTTTTTGTTAGTTTTGAAGAAAATTTTAATTTTTGAACAGACCATTTAGTGGAAGAATAACAGATGATAAAAATGGAGGCCAGGAAAGTGAAACTGTCTCCGATAATGAAGACACTTCATCAGCGCCCGATTATGACCAACAGAGGCACCGGGCATTGATAGATTTGGGGGCCCCCAAACTATGAAATTTATTATATTTTTCATAAAATCTGTATATAAAAAAGAATATTTCAGAAAAAATATTTAAAACTTTGCCCTGGGCAAAGTCCCGATTTTTCCATATAATAATAAGGCCCTGCACTTCACAACCAAAACCACATCATACTTTAATGCTTCAACCTTTCAAAACCATTATAAAGCGTTTCTAAATGGCAGAAAATGTGCCTCACTATTTTCAGCAGACTTTTAAAATGTGAATATTCTTATGAAAATTTAAAATCACAGAATGCAATACAATGTAAGATAACGGAATTTTGAAATGCATTACATATTTTATTCTCTAAATTCGTGGATTGTCTTTACTTTTGAACATTTCATGTATACAATGAAAAGTAAGAAACCGTAAGTTTAACATATTTATATTAAATACCAATTTATTTTTAATTGAAATTACTAATTTAATACTTTTAAACATCGAATTAACTAAAAAGTTTGTAATATCTGCTGAAGTAGCTGCAAAAATCTCTAATCTCTGTACAACGAAATTTTCTCTGTAGCGAATTTTTTAACTGTAACCGAGCGAGTTCGTTATAGGGAGATTCCATTGTGTGTATATATATATATATATATAAATATGTATATATATATATATATATGAATGAACTCTTTTTCGAGTCCACACAGAGAGAAAATAAACTTTTATAAAACTGAAGTAAAATTACAGCCTACCTCTCGATATTTGTTTTTTGCAATCCTTGCAGATAACGTATTTAGTGTTGGGCACCAATTCAAAATAATTTAGATGAATAGACCATTGTCCTGTTAAACTGTCATCTAATGATTCTTTGTCCATAATTTCGACCACACTTGGTTATACGACATCCATTCAGCGATGGTTAGAATTTTAAAAAAAATCACAGTTCGGAAACACTCGTGCAAACAAATGTGCCAATGAAACGACCCCTCTCATCTCATTACCAAAATAAAGATTCCAGAATGGTGTTGCGCCTGCGTGGTTTTCTTCTGAAAAGCGAAGTATCGGTGAAAATGGATGAAAGCAACAGAAACCGATACTTTTAGAATCGAAAGAACCGATACCGATACCTAAAAAAATAGAAGGTATCGCCGCCGATACTATCGGTTGCTGATACTATCGGTCGATCCCTACTTGGTAGTCTTTTCACAACATTTATGTAAATATACTAATTGATCTATTGTCCTTTTACATTTTCATCTATCACTAGTTAGAAATTGACCAAATCCTTGACTTTGTCCTAGATGACCCTTGACCTTTATCTCTCCCTTTAACACAATTTGTTTTTCCTTTATTCCATTTCTTGCTTACTACAAACCTTAGTAGTGGTTTAATGTTGCATGCAAAATGAGCTACATGTACTGGTGGTTTAAAAAAAAAAAAAAAAAAAAAAAAAAAAAAAAAAAAAAAACTAGAAATAGTAATTAATATTTGTAGTGCTTCAATTAATAGTGTTGCAGAAAACTGCTTGATTTCTGGGTTCATCGTTCTAGAGTCCAGTAGGTGTATAAAGTTCTAGTAATAGTGCTGAAAAGTAACAAAAATATTAATACCCGTATGTATTCGTTACTCGTTACTTTTGTTATTAGTTTGAATGCGAGAAACAAGTCTTATAGCCAGGCGTGCATCTAGAGGAGGGGGGGGGGGCTGCAGCCCTCCTTTCCTATGTATGACCCTTTACTTAGCTTATAATGTGATATTTATTTAGAAATTTGATACACACACACACACACCCCTCCTGAAATAAAATACCGGCTGCGTCACTATACATAGCATTACGTACAATTACGAATGTTCAAAAGACTACATGCAATTACATTTTTTTGGTTTAAAAACATATAAAAATATCAAACATTATGTTTTGACTTTAAAGCATAAGAGTTGTATTTAGAGCTTATTTTCTCTGATTAATAGATGTTTTTATAAAAATGTATTGTTTTATACAATGTTAAATTATCCGAATAACTCAGATAGCGCCCATAGAAATCTTCCAAAAACATGCTGCCCCCCCATAGTCTCCCTCCCCCTTTTTAAATTCTGAATGCTGGTATAACCTGTTCATTCTCATCATAAAACATCATAAAATGTATAACAGAAAACTTGTGCTTAGTGTTGCTTCTGAACGCAGATTCTTGAAAGATGGGGGTCAAGTTGCACCCCCCCCTTTCCTCCTTAGACGTCAACATTTTAAAAACATACTGAACTTTCTTGAATTATTTTAATACCAGTAGCGTACGCTGGGGCGGGCATAGAAATCTCGGGTCCCTCATGAAATTTTTGTTTAAAACGAAATATCTTTTAAAAAATGTTTTTTAAGTTTACATGCCTAATTTTTTTTTTATTCCCAAATAATATTTTAAATAATAAAAATGCATGAATTCGTTTACTTTATAAAAATATTTTTTTAAGGCTTATTTAAACAACTTGTTATTTATTACTCATATTTCGATTCTATCTCAAGCATTTAAAAAAATAAGTTCTCAATCCTTCAGGACCACCCTGAAAAATAATCCTGATTACACCACTATTTAGTACTAAAATATCAGAAAGCATGAGCACCCCCTTACTAATGTGCTTCTATTCTTATAGATATTGCTCTACAATTGCAAGAACATCCCCTTTCTCCTCCCACGCCCCCCCAAAATAAATCTGATATTGGCACCCACGCATAACATACTATATACCGTACATCCCCACATTGTATAAATCATACATCATGTCTAATCCCATATCATAATAGAGCAGCAGATACTGTATCTATCTGATATTGTGACATCAGTAACGAAAACAAAACACACGGATCTTTCACACCTCATCAAAACGAGACTATTCGGCACATGCAAAATGCAACCCCCTTACTAGTCAGCAACGAATAGCGAAACAACATACTGCTACTCAAATACCAAGACTCATTTTCCCCTTCAAACCGCGATCCGGTATCCAGTAACAAATAAAAGAAGATATTAGTACTTGATTACCAGAACTCATTTTCCCCCTTCAAAGCTTGCCTGGCAATCTGTATTCGAAGTTCAAAGCTGGTCGATCCGAATGCAGTAACAGCTCATATTTGAAAGTAGTCTCGTTACTTTGAGTCTGAGTGATTATGCGTATCTCAGTAACTAATACACACAGTTTGCTACAGCTCTATCTAGTAGAGTCCACTTGTCAGGATGGAACACGAACTTCATTGCTTCTAGAACTTCGACCAATCATCAGCTGTACAAAATTCACAAGTACAATCAGCTAGTAACGTGCTTAAAACAGTCTACTTAGTACAGAAGCTTTCACAAGTGCTGTATTTCTCACACAAAATAAAATACTTCCACAAGCAAAAACTCAGTGGAAACTTAGGAGGGAAATCGTAACAATCCCTCAAGATTCAGCAATGAAGAATTTACACACAGCACTTAAAAACAAGCTTCTTAAGCAAGCGAAAAATACCGCTTCAATAAGCACTACCATAAAATATCAGTGCACACAACTGTTTTTAGTGGTATCTCTAGAGGAAAAAGGGACCAAATTCCAGAAAAAAGAGACTAAAAAGAGACCTTGTAAAACACAACTCGGGAATACAATCCCACACTGTTTTTTGTTTGTAGGGATTTCAGGTTTGAGATTTATTGATCCCGTGGGACTGGCATTTCATTTAGCCAAGAATTCATGTCAACAGATAAAAATAGGAAAAAATAAGATTTTAAGCACCATGAAGTTTAAAAATACTAAATACAAAAATTTACAGACATATGAAAATTATAGTTATGCTATTCTGAATAATATACTTAATTCTTGCTAAACAAGAATGTAAAAAAGTTGATGTAAAGAGTCACTAGTCTTCCTAGTCTTGATCTACTTTTAGTAAAATTGTTAAAATCATGAATTGAAAAAATTAAAACTTTTTATACTTCATCCCCCCCAGGCTACACCCCTGAATACAATATTTGATCCGGACTCCCGTTGGAGGCTAATTGGAAAAAATAAAACTTTAAATTAAAATTTGTAATTATTGTTCATGTATTGTGAGATAAGATACATACAAATGCAACAATTTTTGGTCAATTGATGCTTGGGGTGGTGGCTTGAAATTGTAATAAATATAATTTATTTCTCAGTTTCAACCCTGCAGGATTACGCGGCCCTGATCCCATGAGACTAGTCCCACAAATATTTATGCAGGATCTCATTCCTGCGGGATGGGGATTGCATTCCTTAAACACAACCCACAACATTTGCAACATATTTGGTTTTTTTTTTTTTTTTTTTTTTTTTTTACACGCATGACGAGATGCCAGTGGAGCTGATATTTTTAAATTTCTACCTAAAAAGATCAGAAAAAAGGGAGGAATAAAACAGTAAGTTTTAAACAAACGTAAACAAGCCGGAACATCGAAATCTGGCAGTTTTTAATGTTACAAATTATCCTTTTAAACAGTCTGCATTGCTCTTTATCAGAGTTAGGTTTCTTCTGGAAGAAACCAACAGAAAATAAAACAGATGCTCAAATTAAAAATAATTTAACTATATAAAGCAATTAAGTACATTGAATATGATTATACGAAATCTAAAAGGGAAAAAAAATTAATTACAACTAATTTTTTTAATAAGTTACATTTAAAAAAACATTCAGATTCAAGTATTTATAAGTGATGGATTTTATAATATTAGGGGTAGGTGTGTTCTTGTGTGTGGAGGGGGGGGGGGCATTTTTCATGCTATTCTTAGAGAGAGGGGAATCTTCCAAATTTTTATTTTTCATTCAAAAATGCACTATTTTAAAGATTCTGTTGCCCAGCACATTAAAATTTGTAATTATTAATACTAAAGTGGATAGTTCACTGCCGATTTTAAACATTTTGCTTTGTCACACATACCTGCCAACCTCCTTAAGCCAAAATTACGAAGACTCGGGTTGAAAAAACAGAAGATTTCAGAAAAAATCAGTAGCTAATTTTTAAATATAAGAAGTAAAAACAGAAAACCTGCAGTTTATCACCATTTTATATTAGTAATGTATAGAAATAGAAATAAAAACAAAATTAAATAGCAATAGAAAAGAGCTTACCTGAAATTTTTATATATAATATGAAAACAGAGTATTTTCACAAAAATAAAATTAATTAAATAAATAGCAATTCGACTTTATTTTTAATCAAAGTAACGTTGAAAAAAAAGCAGATTAAGATTTTTTTTTTTTCAGCTGGTTCAAAGTAGCATTTTTAACTTTTACTAATAGTACATCAGAAAAATTATTTTCATAACAAAGTATGTTAGCTTTAGTTTTACACACTAATAAATTTTCTAATGATGAATTACTGAGGGAAGAATAAAATCACTTTTTTTTTTTTTTTAAACTATCAGTAAAAGATTTGCTTACAAATTCTTTGACCTCACTCATACAACAGCATTATGTTGTTAGCTGTTGAAATGATTACCTTAATACATTATTTTGAAATCGATTTATTTATTTAAATAATTTTTTAGCAGTTTGCAATACATTTTTATATATCAACTAAAAAATTTTAAAAATGGAAAATTTGATCTTCTGGCAGAAGACCGGAAGATAGCTTAAAAAAACGGAAGTCTTCTGTCAAAGACCAGAAGACTTGGCAGGTATGGTCACATTATGTTGTGCTGTAGTAAGTAAAATGAGGATTTCAATGAAATTTTTTAATACAGAAACTATTGTAAATTAGTTCCTTTAACAAAATAGGTGTAAATAAAAAACAGTCTTTTATGAAAAAAAGTATCATTCAATAATAGATAAACGATCGACCTGTACTATTTAAGACTGTTATAGAAGTTTAATTTTTAAAAAATATGCTGTTGAACTTGAAGCAAATAACTTAATTGATTTTGAGCTTTTTTTTTTTTTTTTTTTTTTTTTTTTTTCAGTTGCCCAATAACTGAAAAGCTTTAGTCAAATGAGTAATCTTGGTTAAAAACATGTAATAATTAATTTAGTATACATAATTAAATGCTTATATGTATAATTACATTTTCTTGGGGTTTTCTATAAAAAATTTTGGCGCATTTATTGTATCTTCCTTGTTCCATAAAACACATATTTGGAATTGAAATCGCCTACTTACACTATTTTACAATCTTTGCCAGGCATATTTTAACTATACTTTCTTGGTTTCTAGCCTAATGCAGAAGATATTGCATATCTTGATTCGGTTTTGAAGTTATTTTTTAGCAGCAAACTTAGTGATCAAATAACAAAAATTGCAAACCTTGTGCGATTTTCAAATTTGATCTCTCCCCCCCCCCCCCCCCTCTGCATTATCTGACAAACGCATTTAAAAAGATCTTCACTGTGACAGTTCATGTCTACAAAACCTGGGACTGAACAAAATAGTATCATACTGCTTTAAAAAAAAAAAAAAAAAAAAAAAAAAGAAGGAAGAAGTACATGTTATTTTTTCATGTGTTCCCCTATCTTTTTAGATTGTTCTAAGATTCATATTTCAATTAATTTCTATTTTTTATAGTAAATAAGCAGAACCAGTAAAGATTCTTGTGTTTGACATTTACTTGGATGGATTTCTCAGTCAGTTTGCAATTAGGTTTATTTCAGGTCCTAGACATTTGAGAGTTAACCAAGGCGAAAAAGATAAAATAGGGACCATTTACATGAAAAAGGGACTTTTAGAGAGCTCTAACTAAAAAAGAGACTTTTAGGGAAAAAAGAGACTATTTGCTAGCCCTGAAATATCGTTCAAGTGCCCCCCAATCTTCAAAGATAATTGAGAGTTATTTAGGAAGGGGGCAGTTAAACGGTAAAATAACCTTAGAGTACCATAAAAGACCGTTCAAGCCCCCTCCCCTCCTTTAAGAAAAATCGGGAGTTTTTGTATGGGAGGAGGGGGGGGGTTAAAGTCGTAAAATAGCCTTTAAAAATGCAATGCTGCACACAGTAGAGGAATGTTTCTTTCACATTAAATAACAATGATATTACTTTCATATTTATTTTACAAGCAATCAGCAGTTTTCGAAAGATGCAAATTAGTAGAGCTTCTACCATAATAAATAACACAATAGCAAAAATTGAAAAAATAAAGATAATACTGCGTTTGAGTCAACACACGTACGTTGGAAACTCAGAAGTGCAGCAGTAGAAAGATGTAGATGAGGAATAATAGTAAGTAATTTGCATAAGGGGGCATTTATTCGGTATTTTAAGAGAAAACAAAATTCATGCGAAAAGTGGGGGAGGGCACTTTTGCAGTATTTTACGGTAATACACAGCTTATACTCTCTCACGGACATCTGCTCTCCGAGTAAGGTAGAAACAACTGACTAGAGGTCTGAAATGCCTGTATTTATAGTTGCCGCAGAAGCTACTAAAAAATTCTGGAAGAAACTATTTCTTGAAGGATCTCCATAAAGTGCAAATTTTGATTATGCAGTAGAGTAACATAAAGCTATTATGTGATGTTAATGCAGGAAAAACACCTTTACAAGCCCTATTGGAAAAATCGCACCAAATGTTCAAATGCTGCCAAGCTTCTCAACTTTTTGGAGAAATATCACTGAATTTGGCACCAAAAAAAAGTCCCAAAAAGGAAAGTTAGCAAAGGCCTAGGACCAATATTTATTGAGATTTCTAGAAAACACTATGTTAACCAATGGGGAAACCCAAAACTCGGTATCTCGCATTCTAGTTAACTGATTTTGATGCAACAAAATGCGAAATTTAACTATTTGACACATGGAATACAAATTTTAAACTATTTTTAATAGCCAGGAGGCAGTTCTGACCAAAAATTTGTAACAATAGTTATTTGTAACAAACCTTATAAATTCCTCAGTAAAATTCTCCTAATTAGAGAAATTATTTGAAATCAACTGACTTAGAGACTCAATGACAGCCTAGGATTAAGCATAAGGCATACAAGGCACACAAACTCTCTTACAGTGAACTTCTGAAGATCCAATAATAAATTCACTAAAATAGGAGATTTATTATGCCCCAATTAATTGAAGCACTGATTATTTCTTAGAATCATTTAAAAACAGGTAAAAACACATTAAAATCCGTATGTAGCACTATCGGTGGCAGCCGCCATCTTCTTCAGCACAGGTCTTGGTTCCAAATGGCCAGCTCTCTTCCTCAGCATGGCGTTCCACCCAGGATCGATCTGCGCATGCGTCATATCATTCACAGCGCCATCTGTGGTCATAATCTGTAGGGCTTCCATATTTAGGGCATAATGATTGTTTTTGTAATTGGCGAGTTTTTGGCTATTGTTAAAGTTGATTTCTATGGGGTGTTCCTGGGCTATTTTTGCGAGGGCAGTAGTGGTTTTATTGAATTTAATGTCAGTTTGATGTTCCTTTTTTCGGTCTTTGATTTTTCGTTTTGCCATTCCAATATAGCAGCCCCGTTTATTGGTACTATTGTCTGTAAAGCTTAGTTTATAAATACCGGCGGTTTCATCAGGATTTATATTATCTTTGTCACTGCGAATGCGTTTGAAAATATTTTGATTGGGTTTTATTGGGATTTCGATATTTTTCTTTGCAGCTTCATTTGTGATTTTTAGGGCGGCTCCCCTGCAGTAGGGAATGGCATTGGTAAATTTTAGTTTCGGATTTTGATAGTTATTAATTTGTTCCAGTTTTTTTATTCTCTTTTTAAAAAGGCTTTTTACTATTGAATTTGGATACCCTGCGTTTTTACATTGATTTTTGATAAACTGGAGTTCTTCATTGAGGAGTGTTTCGTTTGAGCAAACGATAATTGCGCGATTGACATAGGAACGTATGGTGGCTATTTTATATTGAGTTTTTGAATTAAAGTGTACTATTTCGTTATTATTTGTGGCTTTTCTAAAAACAGTAGTATTAATATTATTCATCATATCTCTATTGATTTTGACATCCAGGTAGTTAATGGTGGCATTTTTTTCTATTTCAATGGTGAGTTGTATGTTATTGTCTATTGAGTTGATTTCTTTGAGTATATTATCAGTTTCATTTTTGTTAACTATTGCGAAGATATCGTCTACGTAGCGAAACCAAGTTTTTATGTGGTTGGATAATTTATCAAAAATGGCCCTCTCCACTAGCCGCATTTTCCAGTCTGCTATGACACCTGATATCGGCGACCCCATAGGCATGCCCTTCTTTTGTTTACAGAAATTATGATTAAACTGAAAATATGAGTTGTGAAGGACAAGATTAAGTGAGCTATTTAATGTAGTGGAAGTAGAGCTATTATTAAAGTTGGAGGTGATTTGTTTATTGATTATTGCATTCATTTCTTGGATATCTATTGAGGGGTAGAGGTTAGTAACGTCAAAACTGACGAAGCATTCCTGGGAGTTTATTGTAATATGTTTAATGCGTTGAATAAAATCTTCAGTTGAGGTTAAGCTATTGTTACTTTGGGGCATGAGATCTTGTAAGATGGGTTTCAGATACTTATGACCTGGAAAAATATCTGAAACCCATCTTACAAGATCTCATGACCCAAAGTTACTAACCTCTGAGGGTTACTAACCTCTACCCCTCAATAGATATCCAAGAAATGAATGCAATAATCAATAAACAAATCACCTCCAACTTTAATAATAGCTCTACTTATTTCTTAGAATTTGATGTTAGTTTTGTTGGATACATTCACTGGGATAGCACAATTTAAATATTAAAATAGAATTCAATTGTGTTTAATTATTTCGATTTTGTTGTCAATTCTGCTTTCTCTTTAGGAATGCTGCCATTTTAAACAAAAAACAATAATTGACAAGTCAAAATATCTGTTTAGTTTAAGCTGTTAATATAGATATGAAGACAACACTAGGAGATAGAAACAAGTATAACATAAAATTGTGCTAGGACAGTTCCACTTACATTCAAATGGTAATTTGATAAAAAGTAAAGTCTTGAAGTTGATGAGTGGATTCCTAAAAATGCCGAGAATGTGGAAAAAGAGAAATGCTGATTATGCGATAGTGAACCTGCAGTTAAATCTAAAAAATTGCAGGGTGAATATAAGTGGAATTCTATGTCCTTGAATGCTGTCTTTAGGACAAGAGTATTTTATCCTTTGAAGGGGAAAAAAAATCTGTTGACGAAATAATTTAGTTCACTGTAAAAGGGATTTCATTTCCTTAGTTAACTATAAGCACTTAACAGGAATTATGTAGGTGTTCAGTTGAGACCACTGAAAAAGTTAAGTTTACAATCACCAAATGTTCACATTATTGAGGTTTGACTATATTATTCTACAAAATACAAATAATCAATTCACAAGAAATATTTTAAATGTTAAATATAATAGTAATAGTACAAATTTTAAAATAATTTTTTATATATTTTGATAATTATTAGTAAAATATTACCTTCATAAATACTTTTTGAACAAGTACTAAATGGTTTAGTAAATCAGTAGTTAAACTGTGTTCAAATGAACCAATTTCTGCAAGGGCACTGAGGTAGCTGCCTTGACAAAGAACTACACCGTCAGTAAAAGATTCTAATTTGTTATTAGTAATATTGGCAGATGCAGGATCTTGAATATACTCAGCAGAAATATGAACCAAAGGAAGATCTACACTTGCAGATGATGGCATATTACCTTCTGAAGGTTGAACCTATTATTTTAAAATTACAAATTACTCATTTGCACCAATCAGCTAAATTGAAATACACATAAATAACACCTTTAAAACTCACATTTCTATAGTCATTAATTTAAATCTCTACATTATTATTAAAATGAGCTTTTTTATCTTTAAAAAATATTAAAAATTAACATATCTAACACATATATGATCAGTATACTTAACAAAAAAAGATTCAGATGTGTTGCCTAGTAAAATATTTTTTTTTAAATATAGGTTAATTTATTCAAATACTCTTAAGGCAGAGGCCTGCAGCATGAAAGTACAATCTACACCCAAAATCTTACTGAAACATAATTATAAAATATGAGAGAGAGGAAAAAAAAACACTTAATTATACGGGATCCTTTTTTAACACTTTTTTTTATTATAAATGTATATGGTTTCAAAATAACACAGCATAAGCAAATAAACCAAAAAGTTTTAAATTATTTTTTGAAGACACATCAGCTCCAGGGAAAGTAGTAGTGAAGATGTAACAGCACATTCAATCTCTGAAGGAGTGCAACTGGCTAACTTGAAAATCATTCTGTAACCGTGGGTTGATCTAGGAATTTTTTCCAGGGTCCCATTTTTATGAAAACTGTTTATTTTTTGTAAATTTCAGCATGAATTTTTGTGAATTTCACCATTTATTTTTTTGAATTTTCATACCAATTTTTGTAAAGGTCACTTTTTCTTAAAATAATTTGCAAAACAAATTAAAATAAACAGTTAAAATGCCGATGAAGAATTGTTTAAATCAATTATATATTTGTGATGGGGCCATTACAATTAATTGTAATTTTGTGAAGGGACCATAAAACGGACCCACATCGATCCCTGGTTACTCAAGATTCTAATGTAGAACAAGACCCTACACTTTCAATATAATTTGTCAACTTGCATGGATTGATCACAAAAACACAGTCACAGCGATTGATAACAGAATTTCTGTTTAAATCCAGTGAACCCAAACGTGAAATGTATTAGACAAGCTCTGGGTGAAAGTGATGCCACAAAAAAAATGTGTGTAAATGGATGTTTACTGTTTGATAATAAATAATTCTTGTTTTTAAAGAATTTTGTAATTATAATGTTACATAAAAAAATAAAGATACAATAAATAGTAAAACATTTTATTTCTTGATAACTTGAATTCATTTTCATACAAAAGAAGCTAACAAGGGGAAGCTCAGACGTTGGGATCACGGATTTTGATGAATTGTTGATGGGTTATAGGGGGCCCATAGTAAAGTAAAATTTGAAAGAATTAGCCACCAACTCTCGCTTATTTTCCAGAAAATTCCATTTAAACATTTGATACATAGTTATATACTAATTATTTGGCAAATCCTTTGCGTTCTTGTTGGCGCCATGGATCCGCTAGATAACAGAGATCATAACGTCCCAGGTTCGAATTCAACTCGCTGCGCTCTGCTTTTTCATTTTTTATCTCCCTTACAAATTCATAACACAGTTAAAAATGATTAGAAAATTGATGTAATTTATTGAATAAATGTTATTACTATGAAATAAAAGTGAATAACTGCATATGAAAGTGGCAGAAATGAGAAACACTATATATCAGTCACGATTCAAAAAATACTTCGCTGTGCGTACTTGAGGTGTGTATCAGATGTGTACTTGAGGAAGTGTAATATTTGTCCTAAAAACATACAAAACAAATTGCTTGGGCATCTGCTAGAACATATAAAAGAAATATTTTGCATTCTCATGGTCTTTTCATTTCAGTTTGTGAAAAAAAAAAATCATTTGCATTTAGAAATATCTGTCTTTCGTCAGAAAAATTTGTTGAAAACCATGCATGTTTTAAGATGTCAGAAAAAAATGGTGGTGATAGCAGAAAAAACAGATCTTAATGAATTTGTATTGCATCTTCTCAAGGTTCCTATTTCCCATTTATTTTGCATAAAGGTATGGAAAATTTTGTAGCTTGATTTTTATTTATTTATTTATTTTTTTTTTTGGTCAGTGATATTACACATCACAGGGTTGACAAAGCAATGTATGCACATTTAGATGATATTACTTTTAGGGGACCAGGGTTGGAAAAAAAAAAACCCCCAAAGAAACGGGGGTTTTGGTTTAACCAGGTTTTTATGGTTTTTAAAATAAATCCTTTTATAATTACCTGTTACATACTTATAAATAAAATTATTTGTAAAATGTTCAAATATCATTTAATATTCCTTCTGGAAGTAATTAAAACAAAGTAAATAAACTATTGTTGCTATACTCATGTGGACATTGAAATCATTCAATTTTGATATTTTATTTAGAGATACTATTTTTTATATTTAGTATATAATATAATACAATATTAATTGTTTACTACATTTTACACGGAATCTTGCACTTAGATTCATAAGTAATAATGCTGATAAGTTGTTCAAAAAGATATTTTTAAGGTTTAAAAATAAGTTATTAAAACACAAAACCTCTATTTTAGAAACATATTAAAAATGCAGCCTATAATTTAAGTTTAATTAATAATTTTTATTGATAATAAATCAATAAAGTATCTATTAGATTAATATAAAAATTTATTGTGGAATAAGGATAATTTTAAAAGGTATCAGAACACATTCTATCTGTAGTATTCGGAATTTCAAATTATTCTTAACCAATTGGTTTTTTTGAGAAAAAAACTATTGATTTAAACCAGTCCGTTTAAACCATGCCAACGCTGTAGCGGACAAGGTGAATTACTTTCATCGTCATAAAAATATCTTATCATAAATTTCTGCATTTGTTTGACTTTTCTAAGAGATTACTAAAATCAAAAACTTCTTGTTCCCTATATATGGTTTCAAAATTCGGTCAAGGAATGAAGCATTATGGTGACACGTCGCAAATTTCCCAGACTTTGAACATGTTACATTATCATTGGAATATTCTCTCATTAAATTATCTACAGTTTTCTCCACTCCGGAGCCAAAAGCTCCTGATATACAGTTAAGGGCCAAAAATCCATTGACCTAATATTCGCACAACTTCTCTGATGTAAATAATGAAATTAACAGTCATCCGCCAGTGATAAAATTGTTCAAAAGTGTCTTGAATCAATTCCAGATAAATATGATTCTGATGATGATGATGAAAACTTGGGTAATAATAATAATAAAATCCATTTGATAAAAGTTTAAATTTAGGATAAGAATTCCTTAAATTTTTAGTACAGCAAATTTCTGTAACAAAACAAGAATTATTGATAATATACAATTTGCAAAAATATATAAATGAAAGAAAGAAAGAAGCTGAAAGTAGAAAAAAAAATATCTTAAAACAAATAACCATAGACAAGTTTTCTAACTTAGAAAAGGAAATTTTGAAACCATTTACTTTTCTAGTCTTCATGTAATTTTTTTTCTTTTTTCTCCTATGCTTTTGTGTTTAATGTGAAAATATAAGTGAAATACTTTTGATGATGTTTTTATTTCATTGTAATTGTATTGTGTATTTTTAAAATCAGAAATGTAATTATTTATCTTTTATGGCCCGAAATCCACAAAATCCTAAAATCCGCACAAGCCTTTGTCCCAAGCTGTGCGGATTTCTGGCTCTCTACTGTATTATTAGTATTACTTTCTTTATCTAATAATTGCGAAGTTTGATAAATTTAAAATTAAATGCATTCTGTATTATACATCAAATCATAAATGTTTTAAATATATAAAAAGTTTTCACTTATCGTTCATATCGAATACGGAATCTCAAATAGTAATTACATGCATGTAACACGTTTTAGCTCAATGAAAAACTTTAAACAATAATTGCATCATTCAAAACAAAGAAAGAAGCGAATCCATTTTTATCATTCTTCGTGTCTTAAAAGTATTAGTAAATTATAAATATATACAGAACAAAAAACTTTATAAATACAGTTTTATAAAGTAAGTCACAATATATTTCTAGCATAATCATTTTAAACTCTTTTATGAATTTTTAAGGAAGAAAAAAAAAAAAAAAGAAAAAGCAGAGTGCAGCGAGTCGGATTCGAACCTGGGCACTTACGATTTCTATCGTTGAGCAGATCCACGGCGCCACTGAGAACACAAGCGATTTGCCAAATAATTAGTATATAACAGTATATCAAGTGTTTAAATGGAATTTTCTTGAAAATAAGTGAGAGTTGGTGGCTAATTCTTTCGCATTTTACTTTACTATGGGTCCCCTATAACCCATCAACATTTCATAAAAGTCGGTGATCCCAACATCTGAGCCTCCCCTTGTAAGTACAGTTATTTTTTAATTTCAAGTCTGCTGGATTAACTTTTTACACAATATTGCATGGAACATATCCTCTGTGTAAAAAGAGATTATATTTAGAAAAAATTATTGAAATTAGAGTGATATTTGGCTATGTATTGCTGTTAAGCAAATTTTTAAAAAACAAAAGGGTAAAAGAGACAACCAGTGAATGATTTTATCAGTTCATCACATTCATTAAAAAGTGAAATATTAAAGTAGTTGAATTATTATAACAAATTATTCAAATATGAAGATTTATAAAATTTATACTACTCTACAAAGGACTATTTATTCTTAGAGCTGTCTGATTTTGCAATTGTTAAATAATTTTTTTTGGCTTTGTGTTGACTAAGACAACATAAAAGAAAGAATAGAACTAAGCTAAAGACTGATAAGTACCAAAATTTCATTCTGGTATCTATTGTCGAATTTGCCAAATTTTGCTTTCTGAGACAATTAAAGAATATCAATAATATTTCAGGTCAATTAGGAGTCTGTTATCTATTTTGTATCATATTTTGGGAGAAAGAAGACTCCAGCTAAGATATTATCAAAACACATTAAAGGAGAACTTCTATAACTATGACTAATTAGAACTTTATTTTTTAAGAGTAAAGCTTTGCTAAGAAGTCTGCTTGTGCTTGTAGTCCGCTTGAACTACATCTCTAATAATTGCGATTTCATGATCTAATAAGCTCGACTTCGTTGAATGCATAGTTTAAAGACAAGCAGTTAAGACACATTATAGTATGCAAAACCATGTAAGGTAGGGAAGAGGTGGGTGGCACAAAATGATTTCGTTATTTCACTGACAAAATTAAAAACTTTAAAAGAAGTTTTGAGCATATCACCTCATAAAATTTTATTACACTAATGTATGCAATCAGCTATGATTTTGAAAAAAAAAATGAATAGAAGCCCAAAAAATGTGGAAAATGCTGATAAAGTATGCTTGCATAGCAACAAATATATTCAAGAAGTCACAATGATAAAAATCACAATAACACTGGGGAACAATTTTTTTCTTGTTTTCTGTTGCAAGAGATTTTTTAACAGATCTTAGATACTCAGCTAGATAGATCAGCTCAGATCTATCAGCTATAGATAGATCAGCTTTCACAATGCTGATTTCAAATCTGCAATCAGTTTCTCTCTACAAACTGTAGTTTTTATGCAATTTAATAATTTATTAATATAGTCCATAGCAAAATTTTGAAAATTCATATGACTGACTACTAGATGTTGCCACCTGTATGTAGGGGATACCATCAAGAAGAAGTCAATAATACTTTTCAGTTTATGGTGTGATAAGTTATGGTCAGTCATTTTTTTCTCTTAAATGTTACTTTTAAAGGAGCAAACAAGTGCACTTTGTAGACATTGTTTTGCATCTGTTTGATGGCTTCTTCAAGTAGAAGTAGATGTTTAAATAGAGCTCTGATTAATTTTATTACATAGCCTGAGTAAAAACTTTAAGTCCAGTAAAAAATTGAGAAAATGGAAAAATCTTAAACTGAGGATTAAAATATCATTTGATTGATAATTATTATTCTTGAATACAAGAAAAAATGCTGCAAAATTCATTTGTAAATATTTTATCATCAGAAAATATTATAGAACACACAGATCAATATTTAAGGCTGAGTAAAAACTTTAAGGCTAGCATATGAGACAGAAAATACAAACTTTTAGAAGTCTGTGTAGGAGCCATTCCTTGGAATTACTTCATATATTCTTTTTTTCATGGATGAAACTAGCTTTTGTCAAAGCTCAGGGTTGTTTTATACCTTCATCTTCGATAGTAAATTTCAGTTCTACTGATGATGTAAAGTGTATCCCATTTGCATAAGCGCTTCTTATTAAGTCACCCATAAGTTCTCTATTGGGTTAAGATCTGGAGAATTAGCTGGCCATTTCAAAGTTTCAACATCGATTACTTGGATCCCATTTTTTGTATAGCTACTCGAATGGATAGGTGCATTATCTTGCTGATATTTTCAATTTTCTCCTGCAAGAGATTTAGCATTTGGTAAAAGATGACTTGCTAGAACACTCTGATATCCTTGTGAATTCCTTTTACCCAAAACAAACACAATTGAACCCACACCTAATTGATGCCTGGAGAACACTCCTTTTTCTTTTCTTAAATCATACTAATAGTACTACTTCCATGTGTCTGGTCCACCAAAATTCTTTTTTTTTTTTTTATTAATCAGAAAAAATTATTTCTATCCAATGGTTATCCCAGGTCATTACTTGCTGGCTGAAGTTTAAACGATCTATTTTGTGCTTTTGCAGGAACTGAGGCTTAGCCAATTTTGCTGTATAAATATAACTTCCAGACCTTCTAATTGTGTTATACACTGCTTTTTGACAAATATTTAAACTTGTCGCCAGAATAAGTTTCCTGGTTGAGTCCTTTAAAGTAGATGCAAGTCTGCAAACTCTTCTTTCATCACACCAAGAAAAAGCTTTAGGTCTTCCCCCTGTATTCTATGTGCCATAATTAATTGCCTTTCAAATTAAAAAAAAAATTGTTGACTACAGTCTTCATCTTCCTATCTTTATTGCAATAGTACAGCTATTCATTCCTGTTGAAGAAAGAGTTCCATTCTGCCCTCTTTCAAGATCAGTTAACTTCGCACTTTTCACCATCTTGATAAAGAGCTCCAAAGCTTCGAAGAAATGTATGAAAAATTTGCAAATTTAAGAGTTGTCACAATCTAAGAAATTTCAGTAATATTTAAGCCGGCATATGTAAATTTATTTTTTAAAAATTACTGGTGGCCTTAAATTTTTTGCTCAAGCTGAATATACCAGTTTTGTATATGCAACTATTTTTGATAATTATTTAATTTATAAAATCTGTTTGTTGTGTTATTTCTTAACAATGAACTTCTTAACAATTAATAATACAATAATATTTGAATCCTTTTTATTTCATTTTTCTATTTCTCAAAAAATTTTACCTTAATAGTACCTTAATTACCTTAGTAGTACCTTATTTACCTTATTAGTACCTAAATTACCTTAATAATTTACTTAAATAGCCTTAAATTTTTTACTCAGACTGTATATGTGGCCATTAAACACTTGTTTGTAAAATGCACATTATTTCATCTTAGTCACCTTGACTAATTTCCTGAAAATGTTGGGGGTTGTAAGTGAAGAGCAGGGAGAACACTTCCATCAAGCTATTAAAATGATGGAAGAGCCTATCAAGTGTGCTGGGACAAACATATGATGTCACACTATTGCTGGAGCATCAAATGACGTTGCCCTTGCAAGTCCACAAATGCAAGAGTTGCAAGCACAGGTTCTTGCCTGAATAGTGCTTTCAACTCAAGTCATTGAGAGTCTGCTGATTTTGTGACTGTATCCTATTTATAATATTAATTTATGCACCCATACAGAAAGTTTTTGCCTAAGTCATTTTATATATATAAATATAAAACTATATGCTTTTTATAACCTTGTACATTCATCCAAAAAGAACTAAACTAAACTAAAAATAGCATTCTGAAAAAAATCTATAACTTTTGGACCAAAACTAATATAAATTTGGAATCAGCACGCCCAAATTAAGTAAGATCAAGTACTTGTATAAATGCAACAAAAAATTTGTTCCCTAGTGTAATCAATATTAACAAGTTTTAACAATGAAAAGTGGTTATACAAAAGTAGTAGAAGCTACTAATATCCATTTTATGAAAAATGCACTATTACATATACAACTAAAAATTAATTTTATGTCATGTTTAAGATACTTTACCTTTGTATTAAAACTTA
This sequence comes from Cheiracanthium punctorium, assembly GCA_038373885.1. Lineage (NCBI taxonomy): Eukaryota > Metazoa > Arthropoda > Arachnida > Araneae > Cheiracanthiidae > Cheiracanthium > Cheiracanthium punctorium. Next base: position 421,951 of record JAWZYV010019103.1, on the reverse strand, counting down.
AAGTATGTTTAGGTAAATCCACTGTAAACTTTGCTTTGCTTCCAGTTACACCCATGCTGATAACTTGGCCCATCTACAATGTAAAAACATAAACTTTAAATTGTTCTTTTAAATCCATAATAATTTATGCAAGTGATAAGTAAAAATCATTCAGAAAAAGTACCTGGTATTGGGCTCTGAGTGAAGGTAAGACTGCAGCACCAATAGTGAGGCTATCAAGAATTACACTAAACTGTATGATAAATGGTTTTATAAGTTCGTGACTTGAATCTGGTAGTCTGCTCTGTGAAGGAGTATCCCATAAGGGTTGTGGTGAATGATTTGCTACATTGGTGCTATATTCATCAATCTGACGACTGAAAATGAAATTTCATACATAAAAAACAAACAAGCATACAAAACGAATTTCACAAACATATTCTTAAAACCATAAAATAAATATTTAGTAAATTTTTTAATTTAAAAGCAATGTATAAGCAGCTATTGTTACATAATGTTACCTTTACTATTACACACATTGCTTACTAAGACTGACACCTCATAAATTAAAAATATTGCATACATTGATATGTAGTTTTTTTTTTTCTTTTCTTTTTAGCTCTAATGCACTGCTTTTCCTAACAACTTTGTCAATTGTTTGTGTAATTAAACTGTCAAAATGCAGATCAACCATCCTGTTACACAGAAGGAACTAAAAGAAGAATTACTGAAAGAAAAAGTAAACACCAAAATGATTTAAAAACAGGAAAGAGCAGCTTTATAAGCAAAACCAGCAACAGCAGCTCTGCTAAGCAAAACCAGCAATTTTAAGTAAATATGTCATAGAGGAAAAATATATAAAACTGTTAATTTAAGATAACTTTTTGAAAAATACCTTTGCAAAATGAGTTTAAAAAGAATAAATTTAAAAAGTGAAATATAATTAACTAAATAACAATTGCAGCCTACATGGCTGTAGAAAATTCGTCCAAAACGTTTTGTAAGAAGTGTCCCAAATCACTAGCAACTTCTTCTTGATGGACACTTAGCATGCAAAGTCCTGCTAGTCTCCAGTCATTGTTGAACTTATCCAAGATTTTATTCTGTGTAAAGTACTGAAAGATCTTTCTACTGTACAGGTAGTAGCTGGAAATATTATAGCTATTTGCAAGCCTTTAGACACTACAGCAAAAAACTTAGTATGGTTTAATAAATCGATCAAGTGAAGTGTTTTTGTATCAAATTTTGTTACAACTGGAGGAGAAATCTGCCACAGTTCATGCCATGCTTTGGCTTCAGATGAAATGTTTTGTAAAAGGTCTCCATAAAAACTTTTCACATGTTTCATTTTTCTCAATAAAGTCTTTTACACCAGCTTTCTTGATGATTTTTGGGTGAAGTGTAAAGAGGTCATAGCCAACTTCATGGTCTGTAGAGAATCTTTCACCTAAAGATGATATTAATGCATCCAGGTATGGGATAAAAATTGATATTCTAAAGTACTTTTCTGCTTCAGCTATTTTAACTTCTGGATTCTAACATGAAACTTGGTGACTAACTATATGAGGACACCTCAGTTCAACATCATGAGCTTCTGCTATTGCTTTAGCTAATTTTCACAATGGATAAAATCTGTATACTTTTTTTAATGACCTAGCTACTATTTTAAATACAGCATTTTACAGGACTTAAAAAAAAATGCAAATAAATGAGTACCTTGCTCTAGTTGGCTGTCGAGTAGCTCGTAACTCTTGCAGAGTCGTAGAAAGTTGGCGACTACTTCTTGTCATCATGCCATGTAACACAACAGGATGCTGTGGAATATCTATATTTATAGGTCCAACAGTTAGTAAAGCAGAGTTTCTATCTTTGCCTTTCTTATCTTGGCTAGAATATAAAGCTTGAGATTTGCCCACAGTCATCTTTACAACTGTCCTGAATTATAAAAATCATATCAATTAACAATTTATGCTTTGATACTAGCCTAATATATTTCAATTAATTATATACATTAAAATACTTTACATTGTAAAACCCTGAAGTTTTACAGTGTACAGTTGATACGAAAATTCTATAATAAATGTAATATTTTACTAAATAAGTGAACTCACAGAAGATTTGAAAAGAATCGAAATTTTGAAAGAAGAGAAATTTTGAAGCAATCTAGTTTAGTAGCAAAATTATCTGTTGCTTTAGTTTTTTATATAGTGCAAAATAACTTATCTAATATGTTTATCAAACTATGAGAGCCACCACAGCATAAAAATGATAGATATAGAATTGTATTCAGAGGTGCTAAATATTCCGTACAAAAGATTTAATAAGCTTTGAAAATTTAAATCTCTATTTACATAATACTTCATATGCGCATAAGTTATGAATTATTTCAGGCTTATTTATGCAAACCCAAGCTCACCTGAATGTGAATTTTATCTGAATCAGAAACTTGGTCTAACATGAAAATTTAAGTTAACCAGAATCATCAACTTACTTGTTTGATATCATAAGTGCTGTTGGTTTAATAGATATTTTAGAAAAGTTAATATACTCTAACTTTTGATGAGCAATGGAAAGAAACAGAAATTTTAACGATTTCTTTTTTCAGATTCCACTGTAGGGTGTCTGCCATTGACAGCAGATAAAAATAGTAGCATTAATAGCCGCATAAACTTTAAAAAAAAAATTGTAAAAAAGCATTCATTTTCTTATCTTTAGTAGCCATAATAGTAACACTTTCTTGAAAGTTTAGTTAAAAAACATAATATTGTCATCGTAACATTAATAAAAAAATCACAATATGAATTAATGAAAAATTTTCTATTTACACATTCATATTATTTTCTTGCTGTCTCTTATATATACAATAACATTTCTTATACACTGATTAATTACGGGTAATATTACAAATTTTGTGATAAGTTTAAAAAAGATTAACAAAATTAAATAATCAAATTTCAAAAGATCTTGCTTATATTTTCTAGTTCTTTCACATGCATTTTAATGAATACAAAAAAATTACCATAACGATCAAATCACTATTTGGTCCCCTAGAATAGCTATCATATGCAAATAGACATTCCTAAGGAGGCTTAGGAGTAACTCTGGTAGCAGATAAAGCTTGGGAAACATAAAAGAGAAGTAACAAAGAAGAAAACTTCTCTTTTCTAATCATGAATTAGTTGCCTGAATTAAAGGAAAAGTCACTATATATTTGAAAATAGTATGAAAATGACCTTTTTTTAACAAACAAACAAACAAAAAATCCTGGTACTTTTCCGTTATCTTAATGCCAGCCAAATTTGCGATTTTTTTACGGTAGTAGAGGGAGACATTATTTTCTGGAAACCCATCCTCCTTCACGCAGTGATCTTCTTCTTCGTCTTCTTTTTTTTTTTTTAAGCCCTGCTTCTTCACCATAGTACATTCGGTACCGATTGAAAAGTAAAGCAAAACATATTACTCGGTGCATTCATTGTACTAATCCACGAGTGTTTTATGTATTCATTCACAAATGTGTAGTTCCTCATGCGTAGTAGTGTCATATACCAGCCATTTGATTTTAGTTTTGAATTTTTCGTCTGTGTGATGGTCCTCCTTGGAATAAGAGCCCAATAATGGCATTTTTCTAGAAGTTTGTTTTATAGCTGTACTGCTAGAATGGTTTATTTTGATAAGTTGTTTAATATTTCATGTAAAAGCAATTTAGTTTGCAGTAGTTGAATGTTTTGTTAATGCCTTGAAATTGTTTATTGTTTGGGTTGTATTAAAATAATTGGAATTGTAATACAATATGCACATATGGGATTTGCCAGCGTTGGAAGAAAATGCTATTAAGTATTTCCAAAAATTTGAAGTTGTACCGTCATATATGCATTGCGGTATGGAACATGAAATGAAATTATATAATTTCAATGGACGTTTTTATTGGAAATGTAATCTCAGGTTCTGAAGAAGTAGTGTCAGCATTTGGACAGGCAACTGGTTTGAAAATTGTAGCTTAAGTAGTTACATTTTATCTACTGTTGGTGCGAAGATTTAACTTCTGTAAAGTTTTGTGAAAAGCATCTTAACATAAACCGCAACACCGTTGTAGACTGGAATAACGGAAAAGTACCCAAGATCTTTTTGAAAATATAGTAGCGTCTATTGCCACTACTTTTCTGCTGAACATAAATTAAAATCGTAAACTACTCTTTTGAGGGTGTATTGGCTTCTATAAGAGATGGGGGGGTGGATTTAAACTTTTGAATTTTTGATGTTGTTGCACAGTTACTGTATTTTTGCTCTTATTCCAAGGTGGAACCAATGTTGTTTTTTTAATATCTAATATTTTTGGATATTTTGTATTGCAATAATATGATTTTTGAAAATGTATTACATTTATGGCGACATTTACAGTGTTGAGTCTTTTATTTTTAAAATTTGTTTATCTTTTAGAATTCCTAATTTCGTCTTTTTCAGGAATTGCATGGCAAAAAAAAACAAAACACAAAAAATTATGCTCATTGTTACTTGACGAAAAAAAAAAAATTGTAGATACTCAGCGACAAAAAAAAAATCACCAAATTTGGCTGGTGTTAAGATAATGAAAAAGTACCAAAATCCTAAGTTGCCTAATCTTAAATTTAGTTTTGTAGATATCGGATCTCATGGCTTACTACAAATCACTCCATAAGCATTAATAAAATAAACATAAGTCAGTAATGAATTTAAGTTAACAGCATGATTACAACAGGGCTGACAGGTAACAAACTGAAGGACCACCCTCAGTGCCAATTACCCAAACTACGTCACTGATAAAATTCTAATACAATTAATGTTCTGCAGTTTTAATACTCAGAATGTTTTTCTAGCCTCTAAAAATGTAAAAACTGGTTTAAACATTACTCTTTTTGTAAAAAGAGTGGAACCTGAAATTTGGGGGGGGGGGGGAAAGTAAACATACATAAATTAGAAAAAGGTAAATTTGATTGATTATTTTAGCGCAAAAGATGAAACATATCATAGTTCTGTGTTAATCATAAAAAAAAAAAAAATAACTTTTTGAGAATAATGTAAACATATTGCTATAGTAATAAACAGTATAATCACGGTTTTATCTCCTTGTCGTCCCTTCTGTGCTTGCAGATGCAACAGTGACATGTTGTGTTTTTGTATTTTGTAATCATTTAGGCTGTTTTTCTTTCGTATTTTTAAACACAATATTGTAATTTATGGAAATATTAGTAGCTGGAGAAGGGGGGTCACCATACTAATCAATCTTTTGAGAAGACACAAAAAAGAAAAAGAGGGAAACTGAAAATTTTCCGGTTACTTGGATGCCGGATAATTGAGCTTTTAGTGTATATTTCTTTTTGGAGCATTTATAATACCTGTAAAGGAAAAAGGTCTTTCGACAGGAGCACTAGTGGGCAAACTTGTGTTAAATTTCATGAAAAGTTCATTATTACTATCGGATATGAATTTAGAACTTTCAAATCTGTTGATTTTTTGGAAAGAAACTGCAGCAGTTCAAGTTCAACCGTATTTCGAGAATTTGTGGCATATGGTTTGGAGTCATTAAATTCAAACCAATCATCATCATCATTCGTAGTAGTTTTATCACCAACTTTTCTCGTATCACTCTGAAATTACTTATAATTTGATAAGGACAACATTAAAAATTGAAAAGTTCACTGAAATGTTTCATTTATTTCATCCAAGCTAATAAAATAAAAGCTTAAATTATGTTAACAAGCATAAATTTAGGGTTCAAGCTTTTAAAGTGAATTCAAACCCATACCTAATATTTTTTAATATAGACATCAATAGTGAGGTTTAAATTTCGGAGAACTCAAATACAATCCATCCATGATTATAAATATCTGATGAGAAAAAGATGAGTAAATGATGAACAATTAAAATTAGTAAAAGAAACTTAAGGTTTACTTAGATTTCCAAACAAGACAAAAAATAAATAAATAAATAAAAATAAATAGATAAATATATGCATACTGTTTTTCTCTCATACTTTTTTAAAATGTAGGACAAACATGCTTTAATGGAAAGAGAAGTAAGTATGACTTGCCGACAGGGTTTTGGACCCGCCCACAAACCCAAAAAAACCCGTGTGGGTTTTTAAAAAAAAAAACCACTTAAAATAACCCAATAAAACCCACACAGAAGTGTGTTTTTGGGGATTTTATTAAAAGTTATCAAAATTTTTCTTTTCTTTCATTTAAATCATTTCTTATTTGATATTAAATACATATAATATTACCTACATAACTTAGTGCATTATATTAGATAAATATAAATATGCCAGTTTAATTTTTTCATAATTATTTTTCAGACTTCAACATAAAGAATAATAACCTTTTTAAAAATAATACCTTGAGCCAATTCTATCTGCAATATTTGTTTTGAAATGAACAGGTGTAGAATGCAGGCAGGGATAACTTAGTAATTTATCTCTTTAATGAATAAGTTTTTAAATACGAATAAAATATGTAATTATCAGTATAGTGACCAAAAAAAAAAAAATCCTTTCCCAGATAAGAGAAAAATGGGACATGTCTCTCTCTTACAGCTTACAAGCATGCATCTCAAGAATGAATTCAGGTTCAGGAAACAATACTGTATTCTATTAGTTGCTGCTTTACTTTAGTACTGAGAAATATAAATCTGATTCATTACACATTGTTTATGTGGGATTTAATATCAGACATATTAATTCTAGATTTTTTTTTAAGTAAAAAGGAATATATATTCAAAGCAAAAATGAATAACTATAAAGAAAATTGTTAAATAAATAGTAGTTCTGCAGTAAGTTGGTCTGCAAAGGCTTTACTGACTTATATTCTAACTAGGAAATATAACTATGACTTAAAAAACATAAAGGTAAAAAAAATTAAAAGGTTAAATTTAAAAGCAATAGAAAACAGCCAATCAAAAACAACATATTTTTCTATGTGAACAATAATACACTTTTATCTGTGGTCATAAAACAAATTAGGAGCCCTTTATAGACATCAGCAGAAAAAGATAGTATTGCATTAAAGTTGAAGTTATTTTTACATTTTAATTAATTAATTAATTATTATTTTGTAATGAAAGTTTTCTTTTACACTAAAACTATTCTGTTTTGAAATAAAACCATAAAATTTAAATCCAAAAAGTGTTATACTATAAAAAAAATCTTAATAAAACCCAAAAATACCCAATAAAACCCACCCGGGTTGGGTTTAAAAAAAAAAAAAGGGGGGGGGGTTTAAAACCCTGCTTGCCGAGCATTCAATTAAAAAAGTTTTCCTCACTTGAAAAAAAAAAAGGTGATGAAAAGCTTGTATATTAATATTTATGACTTATTGAACTCAGTTAAACATTTGAACAAAAGAACTCAGGTTAATCAGTTTTATGATAAAATTGAAGTTTTACCTTTAAGTGAGTTTTAAAATTTGTAGTAATTTTGAATGTTCCACTTACGATAGATCTTTTGGGTTGGCAAAGCTGGCACTGCACCTTAACTTTCTCTTTTGCATCTACAAATAAAATTTGAAAAACTTTTCCACTGAGAATTTCCCGACTCGCAAACTCATCTAAACTGTAAGCTTGATCCATCTCATAATATAACTTCATCAAAAATGCTGACGGCCTATTTTTTTGTAACTTGGTAACACATTTGCATTTACTTATCAATTCTTTTTCAGAAATCCAATGAATATGACTGAAACATGTTTTCTCCTTTTTCAGCTTCATTCACATTTGTGAATCAGTTATCAGCAATACAGAAAGCCTCCTAGACCAAATATCATTAAACTAATCTAAATAGGCTTTTGAGATTTCCCCCCTCCTTCTTTTTAATATAACCTAAGCAACACAAATAATCCTAACACCTCTTTAGTTACCATATATAACACTAAAATAGTGCAGTTGCAATAGAATTTATGTCATGAACTGGGAAAAAATTAATGACAGCAGTTTTATTATTTTTGTTTGATTTTTCCAAACCAAGCTAATTTTGGTGTAAGATTAATTTAACTTCAAAATGAAAAACGTATTTTCAGTATTTTGAAAATACAAAATATATTAAATGTATTTTAAAATACATTTTCAAAATACTTTGCTTTTTCTTCTGAAAATACAAAATACAAACGTATTTTGAAAATAGTATTTCAAATACATGTATTTGCGATGCTGCCCAACTCTGCTTTCTTGCAATGCAATCATCTTTCTCCCCAGAAGCACAACAGGGAGCCTCTAGCCCCTAGTGCTTCTCAGATGGGAAACTCCACACTATAAATCTTTGATGAAAGAACCCACTTTCTTTCGATGGGGGAATATCAATTGTATCAAGTCTGGGAAAGAAGTTTCGGCCCAGCAGGTATGAGATTAGTGAGGAGCTGTGAACTAAAGAGTTAAAAAGGTTTTTTTCAGTTGCAGTTGGAGAAATGAATGATGAATAATGAACTTTTATCTAGAACAAAAAGACGTTATCCAGAAAATATAACAAGCAACTAAGAGGTTGAATCCACAAGGAATTCCCTGAAACCCCCCATTTTGGTCATGTCATACAGTATTTGATTGAGTAGAGGGTAGAAAAAGACAATCAGTCTGGGAAAAAACATCGTTCTACAGAGGTTTATCACTGTAGAGAATATTATTAAATCGAGGGATGATTATCATTATAATATATGGAAATTCGCCGGTTCTGCAAATTTTTATTGTTATAGAGAGATTTATCATATTATCAAGTATCGTTATAGCGAGGTTTTATTTTATATATATATATATATATATATAAAATTTATGTATAAGTAAAACTTACTGTTGATTTGGTGGTACGCCTTCTAGCACAACAACCATGGCTTGACCAAGTTGACCAGCAAGAGAGGATTCACTCCATTTTCGAGTTGCTCCACGAACCTTTTCTTTATGCGTCAGACTGCAGTGAAAACCATTGAGTTCACCTTCAAGTTTCAAACCACTAAGCATTGCCAGGAGTCTTGTTTTGTGTACGGTTGCAATACCAAATATCACAAGAGGAGTCCAATCCCTAACCATCAAGGCTACATAATGCAAAGTTTTATGAGAGATTAGTATATAGAATGAAGAAGTCCCATTAAGAGTACTTCTCTGTAAAATAATAATTAAAAAAAAATATTTTCATACATGACTTAGCCATGACTAATACATGAGAATTCATTCAAGGGCACAATTTATGTTACATAGCTATAAGGAAACCCAAAATGACAAAGCACAAGGTAAAAAAAACAAAAAAAAACTTGTTACTATATGTAGGAAAAACAATATCTAATGATATTAGATAAATAATCACAAACAAAAACACTGTACATAGGATTTACACACTAAAACTTTTAGGGAATGTTGGGTGCACCAGGATGATATGACAATGCATAGTTGCAAACAATATCTTTATGTACTACTAACTCATAAATACTTGTGTAATGAAACTTCTAAAGCAGATTCCAGAGAAACAGGCGTAATCTACAAAAGTCGTACATCAATCAAAATAAAATACAATGAATAAGAATCAATTTTATTGCAATGTATTTTGCAAAACATAATACAGCTAAACAGAAAATTAACAAACTGTTCAACAATTGATATTAACAGGTGTAGAAAAATATCTTTGTGATTCTAAATCCACTTGGTACAAACTACTTTTTCTAGAAGTTTTGATGACAAGTTTTAATACACCCTAGTGTACATATGCATATGCAAAGATATAGAGTACCCATTAAAGTATTGTTTCTTTACCTTAACTTGAAAACAACAATACCAGTGTCTATGTAAAATAGATATGCAAAATGCCATTGGTTATAGAGCCACCAACAAGCAACAAACAGAAATGTTAACCTTGTAAATGGTGAGAGATACAAGAAAAAAATTAGAAAGCTGTAGAGTATCCTCAATTTAAAAAGAAAAGTAACAGTGAGCAAAATAATGCTATGATTACCATAAGAAGTATTTACTAGTAATTGTTCTTTCAGGAACCAATTTATTCAAATATCAAAACTTCCATAAGGAACAAAAGAAGTTACAGCTATAACAGGGCTCTCACCAAATTTTTTCTATCAAAAAAGGGGAGAAAGGACCATCTCTTAAAAAAAAAAAAAGGGATCAAAAAGGGGGTTATTTAACTGCATAATTTTTTCGTGAAAGCCTTTTAGCTTAATCAAGTTTTTATGTATTAATGCGTCTTTTCACTCATGACATCAAAATCATGTCAATTTGAATTGCAACATCTAACTTGAAATTTAGAAAGAAAAAAAAATGTCACGTTCACTGATCTACTTTTATTGGATGTTGGAAAAGTATATTATTTAGCTCATGGAGACAATTTTATAGAGACTTAATCTAAACTGATTTTTAATGCATTTTTAAAGTCATGACATTAAAATGATGTCAATTTCACTCGCAAAATCTTACTTAAATTATTGAAAGAAAAGAAGTTGATTTCACACTTTTTGCTCTGATCTACTTTTATTGCATATACATTCATATGTAGATGGTGAGTCACATGACTCTTTAAGATACAAAGATTTGATAATTTGATCACATAAAATGAAACTGCATATTTAAAATCATACAAATTAGTGTAGTTTAAGCTGAAAACATTTTTGTGAAGAATTGACTTATTCTTCGATACATGTGTATATAATTGTCATACCATGCTGCTATATAGCTTACACTTCCACATTAAATGTCCTATCTAACACAAAAAGAATTTGAACATTCAGAGAGACAGACGTAGTGAGGGACTTTGTTTTATAATATGTACAGATGTGCTCACAGCTGTGGCATAGCCAAGGGAGGGGTAGGTAAATGTATTTTCTTCACTCTCTAATCATACATATGTGTATACATATATGTGAGTTGCAGTAGTCGTAACACCCCCCCCCCCCCCATGACAAATTTCTCGCTATGCCACTGGCTCACAAATAAAACAAAAATACAAGTAGACAAAAGCATAAATCTCTTTTAAAACCATATGCAAAGCAAAAGCATTAGGTTAAGCAACACAAATCAGATATATCTATGTAGACCAAATCAAGTTCTCCAAACTTTACATCCCGGCTTGAAACCACATATCTCCTTTTGACCAAAAGTTAAATTTGTGAATAAATTTCATGTTATTTTTAGAGGTACAGGATTTTCGTTTTTATGAAATAGATGCGAATTTATGCAAAATTTTCTTATAATTGCGAATAGATGTGAAAAATAAGCAATTTGTGAATAGACACATATTGATGCAAAAATTTCTTATCTTTTTGAATAAATACAAAATATACTTTTTTTAAGGAAGAAAATTACGTTAAAAAAATCTTCCAAACTCAATTAAATATACAAGCTTCATATCTGAGCTTTATCCAAAATGAATGAAATTAATTAACGAATTAGGAGATTCAAGTTGAGCATTTGCTGACCGTTTGTGAGACAAATGAGAAGGCTTAAAATCAATTCTTGAACGACAAAATCAGGGTATTTGGATATGAACATAATGCTAAAAGCCACATCTGAATAAGCTTTCTTTGAAATTAATTACAACATATGAAGCCTATTTTCGTAATGGTCAATTATTTTTCCCATCTGTGGCTGCAAGTATGACCACCTTAAATTATAAAAGCAAATATACGTCGAAAGCTTTTTGAAAAATTCCTTTCTTCAGAGCACTTCCTGAAAGTGTAGCAGAGAGCTAAAACCAGTAATTATAATGTCATTATTGTCAGAAGACCGACTCTAAAACACTCAAATGTTGAAAGTATAACACATACATTTTAATTAACACTGAATATAAATTATAAGTGCAGAAAAAAAAAAAAGTTTTAGAAGTAGTTTATGCGAATTTTAGCAAAATTTCAAAATGTCGTAAGTTTTCTCTGAAATTTCTGTTTTTTATTTGCAAAAATTCCATACCTCTAGTTATTATATAGTACATGAAAAATAAAAACATAATAATCTGATAAATAAAAATAATCATTTGGAATTTGAAGATGCAACATCAGCTTATTTTATTCTCTTTAAGTCACCAGCATTCAAATCCTAATAGAGGTTGATTAAATAGTTGACTAAAATAGAGGTTGATTTTTATTCATATTTTGTTAAAGTTTAAATGAAGGAATGCTTAAGGAAAAATATTCATTTTTAAGAGGGATGGAAGAAGATTGAAAATGGGATGCTTAAAAAGCAATTTTTTTTTCATGAAATTTTAGTATGCTCGATTGTTGAAAAAATAAATAAATAAAATGACAAAACAGGACATTCTTTTTAATCATATTTTGTTGGAAATTCAAACAAAGGAATGCAGAAGAAAAAATATGCATTCTCAAGAGTGATGGAAAAAGACTGAAATTAGGGTGGTGTTTGAAGTGCTATTTCGCCTGCCAAAATTGGTGACATTCCATTTTTTTTTTCATTAAAATTTTACAGAAATGGAAAAATATAGACCAAAATAGCCTAAAATGGACCAAGTGGGAGCCCTGCTAAGACTATGCTAAGAACACTTGATTCCATGGGAATTATTTATTTACTAAAACATCTAAATTTTGATACAATTTTAATGAACAAAATGTTACCACATGAAGGTTATAATTTTATTAAGTAAAGGATGAAAAAAGAAATGTTTTAGATGGCTTGTTATCATCATGTTTGAATTTGTTGTTCAGTAAATTAAGGTTTCAATGAGACCTGACATACTGCTGTTACTATTAACAAATGTGTAGAGCTCAATTAATCACAGTGTTTTTCAGCCAGTCACATTTGATTTTTTAACTCATGAGAAAAAGAAAAAAAAAGATCAATAGTACATCATACACTCACTTCCAAAAGTTAAGCATGAAGATGTAAAATGCAAAAAAAAAAAAAAAAAAAAAAAAAACTGCTTTGATTGACACAAAATTCGGCAGGAGAGTAGCATATATATTTAAGCATAAACAAAATGAAAAATTATATACAGAAATGAAAAATTTTGTAAGTTATCAGATAATGACATACTGGAGACTTAAACAGAATTATGTATAAAGTGAAAATAAACAGCATAAAATGAAAAAAAAAGGACATTAATAGGGTATGTGATCCCCCTCATCTGTATACAAAGTTTACACCTCGTGACCATGCTTTCAATTAGATGGTCAACCACTGCAGAATTAAGCAATTGCCATTCTTCTTGTAGAGCAGTTTCCAGCTCAATAAGAGTGGCTGGAGGTGGGAAACGTGAAGATACAGCATGGCCGAGAGCATCCCAAAGATTTTCAATAGGATTAAGGTCGAGCGAATATGCTGGCCACGCCATATGCGCAATCCCTTCCGTCTCCAGGTAGTCATGGACGTTGTCAGCAATGGGGACGTGAATTATCGTCCATTAAAACAAAAGTAGGGCCAACTGCTGCAGCGTACAATCTCACAATGGGTTCTAAAACTTCATCTCGATACCGGACAGCCGTCACAGAACCCCGTTTAAAGATGTGCAGGTCGGTGCGGTATCCTAATGAAATCCCTGCCCACACCATAATGCTTTCGCCTCGGAATGCATGATGTTCGATGATGTTTTGGGGCTGATTGTGTGTTCTTTGTTCACGCTATATCCTTATACGCTTGTCATCTGGCTCCAGAGCAAATCTTGACTCATCAGTAAACATGACATTGCCCCAGTCAGACACAGTCCAATTGACATGTTCCCAGCACCACTTTAATCGTGCCCCTCTTGATTGGACGGATAGAAAAACATTAACTCGAGGTACCCGGGCATACAGTCCACTCATATGTAATCTTCGGAGTACAGTAGCTGCAGATATCACCTTACCAATGGACGCTGTAGCCATAGATGTCACTCTGCAATTCCGCTTGGCTAAAATAGCAATATATGGATCTTCCGCGCTGGTTGTAACCCTTGGGCGACCGGCTATGGTCCTTCAGACAGCTGTCTGTGTGGTTTGGAATTGTTTCCATAAACGTGAAATTACAGAATGATGAACGCCGAAGAAAAGAACAACATCTGTGATCGACTGTCCTGCCTCAATGCGCCCCACAGCACACTCAGAATCTTCCATTTATCTTCTGGAAGTCAAAGAAACATATATGTCTTACACAAATTGTACGAAAGTTTTAAACACCTTCTATCAGCACTTACAATCAACTTCTGTAACCCTTCATAAAGCTGTCATCTTATAAGACTGCCCTTTTTGCATATTTCTTGACATGAAAGCGTGATTGGCTGTTACCTAACATATTTGCATACTTCCGTCTACCTCTGCAGCGAATTGCATTCTCTTCAATTCTGATTGGTTTCCGGAAATTAGCATTTTCCTCTCCGTGCTTAACTTTTGCAAGTGAGTGTATATTAACAAGTTTACCAAAAGTCAACTTGAGGAGTTCCAGCTTCTAAGCAGCTATAAAGACATTTAAGAGCTGATCACTGCCATTTCAAAGAAAAGTTCTTAAACTAGGAATGTTCTTCAGGGGTGCAGGAATTACATTATTCTCCATGGATGTTAAAGGCAATTTACTCATTAAATACACATTTATACAAAAATAAATTCATATTTAAAGAGTAAAAATGATGATTTTCAAGAGATATTGAGAATTTGTAGGGGGGGGGGGGGTTTCTTCTTCCTTTTCTTGGTGTAAAATTATACAAAAAACTGCTTTTAATCAGCATTGACTTGTTCACATCAAGAAATGATGTGCACTTTTAAACAACTAAGTACATAAGTATCAATGATGAAATTTTAAAGTCTGCAATGAAAATGTTTCTGAAATGAGTTATTACTATCTTTCTTTTGTTTACAAATATTAAGAATTATTTTTAAAAAATGGTAGATGCTTTAAATTTGGACAAAAAATATGAATACTTAAATAGAGCTGGATTAATCCAAATGAATTTTTTGACAAGAATCAGTATGCCTTTATTTCAATTAGCACAATGAAGATTTTTTTATATAATTGATTAGAGGTCAGTGTTTCAGCAAACATATGCAAGAAAATTAAAACACTAATTCTGAGAGAAATGTAAAGAAAATAGTTCATTATGAGTTTTAAAAAATGTAGCAGAATGTAAAAACACACATTATTTCTTTTCTTTTTTTGGGGGTGGGGTGTAATTGGTCAGTTTTTGCCCGTTAGATGTGAGGTTTATTCAAATGTGAAAATTTTCTTGAATTTTTGAAATTTTAAACCTTAGCAATCAGCCTATCAAAATCATTTCAGAAATGTCATTTTCGATAGAAACCAGAGAAACCAGAGATAGAAATTAGGTCATAGAAGAAAATGGAGGGTGTGTGTGTGTGTGGGGGAGATTACCCTATGAAAATTTTAGAAGTTGATTTTTTAAGAACCATGCTACTATAGATACTGCCTTTTGGGTTCCTAGACCATTTAGGTACATTTGATGACTGCATGCACTTCCTTGCCTAAGTAATGAATAACAAGTATCTTTCATCATGAATCAAGTAAGTTTCATCAATAAATGAGTATCCAAGGGGTTAAAGGCACCCTTGACTCAAACATAGCTCATAATGATCAATCTAGATGACAAACACACAAACTTTACATGTATTTAAAGCAAACGTGATTTGCATGTTCACAGAGGTGCTACTACTCTCACTTGTCCAGTGTAAAATTTGAACAGATCTCATCTTTTGGATGGTTGAATACACCTATCAAATTTTGATTATCTAACACAAATCCTTCTTGGTAATCCCTCTGCCACACACACATACAAGTGAATTAATTTATGTAGTATTTTATAAATTGAAATTCAGTTCTGCATGATTTTTTTCACACATAATTGTCTTATTTATTTTGCTTGTTCTTAGCTTTTATTTATTTGAGAGGGGGAGAAAACAAATATACTATAACTAAAGATTACATAGTCCAACAAAAACATATCAGATATGTCTATTAAAAGATAAAACAAAACAACAAAAAAAAAAAAAAAAAAAAAAAAAAAAAAAAAAAAAAAAGAAAGGAAGGAAGAAAGTTACAGTTAAATTTAAAAATAATAGGAGAGAAAGGTACCATTCACTACTCTCAACTTTAAAGGATTAAAAAAAGATATTTAACTGCCCAGGTGACTTTGAATTCAAATTATGTTGCTAATTCTCTCTAGTATAAAGCAAAGTACGAGACATAAAATATAGCAGAAATATATTTCCACTAACCTTTTGTAAAACCTTTCATGTTTCTAGCAGTAACTATAGGTGGTAAAGACTTGTCGGGTGCAGTAGCATTCTCAGGAACTCCCACTTCTGTTTGTTGTTCTTTTAATGGTTCATATTTACCATTTCCTTTATATTCCTCTGAAATATCAGGTGTTTTTCTGTCTTGTTGACAATGTACGGAACTTCTGCATAAATAAAAATCTTAAAATATAAAGATGCTTCTTGAAAAAACAAAACAAAAAACACTACTTCTGAAATGAAATCATGTCTATCGTGTTCACATACATACACACACACAAAGCATAAATGCTTTCCGAATATCTCAAAATGTGTAAATACATCGAAATCTCATAGTGGAATTTTTTTTATGATTACAATATTTTCCTTGCATGGTTCATGTTAAGAAAGTAAAAATTATCTATCTATCTGCTGGTCACACTAAATTGGCCAGGGACTGTACGTTTAAAACTTGAGTAACTTTGCTTTTATCTTTTTCATAAAAAAATTAAAAACATTTCATAACTATTGACAGAGGCTACATAACAAAAATTATCATAATTCCTGCTGATAATCCGCGGATTATCTGTTAAAAAACGTAAAAAAATTACAATGCGGATTATCCGCCGCCGCGTATTATTTGTGACATTTTTTTTTTCCCTTGAGGAAAATTTTGGCCCTTGTAACTTTAGTTTTTCTACCAGAAAATAAAACCTGGGACTATTTTTGCTACTAGATAGCGCTGGTTAACACAACGTAACACGAGTTCGTATGTACACCAAAGACTAGTTTCCTGTATCCTACACTTATTTCTCAACTTTTGCTACTTTTCTATCAACCTGGTGTGATTTTTGTTCAGAAGTTTCTGGCAACACTGCTTGGGCCGTTCTGTCAGAATTTAGATCATTGCTATCTGCTATCCTTGTGAGCAAGCTTGCAATTATACAATACGACAATGTCATCTACCATAATTTCCGGCTTATAATCTGCAGCGATAGATAATCCGCAGGTGCTTTTTCAATTAGAAAAAAAAATATTTCTTTAGATAATCCACAGCGGTAGATTATCCGTGGATAGTATGGCGATGCTTTGAACGAAATTGGTAATTATTTTCTATGTATAGTAAAACCACAGTATTAATATTAGAATCGGCTTACTGTAAAACATTTCCAACTAAAAATCTATTGTTATGAATGAGAATTATCAAACATACTTTGACGGTCATTTTTCGATTTAAATCACAATTGATACACAATTTTTAAGCTAGGCATTCTACCTGTAAGCCCTAAGAACTGTATTATGAAATTAATCAAAAATAAGAAAGCGAACATTTCATTCGGAACAAACAAAACAAAATGTATGGCAGCATGCAGAATACTTATCGCATATTTGTAACATCATAATTATTTAGTCAAGTGACATTATTATAAGAAAAACAAAATTGAACAGACCTATCTTTTTAGTGGAATAATATATATACAAACAATAAACCTTTTACTGGAATAATATATAGACAGCAAATATTGAATAAGTAATCAATACAGCCAATACTGAGCAAAATTTACACTTAATATTTACAAGTAATTAAAAAAAGAAACTAAAAATTAGAATCATCTGAATCTGGAAAACCCAAGGAGTTATCAGAATTGGCGTTCAGTTCAGTGGTCGATTCAAAATTTTATTCTAACAGTCCACATTTTTTAGATGCATTTTTTATAGTACAAACAGAGATTTCATCCCACGCAGTTTTTACCCAGTGGGTTACGTCTGCATACGATGCACGTCGCATTTTTCCACTCTTCGTATACTCATGAACTTCCTCTTCATCCATTTTTCCCATGAGCTTCTTATCTTCGATTTGAAAGACTTGTTGATGCCAACATCTAGGGGTTGCAGTATTTTTGTTAGTCCTCCCGGTATCACTGAAAGAATTGCACCTGATGTTCTGCAGGCCACTTTAACATCGTCTTTCAGATGAGCCTTTATCGAATCCAAAATCAAAAGCGCACGACGTTTAAATAGAGAATGCCTCTGTTTTTTCTAAACCGAATCGAGCCAGGAGATCATAATGTCCTGGTTCATCCAACCTTTCTCGTTGCATCTTATTTCTATTCCACAGGGAAAATTTTCTTTAGGAATGGTTTTTCGTTTGAAGATAACCATCGGGGGCAATTTTTCTCTACTTGCAGAACAGGTTAATACTACAGTGAACGAATTTTTTTCATTTCCAGTAGTATTTATTGCAACAGACAAAGTCCCAGCAGTGTCGACAGTTCTGTTTGGGGGAGAATCAAAGCACATGGGAACTTCATCCATGTTAAATATTTCTGCAGAAGTCAATTTCTTTTCTGCAATTACTTTTTTCATCTCCCAGTCAGTCAACAGTTTCTGTCCAACAGTAGTGTGTGTAGTGTAGTTCCAATTTGGAACACTACAATTTAATTTCACAGTTAAAAAAAAAAGTCAATAAAAGCGTTGTGTTTTAGAATGAATGAAATAACCCAGGATTTTGCTTACCGCCCTTGTGTATGCGTTGACAAAGCAAAGAGAGCTAAAAGATGGGATTGAAACACATTTTATTTAACCAATTAACATATTAGATCAAGATAAAATATTTAAACATAATATGCAGCTCAATAAACTTTTTACCAATTATAAGCAAGACTCAGCAGCAATTAACAATGAACCGTGAAATAAAAAGGAGAAATTTTATATTCTTATCTAGGACACAACTCACAGCTTAATTTATATCAACTGCAAAAGATTTAGATCAAATTAACACCTGCTCCAGTACTGCATAAAAGATCAGGTCAGCCAAAAATACCCATAGATTTTGGTAAAAAAAAAAAAAAAATTTAAACCCCTGGGTACCCATGGTAACAAACCAAAAAATTAAATATAAAAGAAAATCATGCTTTACTCGAAATCAAATGCTATGAAATTTAGATAAATTGTTACAAATGAAAACTAATAGACACTTTAACTACTTCAAAAGGGGGGGGGGGGGAAGAAGGTTCTAGAACAATTTCGGAGGAAAAGCGCAGGAAAGATTAGCGTCATCAACGAGATCTGATGCAACAGGCACGAAATATGATGCAATAGCATGAAATCGTAAGCAAAACTTAAAAGATGACGAAAAATTATTGAAAATTTACAGGGAGACGGAGAAATAAGGGAATAAAATAAAGTGGGATTATGGGAAGTTACGAAAATTAATTAAAAAAAAAATCCCATCAAAACAACTTTAATGAAAAGGGAGGTATGAAGTACAGCCACTATATTTTAAACTCCTGATTACCCACAGAACGGCAATTAAAAGGTAAATATTAATTTTAAACACCCTGAAGGCAAAAAACGGCCGGTGAAGAGAAAATTTAATTACAAAAAAAAAGGTAAACAAAAGAGAGAACACTTTACACTGCCAAACAAAATAAATAATTAACAGCCCCCCAAAAGTAAGAAATTACATAGTGGTTATTTAAAATTTTAACTAGAAAGATTTTAAATTACTAAAACGTCCTGGGTAGAGGTAAATTAAATTAATCATTAACAAAAGAAAAGGGATAATATAGTGACAACACCACATGTGATTCCGTACAGAAAGATTTTTTCTCTTCATGAACCAGTAGCACCACGTGGGGCCACCATCGAAACCTCTAATCTGCATTTCTTCGGCAATTAATTTAGCCTTAATTCTTATTTTAACTGTAGATACAGGATTCCCTTTACTTCTTTCTTCTGTAATCGAGCGATGTAACACATCTTCTAATTCAGTCCATTTTGGCTGGCTAAACCGAAAACTTTAACATTTTTTGTTCCTCGCATTTTCTAACTTCTCTTCAGATTTTCTCCATAAGCGAACGTTGGATTCATCGACTTGAAATAGTCGTCCAGCCTCCCTATTTCCAAATTCTTCAGCTTTACTGATTACTTTCAGTTTAAAATCAGCTGAATAGCTAATGCATTTTTTCGACATTTCTACAACTTTCGTATGAATCTTTTCAGCGATGATCGTCACATACCTTAATATGAAGTAGTGATGCTATTTTTTTGACAAAATTTCCCCATTTCACAGACTATTCATTTAGAGCGGAGAGACCAATCAGAAGTCGTTTCAGGAAGCTATGACGTATGAGCCTCAAAGGTCCCTGTTTTTCCCCATCTTCAAGAAATCTACTGAACGACTGCAGTGGCATCTAGTGTCATTTGATTGATTAACAGACTTAAATCTTTTTCAGGGTCTAAATATACTGGAAAAAAATAAATGAACTTTTATTTTGTTTTTATAAATAAAGTTTTTTATTGTAAAATCTGAAGGCTTCAGGAAAAATTTCAGTAGATACTACGCAGCGATACATAATACGCACTGGATAAATTTTCATCTTTTTTAGTAGATAATCCGCGGATTATAAGCCAGAAATTACGGTACTAAGAGAAAATGTTCTAGCTATACGGCCGAATTCAAACTCTAGGTTATCAACAAAGCGGAAGAGATCGGCAATAGAGAAGCTGGGAGACATTTTGAGTGGACGAATCCAATGTTCGTCTTAGGAGGAAAAATAAGAAGAAACTACTAACTGCAGCTAGAAAAAGGGGGTTCTTTCGTCATGGAGTCTCCTCGTGGCCTCTTTTAGAAGAGCAGCTAAGAAGGGGGGGGGGGCTGACTAAGAAATTACAGCCTTTGGATGTTGGAATAAATCGCTCTTTCAAAAGCAAAGTGCGAAATTTCTGGGAGTAATGGATGTCGGACGACATTCATTCCTATACAAAAGGAGGCAAAACAAACGTGCCGTGCGACATACGCAGAGGTGTGTCAATGGGTTAAAATATCCTGGGATTCAGTGACAGAAACGACAATAAAAAACTCTTTCCAAAAATGTGGACTGATCGTGGACGAATTTGAAAGTGCTTCGGAATCAGATTCCGGACATATTAATGGTCAGCTGGATGAAAATATCTTGAGATTGTTTGCTTCGGATTCCGATTCTTCGGCATTTAGTGGTTTCGAATAGTTTATGCTTCTGTTTTTATAAAAGCAATAAATATTTATTTCATTTATGTTGCATTAATTTTCTTTCCTAATTGGCATATTCAAATAAAGATTTTTTATATGAAGCAGTGAACAAGTTATTGGATAAAGCCTTTACTGCAAGGTAAGACTTTTTTTTTTCTTATTAAATCAAGATGAGTTTTCGTCTATAATTTTTTGGATTTTTATACGTAAAATATTAATTTTTATTTAAATCATCGTAATGATATCCAACCCTCGGAACTTTATCACCTGAGAAAATTAACCTCCATTGCAAGCGTGGGGGAATGTGATCTAAAAATAACTCTTCTGCTTATGTCACTCGATGGCTTGCAGAATAGCAGCGGAAAGAACTGTGTGCTGCATTAATAAAACCAAGGGAACGGTTACAAAACTATACCTTTGTTTTTACTTATTTTTTTTTTTAGTTTCAAATTTCAATTTAACAATATATTTCTCACTGATATAGAACGATGTGTATTGTATGCCGAAATGGATGTGTGTTAACAGTATTGGTGAAAAAAAATTTTGTATGGCAAAAAATTCTCATGGGGGGGGGGGGGGGGGTTTATGAGCCCCGTAGGCTACGCCTCTGATACGAGGTAATTTTTTTCTGCACTAATAAAATCTCTTGCGGATAATACGCTGATATGGATTAGAGGCAGGAAATTACGTTACATTAACTATGGAACAAAATAATGTAGTGAAAAATATCACGAAATATGGCCTTGAAGAAACAACTTGTGTAATACTGTATTTATCATAGCATTTGCTATTATGATAAAGTGCTTACACAAGTGAATAATAATAATGTTATAGCACTAAGAAAAACATTGTATTTAAAAAAAAAAATTAATGTCGGACAGCCAGAAAGTTCAGTGGTGAATTTTCTTTTTTGCTTAGTAACTAAAGTCCTACAGAAACTTGCTGTATATCTTTAATAAGCAAATAAGGTACATGAGAAATGCGAGTGGTATTGAATGAAAACATTAAATTACTTTACTAATGAAAAATAATTAATTTTCAGGACATGAAATTTGTATCTAAATTTAGAATGACCCTAAAACAAACTTACAGTATCTTGCCTATAGAACTGGTTTATATAGCTTCTAAAATTACTGATGAAGAGTTAACATTTGTATTTATAATAATTTATTTATTTATTTTTTACCAAAACAAACCAGCACAACAATTTCATATGAACAAATTATTGAATAAATGTTAAAATTAATTTTTTATGATGAAAAACAATTTTGTTACTAAATAAGACGAATGAAATGAAACCAATGCAATCAACACTTGTTTTTTTTAACCTCTGTTAGAAACATTACCAATTTTACGAACTAGTGAATGATCCCAAATACGCTCTCATACATATAATGTAATTTATTGTTCCCATTAATGAATCCCTGGATAATTTTAAAGAACTTATAAAACATTTATTTAGAAACATAATAATTTAAGACTTAAATCTTACCTTTCATTGATTGTCTTGGGTTCAGGCATAGTGTCATAGAGATCTAATAAAAAGTACATTGTTCTCCAACAACGAGGATGTGACTCCTTGCCTTCTGTAATAGTATGCTCAGATCCAGGTGCTGAACAAACTTCAGGAATATCAATTGCAACTGACTCACTTAATGCAAAACTTAAGGGACTAGATGAACGCTCGTCTTTAGAAGTCATATCTTGCAGATTAGTATAGCCTTTTGTTGTTGCTCTAAGTCTCTGGGAAAGACTATGAGGCTTTCGAATGCCATTTGTTATACTGGAGACACCAGCAGATGATGATTTGGTTGGAGTTGGTGTGCTAAATTTTGCAGGAGCAGGCTTTGGAGAATTCAGATGATAACTACCAGTATGGCTTTCGGAGGGAGAAAATCCTTTTTTCTCATTTTTAATACTTTCTTTAAAGGAATTAGGTCGATTAGCTTTTAATTCCAATCTAGTTTCTTTTATATTTTCATACATTGTTGAGAACTGGTGCAAAAGACGTAGTAATGGCATATTAACTTGTTGTGCAACAAAATTTATATCAATAGTAAAATTTATCACAGTTGAATGCATCGAATTGTTGGGCATCAGCAAAACTGCTGGCGATGTCATGAGAGCTTCATTATTAATATTACTAGACCTTTTATTTAATGCTTCACGTAATTCCATATCTATTGAAAATTTGTCACAAATGAATGTTGGAGTATCCATGCTAGTATCAATAAAAAATTTACCATGCATATTAGTTTGTTTACGGTTTGCTTTTTTCTTCTGATGTACATTACTTTGATATTCAGATTCAACAATGTCAATTTTTATTAACTCAACAGAACCTGAAATAGATATTCTTGGCCCAAACATGCTACTAAAAGATGCAATATGAGACTGATTTGGTACACCAATGCTATT
This sequence comes from Cheiracanthium punctorium, assembly GCA_038373885.1. Taxonomy (NCBI): domain Eukaryota; kingdom Metazoa; phylum Arthropoda; class Arachnida; order Araneae; family Cheiracanthiidae; genus Cheiracanthium; species Cheiracanthium punctorium. The sequence goes on along the minus strand of JAWZYV010019103.1, from coordinate 398,383 downwards.
CAAGAGAGGTTGAAATATGACATGAGCATCAGCTAATTGAATACCTAAAGGAGCAAAATTAACAACATTAGGAGTTGCCTTATTATCTTCACTTTCAAAAACACTGTCAAAAAAAGTACTTTTTTTACTCTCTAACTGACTACGCTCTAATCTTTTTTGATTGTTAGTAATTCGGATATATTCTTGTTGCCTTGCCATCCAGTTATATAAATCTTCATCAACTTGATCACCTTCGCCAAAACCTTTTTGTGGAGTACCAAATACAGATGATTGCAAATTTGGTTCAACACTAGATAAACTCCATGTAGTAGATTTCAAACTTTGCCTACTATCATTACGCCTAAGTTTTGATATTGAGTTTATTCCATACTGTTGGAAAGCAAAGCCATTTGTCTTGCCATTCATTACTCCAGCATAACGTCCAGGTGAATCGAGAGGGCCTCCTAGTAAAGGAAAAGCTACACTTGCTCTAGATGTACGAGGAGGATAGCTAGGAAGTTTTCTTCTAGTTTTAGCAGCTCCAGAACCACTACTCACCCCCTCCTCAGTTAATTCTTGAAGACTGCTACTAGAGCCTGAACCAGTTTCTGGACTAGAATATGCATTTGTGGGCAAGGCTTCGTTCGTTACTTTTAGCCCCTGACCAATAGTTAATGATCCCCCTTCTGCAATAAGCAAATTGGTAGTTTCATCAGTAACTTCACACTCATCCATAGATACCTTATCACCATCATCATGGCTGGACAGTAGGGCATCAATGTTCGGAGAAGATAATGATATATTTAAGGGCTGCATATTTTTACGAAATCTAATATTCTGTTCCACAAGACATGGCATGTACAAAACATTTTTCCACTGGCGACTAAGGGCTATTAAACCTCGATATAAAGTCTTTGAAGGTGGCACATATTCATTCAATAAATTCTCCTCTACAGTATCAAGATCCACTTGTTTTAAGTACCTTCTTAATACAATTAAAAGTTGACAAGATGGATCTTCTTGCAGAGTTTTAGCCAGAGGAGATAGCTTGTAAGTAAGATATTTACTCTGTAAAATAAAGAACACCAAAGATAAATGAATAACACAACATAACAAGTACACTTACATCACTAAGCACAAAAGTATCTATGCTTGAGAGAGAGCAAAAAAACACTTTTCTCCAAGAAAAATAATATTTAAATATCTAATGAAATTAGATAGGGTTAAAAGTAAAAATAAAGTTCGCTACAAGGTAGAGATTTTTGACCACTCTAATGAGCTTTTAAGCAGGTTTCAACTCACAAAAGCAGCTGTACTGTCTCAAGAATTATGCGCACTTTACATATCATCGTTGTCAAACCACAACTACAGTATCTGCTAGGTGCAAAAAATATATTTATTATTACCAGTTTTTATTTGACAATATTCTGGCTGATACACGTAGCAAATATTTTTTAGGGAACACAGTTCACCGTATAATACTTAGTCACATAGCAGTCTTTTTATACAAAAATTTAGTTAGTAAACTAGTCATAATAGTCAAAAAGTTGAAATCTCCAAAAAGTGCACATAGCAGATATTCATTTGACAGCGGCGATATATTTTGCTAAGCCTTGATCTTTCTGTTGAGCCAAAACACATGACCTTCCCCACACTTTTTAATAAACTCATCTTGATGATGTGCAGGAGCATGTGATGAGGTGGGAATGGCAATTACTGTATTTTCCTGCCTATTATCTGCAGTGGTGTATAATCTGCATGCATACTTTTCAGTGAAGAAAAGAATTACGTTTCACATAATCTGAAGTCAAAAATAGAACAGCTGATACTATTTTGCTAATTCATTTAAATGAACATTGCTAGGCTCCACGCTACCCACAGTGCATAGACGTTATAATTCCGGAAATAGCTTCAATTATTTCATCTCTGTTTTTCAGAAACATTTATATTTTAGATATATTTTTGCATAAACTAAACAGCGAAAGAGAAGACTGCCTAACTGTTCCTCTTTTCAGTAGAAATAAAAATATAGCTTATTTTTTAAACCTTGCCAAAAAAATTAAAGAAAAAGCTCAGGTGGCAGGACCCATGGCACCGTTTGCCCGTGCCTTGCACCAGCCCTGTGTACCTACATCATAAATATTTTAGGGACACATGCCACAAAAGAAAAAAAAATTATAATAAACAACACTAACGAGTATTATTCCCTTGAGATGGAAAATTATTTTTATTAGTTCTAGTAGGATGCTCCATTGTAAATGTTTTTCTTTATCTTAAAAAAATAGGCTTGACACATTCGAACAAAAACAGCAGTCTCACTCGCAAGAGCTGGCTAAATTGTAGCCTCAACCAGACAATAATAAATTGATGCTCTCTCATGTATTAATTAATATGGTAATTTGTTTTCCTATTTTGTATCAAGTTTAGGGGTCGCAACTTGTAAAAATTTCTAAAATAGCATATTTTATTGAAAAAATACTACACTGAGGTCATGAAAAGCCAGTAATTACTACAATATTGTATTCTAAAATGAATATTGTATAATATATAATGAAATATTGTAGGAATTAATGAGATTTTTCACTGCTTAGCCAGCCAAAACAGACAGGTCATATGATTTACTGAATGCTCTGATTTGTTCAAAGAGTAAAATTGGGGAGATGAGTTCTGCTATGCAAGAAAGTCTCTCACTAGCAGGGCGCGAAATTAGCGGTTGTTAGTCGTATTTAGCAACTCTAACTTTTGTTTAGACGACCGAGATTTAAGAACCAGTCGTCATTTTTTGACGCCTAACATTTTGCCCGATATAGGGCTGCCACAGGTGACTAAAAAGCGACTATTTTGGCATCAGCAGACTACGGCGACTTTTTAAACAAAAATACTGTGAGAAACGACTTTTTTGTCTAGACGATTATTTTTTAAAATGTGCTGGAAAAATATAAATGTAAATTTCCATGAAAAAAAACTTTCGCTTTTGTAAGCTTTTCACTCAAACGCCCCGTGGCAGAAAGAGAACGATCCTCTGCAGACAGTCTTTTGTGGTTGAAAAATGCACGGAAGACCACTTTCTTGTCTTCCACTGATGTGTAATCATTTAAATCGCACTTTCTGTAATGTAAACAAATAGAGAAACGTAAAGACATTTAGCGATAATTTTTTAACTCCATGTATATTAATGAAGTTGATCGGAGTAAACTACGAGCTCGCTCGCATCTGCAAATATATGTTTTAGCGGTAGCTCGGCTCGTATGGCGCAGCGGTGTGGGAAGATGCGATGATAATACTTGATATCAATATTGATGAACGCGAGAGATCCTTTTAATTAAGGCAGTGTAAAAGTTATTTGGATTAGTTAATATTCATTAATTAAATCTAGTTATTTACTGCAGGAGAGTACAGGTTTACGGTCTGGACACCATCTTGGATTTTATTTGCCGTGTTGCATTGCAGCACTGCAATAAGTGCATGACTGAACACAATACATGGATTGACTGCAGTTAATGCAGTTTCGTGAAAAAACAAAAGAAGGTTTATTTATTTTTTTATTTGTGTGTGTGTGGGGGGGGGGGAGGGGGGCGTTGACATTAGCGAAATGTCTGGATTGGGGGAAATTATAAATTTCGGACTTCCGGGCCTAAATTACGATAATTAAAATAAAAATTTTGTTTAAATAAAATGTTACTTAATGATTTAAACTTAATAAAATTTATCTTTTTAAATAAAACACCTTTATAAGATAAAAATTAAAAAAACTTAAATGGAATTAGTTATTTGAAAATATAAAATAAAAACTTTTTATTTAAATATAAAAATTTTTAATAATTAAGATAAAATTCAGTTTGTATTAAAATATTAAATCCTTCTTGATAACATTAAAAACTTTCACAGACCCTCTCCCAACTCCAGTTCAACCCACTGCGAATACAAATACATATTTCCACAATATTAACATGTACTACCTGTTTGCTTACAGTGGTGGTTGATCAGGTAACATTTTGAAGCTAGTACATGTATACTGCATAAGTTTATCAACCATAGGTATTGTAGCTATATAGCAACAATTTATAAAATACTTCTAAACTATAACTAAAGGCCATGTTCTTGTAAAATGTATCATAATATTTTATTCTGGATGCATAGGTGGAAAGCTATAAAAATTAATTTTTTATATTTACTTACATTTATTACTATCTTAATTTTAATAGTCCTGATCTTCTTTATTATTACTGTACATGATCATTAAGCCTACCTGTTTATAGTTTATGCATATAAAGAAAACAAAGGTTTTTGAAACTGCACCTAAACGAGACAGTTTGGCAACCGAAAAAAAAAGTTAGGTGCCATTGACGCCTAGATTTTTGCTCCTAATTTCTCACCTTGCTCACTAGTATGTGCGGACCTCAGTGGTGCAGATAGCAACATAAATATACAATGTATAAAGGAGCGATACATGTGTAATAAAATGTGTGGCTAGTTAGGTTCTTAAAATGGCTAGACCAAGCCACGAAGTGACTAAGTGGGCAACTCTGTCTGACTGTGATCGCTAAAGGAAATTCTGAGCATACTTTTCTGTCCCTACCAGACCTTCCTTTTTCCCCTTTGGCGAGTTCCATTTTTTTGGTTGCATGCCAAATCAGTTTTTTCCTTTTTCAAGCAGTACATAGTAGGCACACTGATTATCAGTGAATCTAGAGTAATATTGACTTGTCGGTATTTCGTTTGGCAATCATAATTTTATTCTGAGCTACTGTTGGTGAATTATGGCAAGTTCTTGCACAAGGAGTAAAAGTCAGCATTCAATATTTGGCTACCCCAAGGAGCTTACAAAATATATGTTACCGACATGTGAAGATATTTTCAGAGCATACTGTTTTTACCAGCAACAGGCAGGGTATCAGGCTGTTAATGATATTGCCAGAACTGTTGCAACTGAAGTGATTGAAACATATAACACTGCCAGTACACCTACTATTGCATTCTATAGTATAGTGAAAAAAGTTAAGCAGGTAATCAATAAAGGGAACAATTTGCGAAAGTATCCTGAATCAAAGCGAACATCCAGAATATATTAAGAAGCCATGTTGAGTTTCTGTAGTTTATTTGATATTGTCCATGCAAGAGTGTTGATTCTAAGATACCCACTCTAGAATGGAGTTTTTGCACTGATCAAAAGACTACTAGAGAAATGGTGATCGGAAACATTAATGCAGTTGTCAGCGGTAAGCTACAAAAGTTAGAGGACATGAAAAGAAAAGCTGAAAAATTTGAGATTGAAATTAAAAGAAAAATGAGTGAATGCATTATTGTTTGAAAACAATTGGAATTGCAGTACAGTTCAGAAGACGAAGATTACGATAACAGCTACAATGATAGCACAGATGAAGAAAGTAGCAACAGTGACTCTTGTTCCACTAGTGGTCCATAAAACAGGAATCAATATCCAAAGCTTTGCAAAGCTATTGATCGAGCAAACATAAGCATCTGGAATGCGTGTTTGATTGCAAATGCCGTTTTGAAAGATCTCAGACTTTTGTCAACTGAAAATGCTTTGCATCCCAGCTGCTGATATTTCTGCTGAAAGTCTGCTGATATTTCATTAGAAATTATGTCTGTGCTTAGAGACAGTAAATCAGAAGCAACATTACAAGAACTTGTTTGTGATGGAACAGCTGTGAATACTGGTAAGAACAATGGAGTAATTTTGAAACATTGAACTTCATTTAAGGAGACCTCTTCAGTGGTTAATTTGTTTATTGGATGCCAATGAGCTGACTTTGAGGAAATTAACAGAAGTCATGGATGAGAAGACCGCTGGTTCAAAAATTTCAGGAGGTCAGATAACAAGAATGTTGGTATTTGACACAAAAGATAGACCAATGATTGAATTTTCTGCCATTTCAGGTTCTGTTCCTTGAAGTGGAAGATATAGTGATGAATCATCTAAGTACAGATCAGATGTACTTGCTTGAAATATGTCTACTTATTCAATGTGGTTACAGTGCTAGTGAGAATTTATTACTTGCAGACAAGCTCAGCCTGGTGTAATAAATCATGCAAGATGGGTAACAAAGTCAAATCGATTTCTTAGGCTGTATGCTTGTGGAGAATGTTCTTCCGATAATCTACAACGAATTGTGAAATTCATACTGAATTTTATGCCCCATAATGGTTTCACATCAAATCTCATCTGATATGCCAGGATGGAACTGGAAACTTCTTCATGCTGTCATTTTGTATCAAAAATTTTTAAAAAATGATCAAACTGTAATCGCTCCTGTACTTCAGAACAGCTAATTTTGCCATCATGAGAATATTTTGCTATCAGTCATTGGCGATGACGATGAAAATATTAGGAAATTTGCATGTGAAAAAATTCTCCTGGCTCAAAATAATCACTCAAGTGATAGAAGACGTTTCAATAGACTAAGGTGATCTGTCACTTTATCTGCTACTTGATTAATGTACTTATTCCAGGTTAGTCTGGTATCAAGAGTTATGCCCCAGTAGGTAGCACAATCAGTCTGACCCAAGCTACTGTTTGTATACACCAAGTTAACATTAAACTTTTTGGTACTAAGGGTGAAAAGTTCAAAATTTGCCTTTTCCAGGTTAACATTGAATTCATTGTCCAGGGTCACGGCCACCAGAGCCTCTAAAGCCAAATTTTATGTTTTCTCCAGCATAGGGATGTCAGAGCCAGTGGACAAAATAACAAGATCATCAGCACACAACAATGACTCAGTCTCTGGAACAGCATTTAAAATTGCTGTTCCAGATTGTTTTAACCTTTTTTTAATTAAAAAAAAAAGGTTAAAACAATTAACTTGTGGTACTGTATGTACAGGATGTGTATTTTTCATTATAAACTATTATTTGTGTTATAATATTTGGTTAAAAATTTTAAAGTTAACAAGCTGATACCAACTCTAATTTATTAACATATTGTGCTTTCGGCCTTGTGTTTCAGATAAAGTTGCTAGGAAACGGTGACATATATATAAGAATTTTATTTTTCCTGCAATATTTGTCTTAACATAGACCACCCATTTTTGTCCAAGATGGAATTAAAATATATTTTACTTTTCACCCCACCCTATTGAGCACAAAAACAAACATTTTATTTTCGAATTCTACAAGTAATTACATTCATGCTATTTATTAATTCTTTTCAGTTGTCTGCTTGCAAACTGCTTATTTATAGATGGATCATGAATATAGTGCAGAGGAAGACTGTTTCACGTTTCAAGCTATATAGAAATTACAAATAATATAGAGCTCTAGCATGGCAATTAAAAGAACATATTTTGAAACTGAGATGATATTAATGAGAAAATATATTATACTATTACATATATTACACAATTGAAAGATGCATTTTGCGGACACCATCTGTTATAGAATTTTGTTTCAAATTCTTCACTAAACATTTTTCAAAAAAAAAAAAAAAAAAAGAAAAGAAAAGAAAAAGAAAGAAAGAACAGAAAACAGATCATCTGCAGTGGCATGTAATACAAACCTTAAAATTTTAAACTTTATTTACAGATAATCCCTGGATTATAGACAAGAAATTACAGTAACTGCTGTCAGGGTTAATAAGGTTATCATTCTTGCAGTTACTTCTGCATGCAAGGGGAAAGGCTGCTGATCTAAGTGATTTTGAGAGTGGGCAGATTGTAATGGCCCAAAGATTCGGAATGAGAATCTCGAAAACTGCATGACTTGTGTGTTGTTGCAAAATGCTGTTGTTAGTACATAAAAAGCATTAATGATGTTAAAATCAGCAGTAGATGCCACGTCTATGTTTATCTAAGCATCAGCAAAGAGTAGGCCACTGGAGACTGCCCTGATTGGTAAAGCAAAATCAGCACACAACAGTAACTCAGCTGACAGCCCAATACAATGCAGGTCCAAGTAGAAGTATTTTGTAGCAATGGGACTCTGACTGCACAACAGATGTCCCACTCCTATACACGCATCATCGCAAACAATCCCTAAACTAGTCCCAAGAACATTGTGACTTCAGTGGAGTTTTTGGTATTAGAGGTGGAAGTGAGCTGACTCGTTAGATGAATTGAGATTTGTCATTTATCACACTGACGTCGATGACAGGCTTTCAAGGAGAACAATTTCAGCAGGTCATATTCAGGTTGGTAGTGGAGGTATTATGCTTTAGGGGGCATTCTCATTTATATCTCTAGGATCTTGGGTGTGATAAAAAAGACCATGTAAGCTGCAAACGATCTGCATATAACTGTGAATCAGTTTCACCTTTACATGGTGTTTGTCTTCAAAACTGGCAATATAATCTTTAAACAGGATAACACTCCATGTCACAAGGCTTTAATTGTGATGCAGGGGTTTGAGAAGCACAATGATGAATTCCACTTAGTGTCCTTTCCACATAACTCACCTGATCTTAATCCAATACAGCCCATTTGGAAAGTCATGGAATGGCAGCTCATAACTTAAATAACACCATATGTTAACATTCGGGATTTGTGTGATCGCTAATAGGATTTTTGGCACACTCTATCTTGACCTTCTGCCAAAGCAAGTTGCAGTTGCTTTACAGGCCAAAGATGGGCTAATGCATTATTAAATGGGTAGTCATAATGTTTCGGCTCTATAGTATACATCCACTGGCTGAAACAGACATGATTTGAAGATATGCATTATTAGGGATCATTAAATTCTGATTGATTAATATTAATATTGAATATATCTTGCCAAATTTAAATGATAATGCCAGACTGAAACCAGTTATAAAGGCATTTTTTGTGCTGAATTGGCACAAATACTGCACGCTGCTAAACATGACAGCCAACACATCAGATTTTGGGCATGTCCTCTATAAAATTTACTTTTTCAATTGAGTATTACTGAGTATTTCTGGAAGAAATTATGAGTAGAATATTCGAAAAATGAGTGATAAAAACCTATGTAAGGAACAGCACATCTTTCAGCAGAAGTAGTTCCGTTTGTGTCAGTTAATAAAGTTGATGTTTTGTGTTAAGACAAGCCAACAAAAGGGGCATCTGCCTATTGGGGGACAGGCCGTTCCTTGGTTATAGGACCTTTTTAAAAGGGATCTAACACCTATTCACATTACATCTGGAGAAAACTGACCAAAACTCTAACCATTAAATCGACTGCCGCGCGACAGACTTGAACGCAGGGGCTTCACATTTCAACCGTCTACCATGTTCACTATCTGATCTACTTGGCCATTGTGGGCAGGGTTTGAGCTGAGTTTAAAAGTTCTTTAGCAAAATGCTAAAATGCCTGTAAATACAAGTTCACATAGCATTTTTGATGCCTTAATAGTGTTTCATTTACATTTGTATATTAAATATTAAATGTAGGCGTGACACCTTTAAAGAATTAAGATATCATGCCGACATTTTCATGCTAAAATACCAATAAGTCTGTAAATACAAGTTCACATAGCATTTCCGATGCCTCAATAGTGTTTCATTTACATTTGTAAATTAAATATCAAAATGTAGGATTGATATCTATAAAAAAGTTATACACAGCAGTAAAAAAAAAAAAACATTTTTTAAAAATTGAAATGAAAATTAATAATTGTACTTATCATTAAGAGAAAACAAGTTTAATTTTAAGACAGTACAAGCCCATAATACTCAACATAACACATACTGAATTAATCCTGAATATTGTTGAAATTTATAATAAATTAAATGTCTTAGTTGTTATTTATATTCTTTTACAAGAAATATTATTTACAATATAAAACTGTATTATATAAAGTTTATACCATACTTTATCAGTTTTCCTATAGAAACATTTCAAGAATACAGAAAATAACAAATAAAATATGTTTTTACTATTATTTAAAGCAAAGGCTTTAGCAAAATAGCGAAAATGTCTTGTTTCATTTTCGCATTTTTGGGTAGTCTTTTCGCATTTTGCTAAAAACGCGACCGTAGCAGAAACCCTGATTGTGGGGCCTTGTGTTAAGAGCTCTGTCAGCTTGTTACAATAAAATGTTTAACAGGAAGATATCAGACAATAATTAATTTGCATACTTAGTTATTCTCTATTTAGTTAATGGAATAAGTTTTAATGCAAATAAGGTAGCAATGTGAATCCTGCTTGATTACCCTAATGAGTGTTCAATTGTAGAGTGTTTTAACTGTAAAGATTTATATTTTCTCTAGAAACTGTTGCATTTAATAAGGATTTATAAAACAAATAAAGCCATGATTATATCTAGTCTACTTGTGTGTGTGTGTGTGAGAGAGATACCGTTTTAATTTAATGCATTGTGAAAATGCTTAAATAGTATTTTTATATAAAAGAAGATCTTTGGAGGTTTCATGACCTTATTTACTCCTATACATAACAACAACAGAAATAAAGGATGACTCAAATTTTTCTATATGTAGCACACTATACAGAAATACTACTTCTAAAGAATGAAAAGAATGTCATAAATTATGATTTATTCTAGTGAAATGCAATACAAAACTTAATTACAATACATTTGACTAATAAATAAAGTTTGAGCCATTAAAAAGCATTGTTTTTTTTAGTTGCACAGCAACAGCATTTAAAAAATAAAAAATTCTCAATATTTTTACTTCTTGTATGCATGCTTATAAATTGGATCTTCAGTTTGTTTATAGTACAAGAACCAGCATTCGTCATACTGCAACAAATTAAAGGGCTAAATACTGTTTTAAAAAGTACCAACAATTTTGAGCATCATTAGAAAGTAATTCTTAGATTCACATTCACCTACACCAATCAGCTAACACACAGAGAAATAATGGTTCTAGATGTCTAATCTGGATGTTTTTAACATATAAACAGTGACCTTTGCTTGGCATTTAAATTCAAGTCCTTCATTTTAAAGAACTCTCTGTCAATCAAACTAGTATAGTTCATGCACATTTACATTCTAAGTACAACACATAAAATGAGTTTTACATAGCCTTTAATCAGCACTCAAAATCACCCAAAAAGATTACAGAAACTCATACATGTATGGAAGATATAAAATAAACTTTTTGGTCAATTTTAAAATACAACTGCACATACACACACAATTACATACGTATATATGGTAATAGGTACCTTTATTGGCATATGTATACTTTCTAATTCTAGAGCTTCAGCCATCAAACAACCCATAGCTGCTGCGGTGCGCAAATTGGAATCTTTTGCCATTTTTTTAATTGAGACTATAAAACGGTCACTTGGTTTCAGCCATGCATTTATAGATGGAGTGGCAGTACTAAGTAAATGCCAATCTAGTCTAAAAAAAAAAAAAAAAAAAAGGAAAAATTGAAATAGTTAAAAATTATTTTCAACAGAATAAAACAAGTTATCTAGTAAAATAAATAGTAAATACAGTATAACATTGAAAACTCAACTGTATTTGTAATAAGACTTCGCATTTTTTCTGAGAAATATTTTTGAGGATTTTGTCATTTTATATACAACTTAAAAACTGGAGGTCTACATTTGGATAGATATATGTGGAAGACTTTACAACTTTCTGACTCACAAAATCAAGTCTATAAGTCAGGCATGAAAGTGCAAATTGGCAGAACAACCTGAACTTTGCATGCGATTCAAAACTATCTCATTAATTTACAATTACTACATTACCGGCTATTAATATCTTATATATTTGTTATTTAACTAATATAAATGAATAGAGTAGAACTTATATAAAAAAAATTCCGTCTTTTGACGAAAAACTTTCATGCCTGATAAGTCTACTATGGTCTACTTCTAAATTTACAAAAATATACTTTTTCAAACCATTTTAGGAATAACACATTTAAGTTTTCAATGAAAGATGATTATCAAGAAAGAAATCTGTTTCTTAAAGTTAATGGTAAAGTTTCCTGCAAAATACTTCAACAAAATAACATTCACATCAAAATATCAGCATTTTTGTAAAATACACATTCCAAAGATACTAGTATATCATTCATTTAGTAGAACCACACAGATTTATAAAAATTATGACAAGCAACACAATGTATGCATATAAATTATCATGTAAATTAAAGATATGCTTGGATATCAAGTTTTTAGTTTTATTTTTAATATATCTGTCAATATCTGCAACATATAGAAATTAGGTTACTTTGTTGAACATTTTTTAAAGTGAAATATAAATCAATCATCAATTTTAAGACTGCATTTTAAGTGGTAAAATGCATTATAACATGTTTAAAACAAGAAGAGGTAATACTGTTAAATTCTTCATTAAAATATAAAATAGATAAATCAATATCAAAATAAACTATTTCACTTTCAACATTGAGTTTTTAAACTATATAAATTCATAAAGTTAACATTAAAGTCCAGCATCCTTTTCTGAGGACACTCAGTTTTTACCATTTTTGCAGCTGGTTGCAAAACACATTAGCATTATTCTATTTTCCCCCATTTTAATTTTGAGAATAATAAATCCAATTTCCTCAAAAAGCATAAGGTATAGTGTAAAATGAAAAATGTAAATCATTTACTATTTCATACATACTTTTTTAGGAAAAGAAATCAATTCTTAACACTACAGATGTTGGAAATGTATTTATTTATGTAGGTATCAGCACAAATTGGAGAGTGTGATGGAAATGGTTGGAAGCTAAAGGGTTCTACTGGGAGCAAATACTCTAGCTGGACAGAACCGGCTTTAAAATAATCTTCATTTTAATTATTTTTCATGGTACTTATGTATTACTGTTGGGAAAATTAACTGTAAACCTTACCTTAAAGGTTCCATGACAAGTAATTCTGGTTTTCTTTATTATAACAGAACGCTGTATAACTTAACTTTAATTATTTGCCTTAAATCTAAAGGCACTTATAGCTTTTATTTTTCTTTCTTAAAGTTCGTACTTAACACTATTTTAATATTGACGCTTCAAACAAGCACCTAGGTGCTAGCAAAACGTTTTGCACAATGTATTTCTGTGTTTGGCCGCTAGAGGTGCTGTATTCCCGGCGACTTGCCACGGAGCTATTTTTCTTTTTCTTTTCACGTCACTCCGCAGTAATTAGTGACGTCGTTGCCTGGCCGACAGTATAAAAGTCCGCCGTTCGCCGCGATAGAGAGAGGAGAGGCAAAAAGCTTTGGTGATGAGATAAGATGTGTGTGGTGAACGAAGCTCGTAGCTGATTATGTGAGATGCTCGGAGCATTGACAAGTGGTTTACCTGGAGCCTTCCCACCGCCGTTTCCAATAAAGCCTTTTGATCCCGCCCCTGCAAATTATTTCAAGTCGACCTGGTACCATAGGCTGGATTATAATCCGGAACGTCCAACGACACATGGATACTGTATTACATCAAATATCTGTTTTTCCTGTTCATCCTCATCTGTATAAAAGCTTCACATCTCATTACTTAAAATAAAAGAAGTATCAAGGTAAACGTTCTTTTGTCATCCTTTACCTGGCACGCCCTCAATTCATTTTTTACTAGCTTTCACTGCTTTAAAAGTTCTGAAGTATAAAAACTTTAAGCAAGGAATGTTAATTTCGAAGGGGATGTAGCCCATAATGTGTTGTTCTGCTCGCGGAAGATATCTAGGCGCAATAGTAGGTATTATATAATGATGATTTTGAGTGAAGGATATTATGATATGCAAACGGCTATATCAACAGACAATAGAGCTGCTGCCATTTGGTTGGATCGATAATATCTGATAGAGCAAATGTTTTACTGGAAATAATAATTTGATCTAAGTGCAGTACCGTGTACATTGACGGGAGCTGTTTCACGTAAAATCTGTCGTGGCTCCTAAGTCCCCCATGAACGATACCTCTGGAGGTCTCTCATAGCTTAAAAGAAGATCATGGTCATACAAGCTGCCAGCCTTTGGCATCAAATTTATATGTATGGTTTATTAGCCTAATTATCATAATTAATTTATATAATAATATCTCGGAAACATCCACTGGAGCACATTTTTATTGATTCTCGGCCACCCCCCCTAGACTCAACACCCCCATCGATACATAAAATTTCGAATGCTTTGACACCAAACTTAAGCTTTTAATCTTACAGGCCCAGGGGGTCATACAAAGCTCCCCTCTATTTTCAATTTCGGCATTTGAAATGCCAGCCTCCTCCGGCGGCATCTCCAAAGCCTGGAAACCGTCCCAGAGCCAATTTCTACATGTTTGCAGTCCTTTTAAGCCTCAATCATGGTTAATTAGTCTAATTACCATAATTAATTAACGTATATCTCGGAAACTATCCATCGGAGCACGCTTTCATTGATTCTCAACCCCCCTTGACTCTACACCCCCATCATTACATAAAATTTCAAATGCTTTGACACCAAACTTAACCTTTTAATCTTACAAGCCCAGGGGGTCATACAAAGCTCCCTTGTATTTTCATTTCGGGCAGTTAAAACACTAGTTTTACTTGAACCGCCCTCCGACGGCATCTCCAAAGCCTACAAAACGTCCCAGAGCATATTTCCACATGTTGGCATAGGGCTGGGCCAAAAATCAATATTTACCGAACAATCGGATTTATTCCAACATAATAAATTCGATTTTCCCATTTTCATTTCAGTGAAATCTGGAAAACGGTAAAGTTTCAAAAATAGCGGCCTCCAATAAAAAAATACCAAAATCGAATTCTTTCAGTTTTCCAGCAGTGATGAACGCTGCTAAAAACTAACAGGTTAATCAAGCATTCCCAAATCCGATTACAATACCGAATAAAGCCTGCAAATGGAGCCTGCAAATCCATAGCTGTCGGTCGGCATATTTCAATCAATTGGAAACAGTTGACTTTTTTGTTGTTGTTTACGGCGAGTTCAGATTTTGATGACAGTATTTGTATTTATTCAGTTTTTTTTTAAAAACTGAAACTTTTCAAACTATGTTTATATTAATCTGATATTAAATGATATGAACTGAGATCAGGGGCGTAGCCAGAAATTTTTCATGGGGGGGGGGGGGGGGGTTACGACTACTGCAACTCACATATACAGGGTGTGGTAGATAAGTAATGAGACTCAGTCTAGAAAAACAAATTTATTGATCCTATTTTTACAAAACGTTAATATTCTTCAAAGTACTCTCCTTGGGCGTCAATACAACGTTGCCAGCGCGTTTTCCAAGCTTCATAGGCCCCACTGTAGTACGTTTGAGTTATCCCAGTTAGTGCCTTCTTGACAGCACGTTGGATGTTCGGAATATCGTCGAAACGATGACCCTTCAGGCATCTTTTGACCTTCGGAAATAGGAAGAAATCAGAAGGACTCAACTCAGGGCTGTATGGTGTCTGTGGCAGAACTTCAACTCCAATTCGGGTCAAGTAGGAGGTCACGAGGAACGCTGTGTGCGCCGGAGCATTGTCATGGTGGAGACGCCAGCGTTGAGCAAGGTCCTGTCGCTTCCGTTTGACGGCTCTGTGCAATCGCTGAAGGACTTCTTTGTAGAATTCGCCATTTACAGTTTTCCCCTGAGGGACAAACTCTTTGTGAATTAACCCCCGCTTGTCGAAAAACACAATCAGCATTGTCTTGATGCAGGACTTTGACATTCTTGCTTTCTTCGGCCGCGGGGATGCCGGTGTGTGCCACTCCGAGCTCTGGGCCTTCGTCTCCGGGTCGTATTGGAATGTCCACGATTCGTCACCTGTTACTACGTTGTCTATAAAGTCTGGATTATTTTCCAATTCATTCAACATCTCACGGCAAACGTCCACTCGTCGTTGCTTTTGTTCGGCAGTGAGCACTCGGGGAACCAATTTTGCGCAAACTTTTCTCATCATCAAATCTTGCGTAACAATTTGGTGAACCGTAAATTTATTCACGGAGACCTCATCGGCGATCATTTGGAGACTTAAACGACGGTCGGAGTCCAGGAGTTCTTTCACTTTGGCCACCGTTTCATCCACACGACTCGTTGAAGGGCGTCCAGATCGTTCCATGTCTTCAACGGATTCCCTCCCGTTTTTAAATTCATTAAACCACCGGAACACTTGAGCTCTTGATAGGGGGTCTTCTTTGTAGGCCTCCGTAATCATAGCAAAAGTTTCCGAAGCAGTTTTGCCCAAGCGAAAGCAAAATTTGATTGCATACCGCTGTTCTATTGAGTGATTCATCTTCAGCGTTTTCACAAGTGTCACGGGCACACAAACAACGTAATACGCCAAGCTCGACCCTCACTGCACCAGAACTCCGACGTGACTGCGAACCGGTTCTATTGTTAGCTCAGATCCCCCACCACGTGACCTGCAGGTGGAGACCGCCCTGCGAGCGACTGGGGCACCGCGCGGCGGCCAGTCTCATTTCTTATCTACCACACCCTGTATGCATACATGTGTGTGATAAAGGAGTTAAGAATATGCATTTTGTATGGCAAAAAATTCCTCATGGGGGGGGGATGACCCCCCTAACCCCCCCCCCCCTTGGCCATGCCCCTGACTGAGATATATGAAGGGTCCAGGGGTAAAACCACTTTACAGCCTTTTTTTCGAAAATGAGATAGTGGTGCCATCTTCTAGCTTTAAATGAGCACTATTACCACTTGAATTATTTTTGGGGTAGAAACACTATTAAGAAAAAGAAACAAGCTATGGTATAATGCACATATGGACAACCGCCGGCCCGCGCGCCGGATGTGGCCTGCCACGGCTTTTGATCCGGCCCGTGGAACATATTAAAACCCTGTATAAAACTCACATAAACCACTCAAAATCCCATATAAATCTCAATTATACGGCCCGCAACTTCCGTAACATCCTGGAGTTTGGCCCGCCATTTGTCAAAGGTTGCCCATACCTGGTATAATGGGGAAAACCACTTTACTGCAGGCCCTCGAAGTCATTTTTCTTGGAAGCAAAATTTTATTGTAAAGTCGTTCTATCCCTGGACTCTTCATATATTAATTTTAATTAAATAAAGTACCAGCAATTACTCATTAAAATCTATTTTAATTAATTTTTGAATATAGCAAGTGGTTTTACGGTTTGTTTATTTGATTGCTTACATTTCAAAAATACTAAAATTAAGTGTGAAAAATATTGATATATCGTGATATAAGATGCTATCACTATCGATATTTCAAATTCCAATATCGTCCAGCTCTAATCCCGGCGATCCGTCAAGACGAGCGATTTTTTGCCAAGATAAATGCTGGACACATCAAATTATTGATGGTTAGGAATATGATTAGCAACAATTTTTGAGCATATTTGGCGAAACTATGGTGGGAATGACCACCAGGATAATACATACCTTTTTCATTTTCAAGATACTGCATTCTAATATTTTGGAACTTGTGGTTTAGATTCACCCTGCTTGGAATGATACCTAATGCCAATATGGCACTTTTAAAATCAGTTACAATTAGTTATTCTGTTTTGGAAAAACGAATGATCACTAATTCTAAACTCCTGTTGTCTAAACAAACTTACTATTTGAAAATTGTCAACTTTGTGTAACACACTTTGAGTTATTTATTGCATATAATATTTTATTTGGCGTAAAATGGGTGTAATTCTACTTCATGTTTGTTAATTTCATGCGATTCTACATACGTGGAATTGCTTTGTTGCAAAGGAATGAATGATTTTATGCCAAATCTGGCAACCATTATGTTTATTTTTTCAGTTTTTTATTAATATCTTCTAAAATAATTTGATTTTTGAAATTTAAGTCTGCTTATCAGGTTCCTCAGAATTTTCAGAATCCATGGACACCTTAGTCAAAACTTAAATCCCCACATTTTAGGAGGAGATAGCCAAACAAGATCTTGACAGCAGCGGTGGTGGCGGTGACAGAGGACGTTACTTTTTTTTAGAATAAAGAGATACAAAAATAATTCTTATTTATTACGGTCTATGGATGAAAAGTCTTGAAAGTGCACTATCGTCAAAATGGTGCATTTGATTAGGCGCAAA
Organism: Cheiracanthium punctorium; assembly: GCA_038373885.1. Lineage (NCBI taxonomy): Eukaryota > Metazoa > Arthropoda > Arachnida > Araneae > Cheiracanthiidae > Cheiracanthium > Cheiracanthium punctorium. The sequence continues at coordinate 380,492 of JAWZYV010019103.1, read as the reverse complement.
AAGGGTATTTATATTACAGATGATGGTCACATGACATGCATAGAATTTGGTATGAGTAGAATTGATAGTTTGTTCACAGGGTTGCAAAAAAGAAATCTTATACAATACGCACTACAGATGCAAACTATTTAAAATGCTTTAATCCTGCATTCGATTCAGCTCAAATTATTAAGTATGTACATCACAGGTCACTGTCTTACAAACTGTATAGATTTTGGTGGTTACAGGACTAGAAAAAGGTATTCTTATATGTTGCAACAAATTACTTTAAGAGCAAAAGTGTCTGAACACTGCACTGTATTTGATTGAGTTGAAATTTGGTAGACAAATTGTGTGAATCATTGTCTCAAAATGTGTAGGTTTTCATTAATATAGGATATTATTTTACAGGGATACCAAAACTTTCTTACAGATTCCAACATATGGACTCGAGTCATTGTAAATACATTTTAGTATTGTTAAATTATTTATATAAAACAGGATAAAATTGATCAGGAATATACAAATTTGTGGAAAATATTCAAACACAATCTTATAATTTTCACTTTTGTTTTTTGCTGAATTATTCAGATTCAAATTTATTTAAATGCTTGGTAACGATTAAGTGTTCAGAAAGCGAGTTGTTCCAGTAGAAAGGGGTGTACTACAGTGGGAGTTACTGCAAATTTTTAATGTTATATTACAAGACACCCTCAAGTTTCAACACAAAAAATTTTTTGCAAATTTCACAAATGGTAGTGGTTATCATGTGTTGCAGTGTTTACTGCGGTTTGTAAAGAGCTATCGTGAAAATTTTCTAGTGTCTGAAGCCGTATTTATGTACCAAAATCATATAACCTTTTTCAACCTGATATTTTTCTGTCTTAATGAAATATAACAAGAGGTTCTTTTAGGTTTGAAAACCTACTTAGTTTGATAGCGATTTGATAATTCAATTCAGATAATTTAAGATTTTTAAAAATCAAATTTTAATTACTAAAATATTTTTAAAAACTATACACACAGAATACACTACACAGTATCTGCAAATTATTATTGCGGCAGAATATTTCACACACTGTGCAAGGAATTTTCATTTTGAGATAATGTGTTCTGTAAAACAATGTCCAAACAAAAATATCTGTATCTGTATCTGCGGATATGACAGCAAATTATCCATTTCTAAATCTGTAGATATATAAAACAAATTATCCGTTTTCATAACCATATCTGCTGATATAAAACATACATTTCCAGATCCATATCCGTGGATCTAACTTTCTAACCATCTACTACACCTCTAGTCTTTACCTATTGTTCAGGTGCTTGGTGCAAAGAGTGGTATGTAGTGAGAAGTTTGCCACTCCTGCACACTTCAGTGTTATACAGATATTATTTATTGAAGTTAAAATTTCAGTGTTAAGATGTTACAATTTTAGAGTTTTTACTAACATTGTTACAGTTGAAATATTACCATTCAAGTTGGGTTAGTAAAAAAAAGCTTCTGACTGAGTTTATGACATGTCATCATTAACCCTGATAACAAATGTGTGGAAAAGACTGCTAAGGCAAAACATATACATATATTGGGCCAAGTTGGGTAATTAGGACCACTTTTTATAAGTTTCAACTCTGTGAATTTTTCTTTTGATTATAAGGAAAATATTGTTTTCATTAATCAGGGGAAATTTTGACCTGCTAAGAACATCTAGTAAAAAGTTTTTTCATAGAATTCTTTGCTTAAAATTTAAGGGCAGGAGGGGTGGTCATAATTACCTGTATAAAATTAAAAAAAATTGGGGGTAATTATGACCATTTGATTTCCTTTGATACTTAAGCTTACAACTTTTGTTGGAGCAATTGAGATTATTATTCTTGTTTTGTTAGTGATTAACCCCATAGTAGAAACACCGCGACAATGTCACGGACACAGAAATCTGCTTGTGGACAGTTTTAGTCGACATATTACAAAAATTGTTTTTTATTGTCTGCCAAAAAATTTCCTTTTTAATTGTTCGCAAATTTCGGGCAGATCATGCCGCGGCTCATTACGCTGTCTCCCGTCTCCTGCTGCCATCACTAAACACAGCACAGAGGAGTCCACCCACGGAGATCTAGCAAAATGGAAGTCCAGCTTTTACACATTTCTGCACCCTCCTGGTTTCATATTTGTATTATAATGTTCCAAGAATCATCATTTTTGTTATTTTACACACACCATTTTGGGTTTGTTGCGACATTTTGCGAATGCAGAACTTGTAATTATTATGTTTTTCTCAAAATTAAGCATACTAGTGACATTTTGCTTTAGCGGTGTAGCTGGGGTTATTTGTACCTGATGCAGTCTTTTCATTTTCTGCCAAGTGTCAGCATTCTGCCTGCCGCCTATCTCTTTTTATCTTGCCGCCATGGTGGACACCACTGCCCCTCTTTTATTATGCTACTCTTTTGTTTATAAAAAGTGAAATAATTTCAGAATTTTTTATTTCAGATTATCGACAAGATTTGGTATTCAAAATATTCAAATCACATTTTTGAAATTTTGAAAATTTTTAACATTTTACTAAACGAAGAAAAAAAAATGCAAAAGCAAAATTAAGCTAATTCTGGGAAAGTATATGTCATTAGAAAACAAATTGTCAATGAACTTACAGTTAGGTATTCTCAGAATAAACTATTATCAATTTAAGCGTATTTTGTCTTCAAAAATTTTTAAAAATTTTAAAAATTTGAAATTTTGGGAAGGTTTTTTTTTTTAAATTGTTTGAATACTTTCTGTAACAGGATGTTATTTATTTTAATCAGTCGATTAAAAAATTGGTGGTTAAAATAAAGTATGTGACATACAATTTTAATATATTTTTTTACTTTAATATTTTTTTTTACTTTAAAAATTAAAGTTTAAGAAAGAAAATTTAGTGCTTTTAAAGAGACTTTTTAAGTATGTTACAAAAATTAAACAATAAAGCTTCTTTTTTAAAGTAAATGATTTAAAATATTTTAACATTATTTAACATATTTAATATTTTAACATTATTTAATATTTTAACATTATTATCAATTAATGGATGGGTTTAATTGTTTGTTACACTTCTAAATTAGGTTTAATAAGGGTTTATCAAAGTTGCTGAACATAAATCTTTGCAATACTCATTCAATATTTTTTCAAAGAAAAGAATTTAAATTCTGAATTTTTTTTTTTTAAATTTTGATAATTTTTATACATCTAGCATTACAGGAATTTAAAATTTTTATTACATGCGAAACACAGAAACCTTAATCCACAATTCACATACAATGAAAGTCTTTTGTTATTTTAAAGTTTGTACCAATAAAGGTGCAATATCGAATATGAATGTGACCCAGTGTGACTTGTGGACCAGTGTTGGTGTGATAAAACTGAGGAACAAGAAGTAACAGTCCCAAAAGAAATTACTCCAAATTTTCTCCAAAAGGAAAAAAAAAAAAAAAAAAAACTAAGGCATGCTTAAAAAAGAAAGCGAACAATGCATTGTAAGTGGAAACACACATTTCAACCCTACATGTTAAAGTTTTGCTGATAAGCCATAGTCATTTTGAGATTGTTTCAAACCAGTTTCTATATTATGTTATCTACCTGTCCTTTCTTGTGGAACTCAAAAGTGCCCTTTCTTAATTTTTTTAAAAATTAATTCTGGAAACACTTTTTCTGGAGTCAACAGTATTTAAGAACAAGAATAATTAAAAATTGTTGATTTTATGCATGAATTATCCACTAAAATTACACGCAAAATTTTGCAGACTGATTATGAAATTTTAAAAGCTTGTCCAGAACAGCAACGAAACTTTCTGCCACTGGGGTGATTAAAATAATCCTGGTGCCGAAATAATTGACACAAATTGAGTAATAAAGTATCAACTTCTACTTATTAAACAAAATGCCATCTTCCTGCCAAGAAAGTCAATCTTTTTATAAAAGGAAAATAATTGTGGGTAAGAACTGTTGAAAAAACTGTATTAAGTGATGTTTTCTTGACCTTTTAAGAGAAGAATAAAATCAAAATAAATAAAAGTAAAGTCATAATAAATTTTATTGTTCTTGGTATGTTGTCTGTTTTTATGATTACTTGATTATGGAAAAGTAACTTTTTTTGAAAGAAATGTCCATGGTCTGAAAGAATTTTGTATTTATGTGTCTCATTCATTTTTATTACAAACTATTATCTGGTATAATTTTAATGTCTTGGAATGTACTTTTGGCTCGGTTCACAGGCCATAGCAGTAAGTTTTAAACATTTAAAATTTTTAAAAATGATCAACAGACAAAATTTCCATTTCATAATTTATTCTTAAGTTAAATATGACAAAAAAAATTTTTTTCTGAAAGTTTTTATTAAGGATGATTAAAATTCATATCACACCAACATGCGCTTTTTCCGGTCAGAATAACCTTATCTACTATGCTTTTATACATGGTCATAATCAACCCCCACTTTTAAAAAGCTGTGGGATAATTGCAATCATGGTTGTTTAAAAGTACTTAACTATGTTAGAAAAAATAAAAACAAGTCAGAAGCTCTTAAACACATTACCAAGTAATATTAATGAGATAAGACACCTATCATAAAAAAATACTTTATAAGTTTTATGCCAAATATTTTTGCAAAAGTTCATCATTTATAGATTTTTTTTTAATTTCACTGGTTGTAATTACCCTACCTGACCCTATAAGCATTCTATTAAGTTTAATATTATGTAAATATAATTTTTAGTGTAACTTTTTTGTTTATTTTTAATAACTCTGATACACGCAGACCAATGAAAATCTATGAACTGGTGTTTGGGATACTCTCTAAATTGTTGATGTAAATTTCATTGGTTTGTTAATGGTTAATTGACCAGGATTTCAGAAACCAAATGAAAAGGAACATTATTTATTACAGATGCTTTAAAACAGTAATCAACTGAATTAGATATATAACATTTCAAAAGACTTTGGAAGATTTGACTTAAAATCTTACTACAGTTGGAAGTCTCAAATCCAGACAACTAAAAACCAGAATAGCCTAAAATCCAGACCATTTTTTAAATTTTTATTTTTTTTACCCTTTTTCTTTTCATTTTGTTTCTCTTTAAAGCAATACTTATTTTTTTTTTTTAAAGAAATACAGATATTGTGAATTTATTGCCAATTTCATTTTCACGTGCAAAAGCAGTATCGCTCCTAGACGATGCATGCACTCGCTTCCCAAAGTTGTTAAACGATATACAGAATATCCCTTTAGCACACTAAGTGCCATGAATATCCATTTTGAAACTGACTGGCATAGGCCTGGCCTGATGTCACACAGATCCTAGGCTATTGGTTGAAAAATAAAATCTTTGGCATTCCATTACTAAAACAGTTTGTATCATTTTTATTACTCTTTCATATGATTGCACGTGTGTAAGTGTTTCATATTTAGCCTGTGTTTAATATTTACAAATATTTTTTTAATTGATTAAATTTTGTGAGCCATGTCAGAAAACTCTGGAAATAAGTCTCTTAAAAGGAAGAGGAAACATATTTCCCTTAGTATTAAAACTAAGGTAGAAATCCTTTAAAAATGCAACATGGGACTTCGGTCCTGAAGCGGTGCAAAGAATATGGAATTGAGAAATCAACTATATATGATCTACAGAAAAAATAAAAGAAATTCTGGAATTCTTCATGTTTAGCAATACCCCAATGGAAATGGCAGAAAGATAAACAATGCATTTGGTGACAAATAAAGATTTATCTAAAGTTATGATCAAGTAGTTTCGCCAAAGGAGGAATAAAAATGTTCCACTCACTTGCCCAATGCTGAAATAGCAAGTGAAAATTTTTCATAGGATATGAATGTGAGCAATGCTTTGCACGTATTCGACTGGCTAGTTAAGATGATTTAAGAAGCGGCATGGAATTCAGCAATTGCGTGTTTGTGGTGAACGTGCCTCAGCGGATCACGAGGTGGTTGAACAATTCACAGAAGATTTTAATTTCCTGATTTCCAAAGAAAACTTGACCGCTGAACAGTATCTTATTATCCCATGGGCAAATCAGGACTTTGCCCAGGAGCCCCGACTCGAAAGGGCCCCCAATATCAAATGTTGTTCTGAAATATTCTTTTTTATATCAAAATTTTATAGATGGGGGCCCACAAATTCATCAATGCCCAGGGCCCCAGTTGGTCATAATCAGTCTCTGCCGCTGAACAGATTTATAATGCGGATGGGATGGACTTGTTTTGGAGATATGTGCCAAGAAAAACTTTAGTGACAGCAGATGAGATTCCCAAGACTCAAAAGAATGGTTAACAGTGTTAGCTTGTGTGAATGCTGCTGGCATTCACTAATGTAAGCTGTTGATTATTAGGAAAAAAGCTAAGTCGCGTGCATTTAAAGGAATCAAAATGTTCCCTGCCATTTACAGATCGAACAAACAAGCTTGGGCAACAACAGAAATATTGACAGATTGGTTTGATAACCATTTTGTACCAGAAGCAAGAGCACATTGTAATGGTATCGGTCTTCTAGAAGACGCCAAAATTCTCCTAATCCTCAACAATTTTACAGCTCATCCTGAAGCTGATTTGCTAGTAAAGGACAAAGTTTGAGTTCTTTATATGCCCCCTAACCGCATCTCACTACTGCAGTCTATAGATCGAGGTGTTCTGCTATTCCTGAAGTGCTGGTATAAGAGCAATTTTCTGACCAAAACTTCATAAACAGCAGTGAAGGTATAATGGAGTACGTTAAACAGTTTAATGTAAAGGATGCAATTTGGAGCACCGCAAAAGCATGGAATAGTCTTTCCAAGGCAATATTGAAATATGCATGGCATAATGTGTGTCCAGAATAATTATTTACCTAGGACAGCGAGTTCGAAGGCTTTCAATCCTCAAAAAAAAAAAAAAAAAAAAAACTGCTTCAAGCTGAAATTTCAGATCTGTTGGTGTACAGTAGATATGCCAATAGTAATTGTTTAGACCTAGAGTAAGTGGACATAAAAGAAGTTATGTGTATAGATAATGATGCACCTGTGGTAGGCTCTCTCACAGATAGTGAAATATGTGACCTTGTTGTGAACAAAGGAAAAAACTGATAGTGAAAGTGAGGTAAGTGCCAAAAAAAATTTCGATTGACAGGCTAAGTTCACTAAACGATGCCATTAAAGGGACTTGAGCAGTGGAATTTTGCTACGGCACAAGAAATAATGACTGTAACTTTAATTAAAGAAAAGGCATTGAAAAAAATCTAAATTAATGCGGTAAAGAAAATTACCAAGATTTTTTGTAGAAAATAATGTATGAAATTATTTGTTTCTTGTATAAAAGGAGATTGGAAAAAAAGCTTCAAAGAGTGTACAGAGGGTGAAAGTCTAGTTTTCTCACTTGAAAAAAAAAAAAAAAGCCTAAAATAAGTTCGAAATCCAAAATTACCCCGCTCCTGATGTTTTCAGATTTGAGACTTTCTACTCTACAATAAAAATCTTTCAATTTGAGGAATTGACAAAAATTATTTAGTCATGGATACTGGCAAAAAACAAATGAAAAAAAAATCATGTTATAAAGTTATGCAATTGTGATTTATTTTTTAAAACCAAATTATGGAAGCAGTAAAAGTCAGATGATTAATTTGAAAGAAAAAATCAAAAATGCATTTTAAATATAAAGAAATAATTACCTGGTAAAATCAATTTTTCTTGTATTTGGTGTTCTAGGTGGGGCAGCAAAATTGAACCAAACTGTTTTTATTTCTATAATAAATGTTGATGCATCTCCCTTTAATTGTCTCTGTCCAGGATCAGTTTTATTTTTTTCAATGCTATTACAGCTTTCTTTTCCAGGTGCACCTGTTGAAAACACAGGAGGTATATCCGCCCATCCTTGCTCACAATTAAAAGAAGAATGACTTTGCTTAGATGGTGAAGGCTGATCCACAGACTTATTTATTTTTCGTTTGAGAACACAGTCATTTCCTGATGTATGACCAGATTTATCTTCAACTTCAGGATGTGCTTCTTTTTCTATTTCATTTATTTTTCGTGAATCACATCCAGAACGCTTAACAAATTTTACACCAATATCTTCTAATCCGCACTCAAACATAATAAAACCCATTTTCTCTTCATCTAAGTACTGATTCCAATCAGCCTCAGCAAAAATATCCTGTTTTTCCCCTTGTTTACTTATCTGCCTGTTCAATGCACAATAATTCTCAAAAGTAAATTGAACCTTACTCCTGTGGTAAGGAATTACAGTTAACATAGCTTCTTTCAAGATACTACTATTATTTTTTAATCTACGCAGTTGACAATGGATGTATGTAACTGATGCAGAAAAAATAGTTTCTTCTTGCTGTGCTTCACTCCGTTCAACAGTTAGCAATTCAGTAGGAAGTGAATCAGTTTTAGCATTCTTACTGGAATGATCAATTTTAGAACGTGCCATGCTACCATTGCAATAATCAGTGAATGTCTGAATAACCTTCTTTGTTTGGCAGCTGTGAGATAGTTGTATAATAGTGTTGTCAATGCATACAGAAAGTAATGACATGCATGTTAAATCTTTCAGATTATCTAAAGCAGAAAATGCAATTACTTCTTCAACAATCGATGCTTGCATTATACTGATATTTATCTGGAAGGGGGAAAAGCAAGTATAACTACATCATATTACTTTCAGAAATCATTTTTAGTGAAAATAGTATATATATAAAATTATTACATACATGAAAATTTAAAAATGCATTCATGCCCATATAGAAAAATGCACAATGTTCAATCTCCAGATTAGAACTGTATGTTATAATCAATAAATTCTGAATTATGGATTTTATTTATAACACCGTCAAACAGATTTATGCAATTTTAAAACATCAAAGTACAGTTCTTTTAAAAATCAATAACTCTTTACTTTTGAATTTGACATTTGCTGGCAATGCACAAGTGAAGGAAGACCACCTGACATGAGGCTTCTCCCAAGTGTACTGCATTAAACTCTTCCAATACTCTAGAACATCTGGTGTGAGGCAGCCTAAATAGGCTTACCAGACATCCAGGATTACCCCAAACAGTCCTGGTTTTTCACTGATGTTAGGGGCTGTTGAAATTAGCTATAGAGCCGTCATCCCATTTTAAAATCCATGATGTGAGATAAGTTTAATGTTCCAGTAAGGTAAGATATTTTTTTTTTTTAAGTAATTTCAAAAATACTGTAAATTTTGTTACAATGAAATAAACTTTAATGAATATTTCAGGTTAAATAATAAGATACTTTTATTAAAGAAAATTATGATTAAATCAACGAAATTTCACTTTAACAAATTTTTCAAAATGATAACCTTATTTTTCCTCTTGAAATTTGTTATAATAAGACTTTACTACAGACCTGGGCTGAACCTCCAAAAATATGATTTTGTCCTGGGTTGGATTAAAAATAATATGGTAAGCATATGCCTAAACAGTGTGGTGTCAAGAGAAATTAACGTCTTTACCTGCAAGATTCTCCTCTGTATATGTGTGTATGTTTATATATACATATACAGTAGAAGATCTTTATAATGCAAACCTCGAAACGTAAGGTTTTGCATTGCATAGAATTTTGCGTTATATGGATCATTCACTTATATCATTAAACTTCCCTAGTAAACATATTAAAATATAGCTAGAATATAATGCTTAAAACTTTTTTTAAATACAAATACTACTTTAAAAAACAAAAAAAAATTGAATTTATTTATTTACAGAAAAAATAAATAAATTGAAATTACTAAAAGCATTAAAGTTTATTTGTTAAACAATATATTAATTTTGATTTGTTTTAGAATTTGCAATCTCTCAACAAATAACTTTTCTTGCAGCCTTTGAACAGGTAATAATTTTACTTTGGTTACGCAGTCTTGTGTTTCTAGGAATTTAAAATATTGATCTCTTATGGAAATTTCTTCAGACTGAAAGTTTTTCAACTTTCTCTCCAGCATTTGATTCTGTTTCAGAATTGTTTTCCTCTTGTTTTGAAACAGAGGAAATTATTTCAGCACTGGTCAAATGATTAACAATTTGTGACTTATCATCCATTACTAAATATTCAAAATGTTTTCTTCATGCAGGTTTACAAACTGAGTACTTTCCATTTTGTGCACAATGCATTAGTTCAGCAGTTTTCATTTTAACTAAAGATGGCTTAAATCTAGTTCAAAAATTCAGTTTTAAAATAGTGTTACATTGAGAAAACTCCCCTACTTCTCATAGACTTTTTAAAAGTAGTTTACTGTCAATATTGAGACATAAGCATATCGTCGGGCAGGGGGCGGGGGCGTGTGCCAACCCCCCCAACTTTGTTTAGAAAACCATTCATTTTAAAACCTTTCTTCTTGCCAAACTTAAAGAAACATGGCTATTTTTACTTTAGAATATGCTATGTGCATTCTCCCACCCACACGCACACACATAAAAAAAAAAAAAAAAACTTTTGGTAATGCTACGCGTATGATTTAGGAAGCCAAGTAACGGCATATGATTTAATATAAAACAAATCAATTTACAAAGAGAAATATAACTAAATAAATAAACGTCTGTTTGGGAAGTCAATGGTAGAGGAGGGAGAAAGAGAGTGGTTCGGTAGTGGAGGGAAAAAGGGAGAGGTTCGTGGTTTTATTAAAGTAAACATTCCTTCCTCTTCGACCCGGCCGGCCAGCTGTTATGCTGATAATGCATAATGCATGCATGGGAGAATAATTGTTTATTTTAAGCTTGGCATGTTGTGGGATTTATCTAATGTCTCAAAATTAATTCCCCAGGAAAGCAATTTAAAAAAAAAAAAAAAAAAGCAGATTGTAGAAATTTCTTAATTGTGATTTTCTCTGTTTACATCCACAGTGTTAATGCGGTTTATGGAGAATTGCGGTTTATAGAATTGCAGTATATCGATCTTCTACTGTATATATACATACAGGATGGCAGTGGCGTAGCCAGAAATTTTACATGGGGGGGGGGGGGGGAGGGATTATGACTACTTCAACTCACATATATGTATAGGTGTATGTGATAAGGGAGTGAAGAATATACATTATACATACACAAAAAATTCCTCATGAGGGTTATGACCCCCCCCTAACCCCCCCTCCATTGGCTATGCCACTGTAGGGTGGTCATAAAAAACTTCCCCGACATAGGGACCTCTAGCCAGTGCTCTGTTCAATCAATCAAGATAAGATTTCTGACAAGATTCTAGTTATTCCGAGGCATGCGTTCGAGATTGGGATTGTTTAAAACAATAGAGTTCTCACAGTTATTGTTATCAAGAAAAAATTTCAAAATTTTTCAAGGGCAACTTCCACTTTTTTTCTACAAAAGTTGATCAGGAAATTGTAAATCCATAAAAGGCATTGGAATGATGCACGTTTGATGAAAATTGATGGCATAAAACATTTGCTAAGAAGAGCATTGTAAAGAACCAAAGTCTTCTGTCAATGCACCAACACAGAGTGAAAGTGCATTGACAGAATTTGCATCAATTCACTCGAATAGGCAGCAGAATCATTAAAATAACAGTTGGGCACATGAAAACTTTTAATTGAAATAAAAACAATTTGAAACTCCTCTTTTGGGCTGTGTCCTGTTGCTCTTACATCGCATAGGACATATTTTTTATATATGAAATATTTTAATTACTTTTCATCTAATCTTCAAAATCAGAATTTTTTTTTTTTTCCTCTCTGCAAAATCTCCCGTGTTAACTTCTCTCTCACGTTCCATTCCTTATCAGTTACTCTTCTGCTAAAAAAATAAAATAAAATAATAACATTTGTCACTACTATTGCAGTCTGCCCTCGTCTTGTGGTTTCGCATGCTGTGAGAAAACATATGCTTCTTGCTTCTCAAAATTTCTGGAACAAATGAGAAGACTTTACCACTACCATATTTTGAATTTTCTTTTAACGGTTCATAACGGACATTTTTTAGCAGTTCAGCTTTTGATTTTGGTGAGGAAGAGCCATTCTCAGAATGGAGGTGGCTCTTTCCCCATCGCTATGTGATTTGACGGAGCTGAAGTCAGACGATTTTCTTTATACGTATACTCTCCCAATAATGTGTATAATTTTTTTCAAGTGCATAATTTAATCCAGAATTTTGTGAATTAGTGATTTTAGATGGAAAAATAAAATAACTTGTCTCCAGTCCAAAGTGTTGAGTGAAATACCTTATCAAAAGAGAATGTATTCATCGAAGTGCATCTTTTTCCTAAAATAGTGTGTTAGCCTATTGTTCAAAATGTTAGTGTGGTCATGCTGCAGAAGAAATAACATGCCATCAAAGGTGAATTTTATTTTGTTGTTGTAAAATTTGTTCTTCGGCGTCACTCTGATGAAAGATATGAAAGATTTCTAGTGCATATGCCATCATGTTCTGTGGAGAAAAAAAAAAAAAAACATGTCCTACCAAAGGGAAATGAATTTCCTTTTCGACATTGTAGCATGTGTGAATTAAAAATCTGACCTGATATCCGATTGTGTTTTCTAAGTTACGCCATTCTCACACCGAAAACATACGAATCTAGTTTCTACTAACCTTCACTTCATAATGTGTTTTTGCAGGTATCCTTTTGATATTTACTAAGGATGTGAGAGAGCATTTATAATTTGCGGTAACACAGTATACAAAGTTGTTTTTTATTTTGCATTCAACATGTAATGATTTACCTACCCTATACTCCAGTTCAACTTAACCTGACAGTGCGTGGAAAGGTACGAGTGCCTTATTGCACCGTTTGTCAAGTATTCGTGTGCGCTTTCTGGTCTTCCTCCCTTGTACTCTTTAACTAATTGCCCTATTTGTCGATCTATCGCCTGTCCTTCATACTAATGCTGCTCTAGTACGTACACGTGTGGGAGTATTTACTCTCTAGGGTGATAAGAAAGGAAGGACTTTCTTTCAATCACCCATCCTTGACCTTCCCTTGAAAGGTACGAGGAGGTCAGAATTGTTCTGAGAAATGTCTCTTTTTTTCTTTTCAAAGCAAAAATGTGACGGATGCGTGTGCTTACAGATTAATATACATATTCTTTTTAAAATATAAAATAGTTTAAACAATTGCTATTTTTTTCGGCGTTTTCTACTGCAGTGCAAGTCCAGTCAAAAAAGAAAGTGAGAAAGAAAAACAAAGAACGTAAGAAAAACCTCTAATTTAAATTACTGGATTGTGAAACTCGTAATGCTTTTTCCTTTCTTTCTCCCGAATGTGGCAATATTGAGGCATCGATGTGCCAGTAAAATATGGTTCTCGAGACAAATAAGGCGTTCAAAGCACTGTATTGTGCTGAGAAAAGAAAAATTAAAAGGAATTGAGAATGGTCGACCCTACCCCTATCTCACTAAGATGAAAGGCAGTGTTCTAGTAACTAAATTACGTGCATCATAAATTAGACTTTAAAACACATATTGGCAACCTCTGGCCCGCGGGCGGACTTTTGATCCGGCCAGCGGAACATATCAGAACGCTTATAAACCATTGAAAATCTCATATAAATCACAATTATATGGCCCGCGACTTCGCTAACACCCTAAAATCTGGCCCGAAACTTACCAAAGATTGCCCATACCTGGTTAAAATTTTGGAAGGAGTTTATCTAATTTTCTAGCACATTAATTTTCACACAATCAAAATACTATTAAATGCGTGCTCAGGATTTTCATAGGTGCTGGTAATTCTTTTTGAATTTTGAAACTCAGGCGAACTTTCTCGCTCTCATTGTTATAAAAACACAACGGTAATTTTTAAAAATTCTTTACCAGTGTTGTTTCTCAAACCAGATTTTCACACACCAACTGACTGCATTCAAAGACAGCAGGATGAGAAATAACACTGGGCACTGAAGAGAATCTTCATCGTAGTTTCTTTGCAAACGATGGGAGTGAACAGGTTAATCCTGATATACCCCTCTCATCGTTTTACATATACAACTCATTAACTGCAAAAAACTTTTTGTATGGTAGAAATTTCATTCCTAAAAAAAACATTGTGCAGTTTTCTCCGCGTGGCAGATAATGTAAATTCGTCGTTATAGCGTAAACTCGGGCGTTGCAAGAGCGACCAAGGAGACGCTATAATTGACCTATGATCAGGCTAGCCGCAGCACATGGCGTTGTGAAAAAGTCCTACGAGAAAGATAACATTCGGTGACCACAAAAGATATGAAAAGAAGGAAACCAAAGACTTACCCCAGCAGTAGTTCAGGGCTTGAAGATCTTCCGTGAGAGAAAAGGGAACCACACATGAAAGACGAACACTTTAACTAGAGACTTACTAACAGGAAAACTTTATTCACTGGCAAAATGTACGGTACATTAACATTAGTGCGAAAGAACATTTAAAGGGGTTTTATTCAAGAAGGAGACAGATTATAGATGGTGTATTTCGAAAAGGCAAAATGGCGCACTCGCCATGTAACATGGTCAAATACTACAGAAAAAGGGGAGCTTGCAGCATTTTATATTTTTGAAAATTTAAACCGAAGTAATTTATTAAAGAGGGGGTGTCTTATTTGCCTAACGGAGAACTTATTGGTCATAAAACATTTACTACGGTACTGTTCCTGCCGCCTCCAGCAAAAAGGCCACGTTGTTTGTGTTGGGGAGCGCTTCCTTAGCGCGACGTACTTAGGGGGTGAGGAAAAGGTGAAGTGAAGTCTTGCTCTTTTCAGACGGCTCGCCATCGCCAATTTTCTCGGCAACCTCGGCTACACGTCACAGGCAGGGAGGAGAAAGCGCCGCGATTGGTTCAAAGGTAAGCGCGGGCAGAAAACCCCATATGTCATCCCGGGGAATGATGAAATATTTTGCCGCGGAGGTGATGGCCGGATTGCCAGTGGCGCTTATGATCCTCATTATGAAGAGTTGGCGAGATGCTCGAAAATCGCAGTGACTGTTGAAGAAGGAACACATGGTGCAAGCGTGCTGCCATATTGGAAGCACACAAAAAAACTGGGGCAGAATTATGCATGCTGAAAAGTTCACATTTGAATTGATGGTTTTTATATTTACTTTACGCGATATATATTTGAATTTAACCTTAGATTTAATAGAGTGAAAAAAATCTTCATCTAAAACATTTACAGTACTACCGGAATCTAAGAGAACATGCATGTCGTCCTTGGCAATCGAAATTTGGATGATCGGTAGAGATTGTGAAGTGCCTTCGACGTTGTTAAATATGAAGTGTGGCAGGGTATTGTCAGTTTGTGTGGCACGCTGTATTTCATTCTGACTGTTGCGAACTGTGACAGGGTCAGTCTGTGTGGATTGCGACGTTGAAATTATTATCTTTTGCGTATTATGCTGTTGACTAATTTTGTTTTCACGAGGAATTATGGACGGTTTGGATGAAGGAATGAAGGGTTGTGCCGTTGCAGACAAAGTTGACTTTGGCACCTGGTGAAAAGACTGATTCGGCCCGCTACTGTCACCAGTAACAGGTAGCGTTGGCCTTAGGTTAAAAAAGAATTATGTGAGGGGGTATTAGGGATGTGACCTCAGGAGGGGGCAGGAACAGCACCGAAATCTTGTGATAGCTTGCCGGATTTTATATCATCTTGAAATTTGAAACATTTGCTAAGAACATGTCCTGCCTTGTTGCAATATTGGCAAGAGACACGTGACCTGTTATTACGAAAGTATGATGGTCGGCTGTTATTTCTGAATCGTTGTGGGTTTGGAAATTGACTATTGAAATCTATCTTATAAGGATTGCGACCTCTGCTAGAACGGCTTCTTGAGAAATTACGAACGTTATGACCACGTGACATAAACACAGAATTTTGTCTTAGGTTATTATAACGGGAAGAAGAATTATCTGAGGAATATTGCCCCAATTTTTCAAGAGAAGATTGCATCGCATCTACCTTGGCACTTAAAAAATTCAAAGAGTCAGTACCTGAAGAAGAATCAGAAGCCTGGATGGAAACGAGATGCTGTGCTTTTGCAACAGCCGCATTGAAGTCTTTGATTTCAAGTTCGAGAACCTTAGTTTTAATCGCGGAGGGAAGACCAAGCATAAAGTGATTTAATTTCATCTCATTCAGTGCATGTTCGTCTTTTAAAGATGGAAATACCCTCGACACCATATTAGAAAGTCTGTGGGCCATGGCTCTGACGGATTCTCCTGGTAGCAACTTAATAGATTGGAGGTCAAGCATGGAAGGATTGGCATCAGATTTAAAATATTGAGAGAAACTATCCACGACTTTTGCATAAGAAGTCTCATCCTGCAATTGAGCTCATTGCACAAAGAAATCTCTAGCCGGTCCAACAAGTTTAGACTTGAGGTAGCACAAGGCCATACTATCATCCCATCCATTGAGAGATTTTATGGTATTAATTTGGGAAATAAAGAAATCCAGAGAAGCAGGATCACCATCATAGGGTTCCTGGTGTGGAATAAATGAGCGATGAACAGAGTTCTCGTCATTATTCGCACTGATTGATCCATTTGGTTGAGGCATAGCTACAGTTAAAGGACAGCGATAATATATATAGCAGAGAAGAAAAAGGGGTGAAGCGGGTAATGAGTCCAAAAAAAATAGCAAAAAAAGTTATTACAACAATAACAAAAATTACAAAAACTCAATGTAATGACTGAATTTTCAAGAGATGATCATTCAGGGAGAGAAGAAAAAAAACTCAGACAATGCAGAATAAATTAAACTGTTGACCATATCATAGAGGCAAAATATAAAAAACTGTAGCTGGCAATGAGGGAGTCAGCAAGGCACGAAAGGGGTGGAAGAAAACTAGGATAAAATATGTCTAGACGCAATTATTCAAAAACAAGATAGACCATTACACTATCGGTTCACAAAAGAAAAGGAGATATTTTATACATTATGAAGTATGTAACTAAGAAAAATCACTTAAATACAACTGTAGATACCAGCTAAACAAAATTATTAAATAAAATTGATGCCAATGTAACTATGAATAAACATAAAACAAATTAGTGTAATTTTTTTTTTTTTTAATAATAGGGCCTACGAATACTCTACACAAAAATGCACAAACTTAGAAATTACCGAAACATACAATGAATACATTACAACAAAATGCACTACAACATTTACCATAAAACTTATGACGAAAAAAATATTATTATAAAAGGAATTGGTCACCGTAAGACGAAAGACACTGCAGTAATCTGGTATACAAAAGCTATTAAAATATTATTTCCATGAATGGGAAAAGCAGATAATAAAAATAATGGCCAGAACTCAACGATCGGCACCGAAAACGGACATTAAGAAGAGCCGTAACTCAAGTATTAACGTAACAAAGCGGACGAAATCAACATATATTGGACTCGGAATGTGCTTCGGTATAGGTAGCAAACAGATCAAAAAAGATGGTCAACGGCACCATTTACTATAGCGTAAACTCGGGCGTTGCAAGAGCGACCAAGGAGACGCTATAATTGACCTATGATCAGGCTAGCCGCAGCACATGGCGTTGTGAAAAAGTCCTACGAGGAAGATAACATTCAGTGACCACAAAAGATATGAAAAGAAGGAAACCAAAGACTTACCCCAGCAGTAGTTCAGGGCTTGAAGATCTTCCGTGAGAGAAAAGGGAACCACACATGAAAGACGAACACTTTAACTAGAGACTTACTAACAGGAAAACTTTATTCACTGGCAAAATGTACGGTACATTAACATTAGTGCGAAAGAACATTTAAAGGGGTTTTATTCAAGAAGGAGATAGATTATAGATGGTGTATTTCGAAAAGGGAAAATGGTGCACTCGCCATGTAACATGGTCAAATACTACAGAAAAAGGGGAGCTTGCAGCATTTTATATTTTTGAAATTTTAAACCGAAGTAATTTATTAAGGAGGGGGCGTCTTATTTGCCTAACGGAGAACTTATTGGTCATAAAACATTTACTACGGTACTGTTCCTGCCGCCTCCAGCAAAAAGGCTACGTTGTTCGTGTTGGGGAGCGCTTCCTTAGCGCGTCGTACTTAGGGGGTGACGAAAAGGTAAAGTGAAGTCTTGCTCTTTTCCGACGGCTCGCCATCGCCAATTTTCTCGGCAACCTCGGCTACACGTCACAGGCAGGGAGGAGAAAGCGCCGCGATTGGTTCAAAGGTAAGCACGGGCAGAAAACCCCTGACGTCATCCCGGGGAATGATGAAATATTTTGCCGCGGAGGTGATGGCCGGATTGCCAGTGGCGCTTATGATCCTCATTATGAAGAGTTGGCGAGATGCTCGAAAATCGCAGTGACTGTTGAAGAAGGAACACGTGGTGCAAGCGTGCCGCCATATTGGAAGCACACAAAAAAACTGGCTAGCCGGGGAAAACATTTTAAAAAGGAAAAGGAGGGAAGAACCAGGAGTACACACATGGTAAAATTAATACTTATGGAAGAAAATGCAAAACAGGAATACATGTGATATTTCCATCACAGTCGTAATCTTAACTCTCGTATGCATCCCAACACTTCGTGGGCATTTTTTTCCTGGAGTTGAAAATTTCCCTTTCTCTTTCAACCCAGCTTTCATCCTGTATACACTGGAAGGAGAAACACCAATGTAAGAAGAAACAATATCTAAGATATCGTTTTCAGATTTTTCGGGATGCTCCTTATGTAACTTGCAGAAAACTTTCATGACAATAACCTTAGCGGAACTGCTAAGCGGTTTTCCAGCCTTATGCAGTTGGAACGTAATATAATCATCCGATACAGGAGCAGTAGCCATTATTATGGACGTGCGAAAGCGGAGATAAGGAAGAAAAGAAGTAAAGAACGGAGAATGTAATGGATTTTCCCGTTCTGGTGTGGGGAGGGTTGCTACGATCCTTAAAAATTCCGCCAAAACTTGCTTTGACGCTATTGGATAGCAAAGCGTTGACACAATAAACACAATTTCATTTAAATAAAGGTGAAATATTAAATTATTGAGAACGCTTTCATTATATAAACATGTTTTTTTCCTCTTTGCCGACGAATTTAACACAAAAAGTAGTACATATATGGACGAACTATATTGTAAGGTTGGAAGGACACAAGGCATAGCCTTCCACGTACTGTCAGGTTAAGCTGAACTGGAGTATAGTATCTCCATTTGACAGGCTGTCATTGGTTTCTTACAATGCTATTCTTTGAAAATGTTTTTCACTGCCAATTTGTATTGTTCCAATGCCGTTTGTGGTTTTCCATTGCACTAATCAACTTTTGCAGGAAAAAAAGTGGGTGTTGTCATTGAAAAATTTTGAAATTTTTTCACTGCAACTGTAACAATTGTTTCTTCTATTGTTTAAACAATCTGTATCTTAATCAAATACCTCTGAAATCTCATACCAATTGTTTGAAGAAAATGGTGGACAGAGGCTTTTTCGGGTCAGTGTTTATATGACCACCTTGTATATAAAATGCATATATATATTTAGGGGACTTAAAGGTAACGTCATTTTTCTCTCTCTGTGTGTCAATATTTTGCCTAGCTGAAAGTACTAAAGTGAATAATATAAAATTTGGCAAGTATGTGAGATTGTAACATAGGTGCATAAACATAAGGGGACAAAACGTTCTTTTCACATATCCCACTTTATTTCAAAGAGTAAAAGAGATGAGATATGAATAAAATCCATGCTGTAAAATATAAAACACATGAATATATAAATAAAAATTAATTTTAGAACAACTTGAAATTCATTCTCCAAGTAGGATGGGCCGTAATATATCTTTCTTGAAAAGAGAAAAAAAACAGTTATCTTTGAGGTTCTTGCTTAAAAAAGTAACAACTATAAATCCATTGTTCAGGCGTAATTGCACAGTCCTTAAAAACTCGTTACAAATTCATTTGCTTAAATTTAATGTAAAAAAAATTACTTTTTCTTTTTTTTTACATCTAATGAATAAAGAAAAAAACATGCCAGATGGATACAACGACTAATACAGATAGCAAAAAAATATAACGTGATTATCTTAACTAATTATTAACCACTATTTACCTTGGACACTTTTACAAGTGTTCTGGTATGGAATGCTTTGGTTTCTTCAAAGCTGCTGCCAATATTGTCTGAACTTTCTTTGGTGCATTTTCCAGTATTACTTGGTTTCTTTTGATTTTTTTCAATTATTTGTGCTCGTAACTGACTTAAATGAAGAACCTTTTCTTTTTTGAGTTGATTATGTTTCTGAACTTCACGAGAACACATGATATGTAACTGGTTTATGACAGTTAGAGGATGAAGTTGAGATAATACTGGAGTAATAATGTCGATGAAACTGCAGTAATAAGTAAAAATTCTTTAGTTTTGTAAAAATATTGTTAAAAAAACATGTAAATATAAATAACTGAAACAACTATTGCAAATATAGAATGAAATGAGAGACTTGACATACACAAAAAGCACAAATGCAACTAGTTTTGAAAGGGATTGTTATTTTTCCTAAAATAAAGAACATAACAAGTATTTGCTGTAAAAAGTATTAAATTTTACAAATAAAATTTAATTTTAATTCTTCCATAATGAAGAATAACCAGAATCAGATACATGGGTCTGGGGAGGTTCAAAAGTAGAAACTAATTGTGAAATAAGTAGGTAAAGAGCTGAATACAAAAGCAATATGAAAAACATGAACACCAGATTCCCTTTTATCATAATTTCAAAATAAAAATGCCAAAAGAAAGAAAATATACTTTTTTTAAATCATTCTTTTTAAAATGTATAATAGTAATACTAATCATATTTGGAATTTTGATTTTACTTACTACCTATCATGTTCTGAGAGTTCCGTTGGAGGGTTTACGAAGGAAAGGTATGCACAATTATTCATTATTTTTGCATATATAAATATCATACATATTTACGTGATATTATGGGAATCAAGCCTTTATTTTTACACATGCTAAGCAATTTTTTGTAACTTAAAACACTACGTGAAACAGACTTCACCTATTTTGCCTGTAAAGATCCACTGAGAATCAATAGGCCTAAGAATAAAAATTCATCAATGGAATATGGTCAGTGACATGCAGGCAATGTAAACACTGCTTGCCTAACTATAATTTATATTTTTAAATAATCATTTATTTTACACAAAACTCTATTATAAATTTTAGAGGAATATATTGAAGAAAAGTTACACTTGACAAAAGTAAACAAAATCTTCATATGTGAGCGATAACATCTGTGATAAATGTTTTTAGTCTCCAAAAGACTTTTTCAGAAGGCCAAGTATGCCAAGAAAAATGGCTCCTAAATTCCTTTTGCAAGTTCAATTAACATTTTTTGAGAAATATTTTAATTGTTAAAACTAGGCTAACTCTGCACATTAAAATCATAATAACTGTGGTAAAAAGTGTTTTTTATCAGCCAAATGGACTTTGCTAAGTGTGTGGGGAGAGTCAAAGTTTCGACTGCTTTTGAAATAATCATTGCTATTGCCGATTATTCCCTGCCCCGATTATTGTACAATTTGTAAGTGGTTTAATATTTGAGTCCAATAATACCATTTTGAAATGTTAAATACATCAATATGTGGTTTATCAAATCATTTATTAGCTTTAAACTACTGAGATATCTCCCATGAAAGCAATTTCGCCTATGCTTACAACAGCGATATTGCTATCAAGTGGCTATCATATGAACAAGCAAATGCTGTGTTTTAGTTTAAAGACAAAAACTTTTAGTTAGATTAATGTTCAAGTAAAATTGAATTTTATAGAAACTGGTCAACCAAGATCAACATTTAGTTAAAAATCAAACACGGAAATACCTTAGTTAAATAATTAAAACCATTAAAATTTCCATAAAATCTAAAAAACACGCACCATTTGAGTGCTTTCGGCAGTTCAATCCACTGCCGTCCTCAGAACTGAGCCCGTCTGGCTCGCACCCCGCTTCTTCATTAATTCTTGCCACGATTGCTCTATTTGCACATGCGCCATGTCGTTGACAGCTCCCTCTTGCGTCATTATTTCCAACGCTTCCCGTTTCAAGCCATGACTGTGGTTATTGTAATTAGCTATTTTCTTGACATTTATGAAATCTATATCTATATTTTCTTTTAAGGCTAGGCGGGAAAGGGCGGTACTCTGTCTATTGTATTTTATATCGTTTATGCGTTCTTTAATTCTGTCTTTAATTTTTCTTTTTGTAACACCAATGTAGTATCTGGGAAGGTTGGATTCTCTATAAGTAAAGTTTATTTTGTAAATACCTGCAGTTTCTAGAGGGTTTATTTTGTCTTTATCTGATCGGATTCTTTTAAATATATTGCAATTGGGTTTAATCGGGATACGAAGGTTCATTTTACGGGCACGGTTGGATGTCAAAGTAATTAGAAACACAACAAACAATATCGAAACTACAGTCTATCGAAAACCCACCAATAATAATAAAATTGTCAATTACTCCTCAAAAACTACTTATAACTACAAAATCTCAATCCTACGTTCCCATATCAATAGGGCCCTAGAAATATGCTCCAACCAGAAATTACTAAAAGATGAACTACAATTTATACAGCAACTTGCGTGCAAAGCCAATTATCCCAGCAATATTATCCCCCGCCTAATCAAAAATAGAAGAAAGAAACTCAACATCATCAACGACGTACAGAAAGAAAAACCCACCTTTACTCATCCGATCCCTTACTGCTGCGGTCTCGCTGTAAAAATATCCAACCGTGCACGTAAAATGAACCTTCGTATCCCTATTAAACCCAATTGCAATATATTTAAAAGAATCCGATCAGATAAAGACAAAATAAACCCTCTAGAAACTGCAGGTATTTACAAAATAAACTTTTCTTACAGAGAATCCAACCTTCCCGGATACTACATTAGTGTTACAAAAAGAAAAGACAATTTAGTTTCCTGCAGTACAGGGGCAGTCGGACAGTGGTGACCAGGCTGAATCTTGATCTCAACATGGTCCGTAACAACAAAGAGCTTTTCATTGGGGTCTCACTAGATATCCATGCGGCCTATGACCCTGTTTATATTGACGGCTTAATATCAAAATGTGCTCAGCTGAACATCCATGGGCAGATCCTTCATTGGATTCATAATTTCCTTCTTGAGAGGCACATTCAGCTTTCTTAGAGGGGGCACTGTTTCAAGCCTGCATTCCCTCTCCAAGGATCTCCCTCAGGGTAGTGTCATCTCCCCCTCCTGTTCATGATATATATGTATGATTTTTTCTAAGTCCTGGAACAGGGTGTTAAATGCATTGTGTATAAGGATGACATCTTTTTATACTGTTCCCATCACAATCTCTCTACTTGTGAAAGAAAACTCCAACAGACATTGTTGCGGATCGGTCAGTGGTGCTGCTTTTGGAAACTTTCTGTTAGCCTGGGAAAATGCCGCGCTGTTAATCTCTCTCAAAGGAGAGGGGAAGTCCTGAGAATTTTTCATTATATGGGGGTACCATCGAGTGGTTGAATTCTATAAAATATCTAGGCTTTCATTTTTCGAGACGTGGTGGTCTCCGTGATCACGCAAACTATATAAAGAAAAAAGCGTTCAAGCATATAAATCTCCTACAAGTGCTTTCCTCTCGCCATTACGGCGCCTGCTCGGTGCACCTAGTGAAACTTGCCAACTCCACCATCCACAGCCTTTTGGACTATGGTGCCCCGCTCACTTCTCTCAGTGTCCCTCTGATTAAGAGTCTGGGAGTAATTCAAACTTCGTCTCTACACACTGCGCTAGGTCTTCCTAGTTGGGCCCCCAATATCGTCTTGACAAAACACACCAACTCCCTAAATGTCAGTGACAGAATCTGAGTCCCCACTACTAAATTTTGGATCAAACACTTCTCCTTAGGGACGTTGTCGCTTCTGTGGCCTTTCCTTTCTAGCTATGGATATCAATCTCAGAAGTCTCGTTTTCTCCTCCTCCCAGATGTTAACAGTATCTTGGCTGATTATGACTATAACATCAATCATCTCATCCTGGCTGCCCCCTCCTCCTTCCTTTCTCCAGTGTCTTGGTCCGTCATCACTGATGGACTGGCCTTCCAAAACAAAAATCTCTGCTCCCCATCGGTTTTGAACCTATTCAATGATTTTTTCGAACTGCTCCGGCCAACTCCCAATAGCAACTGATGCAAGTAAAACAGACAACATCACCGCCATTGGTAGTTGTACCTTGAATCAGAAATTCCAATATATCCTCAACAACATCAACTCTTATTTTCATTTCGGAAGCCCTAGCTCTATGTACTGCTCTGGATGAGCTTCACTGCTGCAACATCTCCACGATCATCCTTACTGACAGCCTGTCGGTTCTAAAAGCTCTGTCTTCCTGCAATCATAAATCCCCTCATGTTATCCAGCGTCTATACATAAAGCTTACTGTGGCTTTACAGATGGTTCCCAGTCTTCAAATCCACTGTGCTCCTGGACACCAAGGCATTCTATTAAATGAACGGGCGGATGAAACTGCTGAAGTGACCCTCCCCTCTGCCATTCATCTAGAGTGCGTTGTTCTTAAAGATGTCAATGCAAACATAAATAAGACTCTTCGGCAAAAAACCATGACACTATACAATGATAGCAAATATAAGGCAGCCCATGGTGAGATCCCATCTGCAAACTAGTTACTGTGGTTCAATAACAGACACGAAGATGTTCTCTTCACTCAGCTGGTCTGCCAAATGCTTCCCACTAGGGTGTTATATCATTGGTTCAACATCTCCTCAAGTTGTCTCTGCGACACTTAGCGCATCCCTGAATCTATCGAGTGCATCCTCTTCTGCAAGAAATATAGTGCCTCCCGTTGTCGACTACTAAAAGGGGACGACTTCCAACGACTTCCTTGGGGATGCCACTTTCCTTCTCTTGCCCTTTCACCGCTTTCATAAGACATGCCACTGCCTCTATGTCCGCGCTCAGAGCTGTATATTTCCTGTTTTTGCTTGATTTCTACACTGTATAATATCTCTCTCCTTAGGTTTTTCCATTGGTATTCTCTGCTTCCATCTCTTTGACTTGTTCCTTGTTCTTTCTGATGACCCCCCGGCCTAGTTTTCGCCCATCCCTTTGGCTCTGTCTAATGTCAGCTCGCTCCTCCGAACTGTCAAGAGTTTAGAAACAATGGGTCATTCTCCCCAGAACAAGTCAGATAATGGCTCTTCGTTATAAATCTCCAAAACCTCGTCCCCTCCCCCCCCAATGGGGTGTCTTCAAAGTTCAAAGATCTAGTAACCCTGTCCTAAATAAAATTAGTCAATCATTGTTGTGATTCTGTGTGTTATATATCAATTCTTCTTCTAACATTAATCCTAATGATCAAATTAAGCATTTATCATTAGAAAAGTAAAAATGTTTTGTTTCGTAATTTGATTTGATGATATATTCACATGATTAAAATATACCCTAAAGTAAGATATTATGTAAGATTTTCGATATCTTGAATATTTTTGTTGGTCCTGCCAACCTCAAGATATTGAGAGACGACTGTACTTTTAGGTAGTAATATCTTTCAACAGTCAATGAATAGAAATTTCTTTATCTTCTCTATCGATAAATACAGAGCCAAAAAAGTTAATTTAAAAGATATTGTGATGTTGAAAATAATTAACTGGGAGTACTGGTAACTAATCTATAAAAGCTTATATTTACCTTTTGAAGCTCTCAATTAAAAGAGGAGATATCATGAAATGCACATCTCCACTAAATTTGACTATGAAAATGTTCTTTGATGCATTTACAGTAGAGTTTTCTCCATGTAAGCCCTCCTCTGAATTTTAAAAAGAGGAACATCAAACGCTTATTATAAATACAGAAGCAGTTAATGCTTATAGATATAAAAAAATACACTTTAAAAAAATTACATCATGCAAAAACTTATGTACATACAGTGAAAGATAATGAAACTTTTGAATTAGCACAAATAATTCAATTTTCAAGTTGCAGTTTTTATATACAGCACAGGTATAGACCAAAAGAAAAAATATCTATAAAGTATACATTTTAGCCTGTGTAAAAAACTTAAGACTAATCACATACATATATATATATATATATATAGATAGATAGATAGCTAATTCTAATGGTGAAAAAACTGATCAATTTCAAGAAAGATCTATAAGTGCACAGGAAAAAAGTTCCTTTTTGTGCATTTGTATACAGGAGAAAGAAAATTTCTCACTCACTCACATTCTATAGTAATATTTTTATACCGATGCAAAGTAAAAATCAAACATTCAAACTTTTAATACGGAAAAATTTGTGCAATCTATTAAAAACATATTATTAATTTGTAAATTATCACAAATTACTGATACTTTTTTTTATTATATGAATATACATGTAATGTATATAAACATATTAATAATACAGGGTGTCTCACAATTCCCTCCCGGGTTTGAAAGGTTTATAAAAAAATATGTATTATCATTACAGCAACAAAGTTGACGTAATTGGAGAAAGAAATGTTACAAGTTTTATTTTACAAAAGCCAAACATGTGAACCTTTCATGTCAGCAGCAGATTAATGCAATTTTGTTGGGGGGTGGGGGGAGAGCAGTTAGTTTGTTCTCCAAGAAAGACAAAACTTGCAATGTTTCTTTCTCCAGTAAAATCTTCTAAAAGAAAGAAACACTGCAAGTTTTGTTTCACAAATAACAAGCTTCCTTGTCCTCGGATTGGATTGTAGCAGATTGTTTGAAAGTTCTAAAAGCAATAAAATTTGTGTTTCATCCTGACAAGTGGACTGTTTACTAGAACTTTCCACATACAATGGACTTTTAAACAGTGAACCCGAAAACTAAGCAGAGTTTTCTGCAACAATATTTTTAAAACATTAACATACTAAAATAGGTGAAATGCATCATAAAAAAGAAAAACATTGAAAAATCTTGTCAGCAATAAATGAGATTAATTCCTTTGATTTAAAAGGAGCAACTCACCTTTTTTATTTTCCTGGTGTAAACTACCAGGATGAAAGTCTTCTTCACAGTGATTTGAAGCTGATTTTTGAGCATGTCCATATTTTTGGCGATAGTAAGATATTTTATTTTTCTCTACCATATGTATAGAAGTAAAACCTTCAGTTAAAGGTACAAATTTAGGTTTCCAAGATGAATTAGCTCGAAAAGAAGAAAACTCTTTGGCAGGTTCAGTATGCTGATCACTTTGTTGATGAATTAAATGAGGTAATGGAGGGTGTTGAAACCAGTGATGACAATGAAGTTGAGTCATGTGAGACATGTAACATGACATCAATAAAGGTGACTCTATAATAGGCTTATCCATTTGATTATGGAGATCAACCAAAGCAATATCTTCCTGAGATGATACTGCAGATAAAAATGAAGTACTTGACACAGAGTTAGTATCTGATGGGTCTGGATGACCACATGATGGAGTTCGCTGCAATACAGTCACATGTAAGTCACTTTCACTTGAAATTTGTGATGGAGTTTCTTGTATATCATGAAGAGATCTTCTCGTTGCTGATACTCTTCTATCAAATGAATTAAGACCATTTTTTATGATAGGATGATGTCTTTCCTCATCTATATGTACTTCATCAGAAGTTGTTGTATCTGTTGTATCAACTGAAGAAACAGCATCTTCATCTGCTGAGAAATAACTTTCAGTTGAATGAGTTGATTCAGTAGATGCAGCTCTGCGAATGGATCTAGGAGAATAATTACGAGCAGCAACACTAGCTAAAGAGTGCCTTGAGCCATTACTTTCACCCCTACCATTGAGGCAAGTATTCAAAGATGCACGTGAACTGTACTTGTTTTGTGATAAACCAGGACTTATGCTACCTTCTTTCACATGACTTCCACAACCAGCCCCATGATCCAATGTATTTTTTAGTTCATCAGATTTCATCAGAAGCTTCCTTTCGTGTTTACTTGATATAGGTGCAGACTGAGCCATTGAAATCTGATATGATGATAAAATGGAGGAACTTGATGGCATTGACATATGAGTAGGGCTGCTGAACTGTCTTTTAATATTTCTCACAGTATTATGCTTACTGTCTTTGAGAAAAGAATTAAAATCAGAATTTTGACTGTCTTTCGCTTCAATAAGTATTTTATTTTGATGAAAAGGACAAAATTTATCATGAAGAAAGCTTTCAGAAAAAGCACTCTGGCCTTTATGAATAAACTGAGTGGTTGTATCAGATGATTTAGAAACAGAGTCATGAATTTTATGTACACTTTGTTGGTGAGAGGCTTCTGTAGCATTAAATGAATTTTCAGAATGAGTTGGGCTATACCCTGGACACAAAACATTTAAAGTTTCAGGAATTTCAAATACAAAATGACCTTTATGTAATATACTTTCACCAAATCCCAAGGTACTATCTGAACTTAAATGATATTTTGCAGTAACAAAGCCGTCATCCATGGGGTTACTTGTAGCAAAAAATGTTGGTCCATTTTTATTATTTCCAAAAAAGGCACAACCTCCAACACATCCACATTTTCCTCCAAGAGCTTGATTGGTCACAACATCAGAACCCCACAAAAACCACAATCTTTTCTTTTTAATATCATGAGTTTTAAGGAATTTCCCTTGAACAACTCCAGCATCTCTTTTCAATTGTGATGAAGCTGCATCAATAAATATCGGACCTAAACCAAAGCCTCCAACTTCTAACCACATTTCAGACGATGAACCTTGTTGAGAACTTTGTCCATGACTAACTAAGCTATATACTGATGAACACACCAAATTAGAACTTATTTTTGCAAACTGCTTAAATTGAATATGCTGCAAGAGCATACTCAAACCAGATGTAGTGTTACTTCCATGTACATTGCAGGTTGATATTCGTACTGGAAATACCTAAAAAATATGAAAATATTTTATAAATGATTTACAAGAAAATATACGGAATATAAAGGAATTTAATGATACTTTTAATTCACTGGCAAGAAAGGCAATGATTTAAATTCATATCTAGGTATAGTTTCACTCTGATAATTTGTAACTTAGATCGTGTAATTTTGAATGCATTGATTATTGAAATTTTTTAAAGAGAGGAAAGATTTACAGGATTCACACATGGACCTCTCAATAATGCATTAGTGCATGAAATGAGGGATCAGACCAGAGGATGGTAAACACAGAAATTCTACTTACTAAGTGTAAAGAGCTATTGACAGTAGTCTACTGCTGTGTACTTTTTAACATGCAATCACAAACCGAGCATGAAATCATCCAAGGTCAAGTGCCGAGTCACATGAGTCAAACTACGCATATAATCAGGGGCGTAGCCAGGGGGGGGGATATCAGGATATATTACCCCCCCCCCCCGAAATTTTTGGATTAGTGATAAAAATCCATCATTTATACACAAATAAGTTCATATCTCCCCCTCCCCCCCCCCCCCAAAAAAAAAAAAATTCCAGGTGCATATCCCACCCCCAAAAAAATTTTCCTGGCTACACACCTGCATATAATAAAATTTTTCAATACTGTTAAATTATATACAGTCAGACCTTGTTATTGTGACACCTAGTTTTCA
This sequence comes from Cheiracanthium punctorium, assembly GCA_038373885.1. NCBI lineage: Eukaryota > Metazoa > Arthropoda > Arachnida > Araneae > Cheiracanthiidae > Cheiracanthium > Cheiracanthium punctorium. Next base: position 351,003 of record JAWZYV010019103.1, on the reverse strand, counting down.
CATTATTTAGTATCCAGATAGTTTTTCAAAGTGCCAAATTTGTAAATATAACTTTAATGTAAATAAATACTGGATTTTTTACATCAGTGAGCAAGTTTCAACTCTAGGTATCCCTACAATTTAGGAAAACTGTCTGTTTTTCATAAATTCTCCTACGACACAGTAATTATGCAATTTCACTAACAGGTTTTTCTTTCACAAAAGAAATTTTTCTAAAACACTGTAGCAAACAAATTTTCTAATAAATGCAAGCTAAAAAAAGGATGACCACTAAACTACATTTTAAAATTCCTTGATATTCTCCATAATTTTAGGTCAGAATACACGGAATCCATCATACTAATTTTTGCCAACTCTCTGCTATTTATACTACTTTGAATTAAGCTTTAATTCAAACTATGAAATAAGCAAAAATGGAAAGATATATAATGGATGGGGTGGAATAATACCCAGCAAATTTCCAAGATGTTCAGAGGGCTAACCTAATGTTTACTGCAGATATTAAAACTTAAAGAACATATATAGAGAACTGAAGCAGGAAATGCAAGCAAGACATTTTTTTTTCAGAGCAGCTGGCAGCCAAATATTAATGGTAACTAAATTAGCACAATTGTTAAAGAAAAAATAAAATGTAAATAACTGAGAATAAAATTATATGGTAAAAATGTAGATTTTAAAATCTTTTTAACATCTCAAAATACCACAAGGGAAAAAAAAATGAACTACCAAAAAACAGTAGTGTTAGGACAACTAAAATTTTTTATACATATGTACCAAAAGGGGAAAAAAGTTCTCTTTTATAAATTAGTTAAAAATGTCACCTGTTCAGTTCCAAAACTTTTACCATTTTTAAATTAAATTCCCTAATTTTCCCCTGATATTTGCAGAACCTGTAAACTCCCTGATGATACCAGGTTGGTAGCCAGCCTGTAAAAATTCCTTTTGTCATATAACCATTAAATGATGTCTAACAGCATATCTAGATCTTCCAAAGGACAAGAGGATGCGAACAATGGATACCAATTATAATTCACTGTAAAATACTGAAAAGAAAATTACAGGAAGCATATGGAGGAATACCGTATTTACTCGTGTATAATGTGCACTTTTTTTCAAAAATTTAAGGCAAAAACTGAGTGTGCATTATACATGGAATAATTTTTTACTGCTGTGTGCAATTCATTACATATATATGAATCAAGAAATTTCTTCAGATTAGATAATAAAATTGTAAATATCTTTCTCGATAAAAGTACGGTAGCATCTTCATTTCACTCGGTACAATTTTTTAAATGCAAAATTACTAGTAACATTATTTCTTTAACTAATTAGCAATTTGCATTGCCACTACTAGTGTTATCATCACAGTTTTTGTCATCACTGGCACAATTACATAGCTGCCAACCTTGGAGAATGAAAATTAGGGAGATTTTCGAAGAAATTAGGGAGACTTTAAAAAACCCTTGTTATCGATAAAAAAACCTTATGTACACATGCGCAATATATCAGTAACCAAGAAAATTACATATACAAGAAAAATTTATAGCTTAAAACATTTATTAAAACAGCCAATTTTAAAATGCAATACTTTTTTAAAGAAATAAACAATTTTTTAAACAGTAAATACATTTGAACTATTTGAATTCATGGGCACCGGCAGCATAGGGCAAGGGTGGATTTTTGTATGCAGTGTTTTCCTTTGCTTATTTATTCTTTTCAACATGGTAACCATACTTCTAAGTAATCTTTGCTCTATGTGCTATGACGTACTTTGTTTTATGTGCTATGACGTCATTACGAAATATCAGATTCGGCCAATAGCGAAGTTTCTTCAGTTACTGTCGTTAGCATTTAACAAGTTCTGTAAAATTTTTTCAAAAATTGATAAGTACATAAAACATGGGAATAATTTGGAAAAATTCGGGTGATCATTCTGAAATTCGGGAGTCTCCCGGAAAAATCGGGAGGAATGGCAGCTATGCAATTATCCCTTAAATGATATCATCTTCAAGTTCCATACACTTCACTGAAAATTTTGGTCATTTTCAAATTCACTTATGAATCAAATTTATGGTTCACATTATGTACAAGATAAAAAAATTGCCTGTTTTTCTAGAGAAGAACAGGGTGTGTGCTATAGATGAATAAATACGGTAATTAAACCCTAATTCACTTTTATTTTAGGTTACGATAAAAAAGTCATTAAAAACTTTGCTGTTAATTCTTTGGGGAAGGAGGTAAATTAATTGCTTAGTTTTTTCTTAAAAATGCAAGAATAGCTAGCTATAAATCTCAAATTGCTCTAATTTTCTTTAAACAATACTGCTTTTTATAAATTTGGTATGCTGCAACTTTGGTTACTGTGATACTGCTTATGAGACACTTTCTTGTGTTCCATAGAGTTTCAGGATAATGAAGTCTGACTGTAGTTTGTTTTACTTCGAAAGTTAAAATATACATATATCAAAACAAAAAACAAAGTAAAAATGATGTAGACTGATTTCAACAAATTTGAGCATGCACAACTAATGTACTCTTTGACCATACTGTACATTTAACTTTCCCAATGATGTGTAAAAATGTGGTAAGACATGCATGCTCAAACAGTGATTTGAGTATTGCATCTTAATATCTTACATATAGTATACTATGACACTGTGTAGACCAATGAAGTATGTTTCCCAAAAGCCAAACGTCTCCTTGTGAGATAAAAATTCCACACATGCACACAGACATTAATCTTTTTAAAGTGTTATAAGGAAAATAGGTCAAAAAAGTGCTAAATATATGCATAGTAAAAGGTGTAATTTCTTATCTTGCATTTGTATTCTCCTTTAAGGGGAGGGGGGGGGGGGGGAGATGATTCCTAGGATATCGCATACCAGTTTAAGCACATTCACACTAGATATGGCAAGTTGATTTTTTTTTTTAACCCAAGAATAATTTTTTTATTTTGTTTTAACTTTAATTTTTTACTGCGAATATTTATAAAATAATTATAATGAAAAATTTTAGTGATGCCATACATTTTTAGTATTAACAATGAATAATCTGAATATCACATGATCTTGTTGCTTTAATGTTTTTGCTTCTTGCTGTAACAGTGAAACTGTTTCCTTATTTAAAAAAGTAATACATTGTTGAATATCTATAATTGAAAAAGTGAAATAGCATAAAAACAAAAAATTAACTCAAATAGTTAAAGCCTTTAAAATTGGTACAATAACAAATCTACAGTTGAAAAATAACATAAAAGATAACTTTGCACATGAAAATCTATTTCACAGCTTAGTATAAATTACTTACTTCTATTTCAATAGCATTCCCACTTTCAACAACACATATATCTATGGCATCAATAGAGGCACGTGTCATCCGATACTTAATATCATCAGGATTAGGACATATTACATTTGATACTGTATGAGGACATAGTGATTGAGGCATGTCATGTTGACACAATTTAAAAGCATAAGGAGGCTGAAGATCTCCATCTGCTTGTTCGACTTGAAACACAAATAGTTCAAGGCCAGTAACAGTATGGTATATCTGTAAATGATTTAACTGGATTAAGAGTTTCAAGAAAAACACCATAAAAATTACTAGCAATAACAGCAAATCAATTAAAATTATTTACAATTATACTTCAAAACATCCAAGTATATTCACTAAATATTTCTTTATCAAACTATAAACATTTCATTTTACAAAATATAAACTTAACAATAAATACACTAAGAATTTAAAATGTAAGTAAGAACCATTTTTCTTGAATTTGTTTACAGATCATTCGAAGGCTGTTTTGAAAGGGGGGGGGGAACTTATTACATGGCTTCTAATAGCTTTGAAAGCAGATCAATCATGTCTGACTTTTAAAATAAAAATTGCATTATAAAATTAGCTGCATGAAAGGTGCAAAACATAAAGCAAGTTATGGCATTAACTTAATTTTTCAATTAAGGAGTCAAACAACAAAGTCAAAAAACAATATATATATATATATATATATATATATAACACCTCTGCAATATATATACACACTATGTATTGCAATATATATATATATATTACAGGTGTTACATTATCTGCTTATACCAACTTGTTGAGAGAATTTATGAATACTTATTTTTGTGTGTGTATGTGTGTTTATGAACTTGTAGAAAATACACAAGATACTTAATTTGCTGCAAATAAGGATACATATTTAATCAATTCTGATAATTAATGTTTTAAACAACTTTAAATAAGGCACCATTCTAAAGATTTAATGCTCTAATAGAAATGATACAGAAGTTGAGTACAGCCAACTCCCTCTAATCCGCAAAAGTTTTGTCCAAAGGTTATGCAGATTATAAGCCATTTCTTTGTTGACATCCAGATACTGAATACTTCACTGAAAAACATAGTCAACAGTATACACTATTCATATAATGACACAAATAAAACATGATTTGGTGATTTAAGTTATTTTGTAAAATTGGAAAAAAAAACTATTTTCCTAGAAAGATTCAAAATCATATTGAATATAAAAGGATATCATGCCTTGCCATGTATCAATCTATATATTATTTTGAAACATGTTTTTCTTTCGACAACCGAATCGAGAGAACGGCTGGGTGTAAAAACTCGGTTGAGGTGTCTGAAGAAAGGTCTCGGCCCCTAGATGTGCCATCAAAAGAGAAAATCAGAAAAAGCCGAACGGTTTAGGCGTGGCGGAACAACAAAGATGCAAATTTTTGCCATAGAAATGACATTGTGGTTTATTAACGCAGACGATATTTTTATTTTCGCCATAGAAATAACTTTGTGGTTTATTAACCCCATTGTTGGCAGACGATATTTTTATGCGTAAGCTCCGCAAGGTTTGATTTATTTGGAAAATATTTGTTAAAAATTGCATCCATTTGTAAATGTTGTGTGGCAACAGTGTGTAGTGATAATAAATGTGTTGTTCTAAAAAACGATCTTACGTAAACGATTGACATGCGTAAGCTCCGTAGTGGAACTTCAAATGTGTAATTTTTTGCCATAGAAATAACATTGTGGTTTATTAAATACATTTTGCTGTCATAAAAAGCCTTCTTTATTTTAGCGCTTTATCGCTTTTTAGCACTAGGGTGCTATTTCGTTCACGCCCAGACTTTGTCTACTCGATTCTGTCGATAGGATTTGTAGACAGGTTTTGTAGAGATGAACTGTCACGGTGGAAATCTTTTTAAATGTGTTTACCACATAACGCGGAAAGGGGGAGGGGAGAAAAAGTCTGACAAGGTTTGCGATTTTTGATAATTGATTGCCACGTTTGCGGCAAAAAAACTTAAAAACCGAACCATGCCTGGCGATGGTTGTAAAATAGCTTTAATAGGCAAATTTAATATAGATTTTAATTCCAAAGATGTTTTTATGCAACGAGAAAGACAAATATAGCACACTCATGGATTATGATGCTCATTCCAAACAGTATTTAAAATTGTGAAGTATAGTTGGAATATGCTTGGCGAAGATTGTAAGATTGTGTGTTTCAGATTTTTTTCAAACTTTTCTCCATACAAATACATTGTGGTTTGTTAACAACATTGACGGCAGTTATAAACTCCTTCTTTAGTTAGCGATTTATCTTTTATTTCTTTAATTTTTCAGTTTTCTGTCTGATACTGGATCTTTATTATCCAGGGTAGCTTGAGAAAAGGCAAATAAAGCAGGGAGCATGCGATCGTCATTTGGTGGATAAGACTTTTTTGTCTCTTGCAGAATTCCGAAAATTTTCAATATTTTCGCTTCATACTTTTGGCATTTACCTTTCTGCTCCCGTATTTTCTCATGGAATGTTGTATGTCACTCTTTCAATGGTTAGATCAAAGAATGCTGTGGCAGTCAAGACAGGGTTGCCACTCAATTTCTGAAAAAAAAATTCCCTGACTTTTCCAGGTTTTCCAGACCATCATGTGGTAAAAATCCAGACTATTTTTTATGTTTATGATGTCAAATTTGTATATTTTCTTTGATATTTTTAGCTTCTCAAAGTAAGGTTAAACGTTGTTTATTTACAAACACTGATTTTCCAGTCCAAATTACATGATTTTCCAGGTTTTGGGCTAAAATTTGCAATTTCCCCTGACTTCTCCCTGACCTTTTTTGCCAAAATGAAATTCCCTGACTTTTCCAGGTTTTCCCTGTTCTCCCTGACCAGTGGCAACCCTGCAAGATCATTTAAGAGAATTCACCTGGACGTTTCGTGGTCGATGACTTTACCCAGAATATCGTCTTCAACGAAATGCTCAATTAGAATTTGTAACTGTATTTGCTCATTCGTCACTTAATATCTACTCTTCTTTTTTTTTTTACTTAATAAAGGTAGTTAAAAACAAATTTTAAAGATTTCAATCATTTCATCGTTATTGTACAATTGCTAAGAACTGGCGTGAAACCTGTTGTTTACTTTCTGTCACAAGTCATGTTCCGTCCGCGTCGCTCTTTGATTTTTTTCTGTTAGTTTTGTTCAAGACCTTGGTGACATTCTTGATAGTTTCCATTTATTTTTGAATATTACAGTCAATAAAGTGACCGTCGAATTCGACGGGTTCCAGCTAGTATTGTATGATGTTGAATTTGACAATAATTTCTCTTAATTCTGATTATAAATTAGCTGATAGTATTTCAGAGAACTTCTTATTCTAGTCATTTCACTTTCAACAAACTGAAAACTTCCAGCAGTGAGAAAAATTGCAATGTAAAAATATTTGCTTACATGAGTGTAAAAAGGTTTACAATCCAAAACAAAAAATAAAAAAATTCTCTAGATTAATTGATAACAAAAGAAAACATCATTTTGCATATCAAGGAAAGGAATGCTGCTTGTTCTTTTAATTTCAATTGTGCTGTTCAGTAATAGAAATGTACAAAGTATAAGAGGAATTTCAATATGTATAAAATTTTTAAATAATATTTTCATAAACATTTTAACCAATTGATTTTAGTTATCTCCCCCCCCCCCTCCCTACAAGACACTTTTTATGCCTTTATGTATTCTACTCTTTAAAATGCTGCTTATTTTTATAAATTAATCAAGGTGTATTTTCACACCTTGAAAACAATCTCAGTACTACTTTTGCTTGCAGATCTCAGGGTTCTCAACACAATTATAAGTTTAAACCAATAATAAGCCATTACAATAAATGTATAAATTTAAAAAAATCACAAGACAATTTGAGAGTTACAAAAATCATGGAACAAAGCAAAATCAAAATGAATATTTTTAATCTGTTTGATATAAATAATATGCTCCAGCCAGTAATTGGAAATGGGGCGAATCTTTTGTAGATTTAATAAATAACTTTTCTACTTTGTTATTATAGAAAAAAAAAGCTATTTCAAAATGATTTACTTGAGGAACTGTAAGTCTCCCAGTTATATCTCCTATTAATACTTCTATAAGCCATGCATATTCTAGAGTCTCACTATCCAAAGGACGATCAATGCCAGAAAACATAGCATGTCCTCTAACCTATAATGAGGAAAACCAAGTAAACTAAACAAGAAAATATTTTTTAAACTAAAAACTAAGTCAACTAAGTTGTTTTAAGAGGAATAAAATATCATACTTATGACTTTCTATTAAATACAATACATTTATACCTCATAATTAAAATTAATCCAAGGAGAGTCAAAATGATTTCAATGATATTATAATTTAGTTTCCTTCAATCATATCTAAATGTTCATTTTATAGCCTAAAGTATAATCCAATATTTTTGTTGTCATAATATAATTACGTTTTCCTAAATAAAAATTTCACACAGCTTAGAGTCAAATATTAAACAACAGATAAACAACATAGAAAACAAAAAAAAGTTGTATAATTGAAGGAAAATGGTAAATTACACTTAAACAAAGACTGAGTAAATGTAACTTTACCATAACTTTATCATTGAAGGTGTTTTTCTGAATTGTTAGTTTGTCTGTATGTATACATAAATGTACGCATAACATGATTAACAGGCAGAAGAAAAAAAATTACTTTTTCCTTCCTCTTTTACTGCTTTGGCAGAAAGAGTAATGTAATCAGTTAGGCCAGTGTTTCACAACCTTTCACATGTGCAGACCAGCAAAAATAGGAAAAATATTTTTTGGACTGGTGTCAGTCAAAATAAAAAACAATACATAAATAAGTGCCTAAAAGTACTTAATTATTTTAAAAGTATGGCTGTTTGATGTGTTCTCTTCTAATGTATACATTATTTATGCATTTAGGTTTATTTCAGGTTTATTTTTACAGGAAATAATTGAAAGTTTTAAATAACCTTAGAAAAGATGTTATAAGTTTACTTTAGTGCACTGGCAGGGAAGTTCTAGGACTAGTGTTGGTTCACAGTTGTTTGGGGAAGCAGTGAGTGAGTGAAGCTCTTTAATATCTGCTTTAACAAAAGCTTAAATGACAACATATAAATAGAAGATTTAATAGCAAGTTTTCCCATAGCTGTCATACTTGAAGAATTAAAATTAGGGAGATTTTATTTAAACAAATTTTAGGGACATCTTATAAATTTTCAGGAGGTTTAAAAAATCCCTAGTTAGCAATTTAAAAAGTTCACATGCATAAATTTAACAGGAAGATGTAAATGTAGATTCGACAGATGCTTCAGACTGCAAATTATATAGAAAGAAATTGATTATTGTTATCTAAAATAACATGATATGCAAATATTAATGCAACATTAAGAATTCTACCTTCTACGTCACGTGTGATATCATTACAAAATATCAGATTCGGTCAATGGCGAAGCTTCTTCAATTACTGCCATTAGTGTTTTATGAGTACTGGAAGAGTTTATTAAAAACTGATTATATATAAATCATGAGATGATTTTTGAAAAATTTGGGAGATATATAATTTTTTGGGGAGTTCGGGAGATTGCTTTAAAATTTGGGAGTCTCGCAGAAAACTTAAGAAGCATGGCAGCTATGTTCTCTATAAGTTTTTTGACAGGACTACTGAATAGCAAGTTTTACAAGTGCTATGATTTAAAATGACTAAAATTAACTTCTGAAGCTTCATTAAGTACTTTTTTTAACAAATAGATAAATAACATAAAATTCAAATGATCTATGTCCAACTAATTTCAGTTCATTTCAACCAGCGATAAGGCATAAGAAAATATTAAGCAAGTTTTGTGTAATGGGTTGTATTAATTCCCCCCCCCCCCCCCCTCAGAGTCAATTCTCCTATGTATTGTATATTTTCTCATGGCAATTCTCCTGCTGAGCACCATGTTTCGGTTGTTTTTGTGTGGGCTCCAGAGCATGTTGGAAGGCAGAAGAAACAAAATTTTTGAGTTAAGATGAGATTTATGATATTTTAATAGGCTAGTGAATTAATTAGCAACAATATTTATGAGTAATTTCTTTTTTGGTAACGGAGCCGAATTTTCTTTTTCTCAATGGTGACAATTTCTTTTCATTTCGTGAGCCAACATCATATTAAGGTTCTGATGAATTTTTTTTTTTAAATAATTTTTACACTAATTTCTCTACACTAAATTTTTCTCTTTCAAATTTTTTATACAATTTTCAATTAATCATCAAATTTATGAGTTGATTGCTTCTGAAGAAATAAATATATTCTCTGAACATCAGAGAGGATCACGGATGAACACAGCACATCGGCAATATAGATATTTTTTTTAAAGAGAGGTTTGCGTTATGCCTTTTCAATAGAAATAAGTAAATAAACCTTCACAAATTAGTCAAATTTACAAAAGCCAACAAGACAATCAATACAACTAACAAGTCATTGCATGATAATGAAAAAATTTCAAGAACTACTTTCAATGAAGAAGGATTTTATCACTGTCCAATGCTCTTAAACAGCGACAGCCAAAGAAATACCTAATCTTAAGTAACATTCATTGATTAACAGAAGTAAATAAAAGTTTATTTTTTCATTCTTAAATCAGAGTACATTTCTGTACTCTGAGTACTGTCATTTTATTATGGTGGGTCATTCCATGTCAGGACAAACAGTGCAGTTCCCCACACCAACTTAGATTTTCCTCAAATTTTATACAGATGATTTACAGGCTAAGATAACCACAAATTTCAATTTTGAAAGTTCTACAATAACTAATTACTGAGAAATTAATTATGAAAATTTTAAAGTTTTCTGTAAGATCTGCCATGTTTTTTCTGAATTTCTTGAATAATGTCTTACCTGTAAAAGTTACTGAAGTGAAAATTTGTTTCAAGGGATAACTTTTTAAGCTGATTCCAAAAATGTTATCAAAATTTGCATATCTCCTATAGGTTATGCATGAGCACTGCATTTGCTAAAAAATATCATGAATTTTTTCGGCATGTTTGATGAGGAACACAAGTTTTAAATTTTTATATGTTCTTAAGATGGCATACCACTACATCCCAAAAAAAGTTCCACTTGGCTTTCTGCTCAGGAGCTGAGCAAACAAATTATTAAATTTTCATGTATTTTGTCTAGTAATAAGTTTTAAAGAGTGTGTCAAAGAAATGAATATGCAATTTAGAACTTATAATGATACCTTTATTCATCAAAGTAATCTCCATTATTTCCCAGCACCTTCTGTAAATGATCAGATAGTGCACAATCAGTAGCATAGAAGGATTCATCTTTTGATGCAATGAAGTCATCAATGGATTTTTGTACTTCGTCCACTGTGGGGAAGTGTACAGAAGACAAGGTATTGTTCATTGACCGAAATAGATGATAGTTCGAAGGGGCTAGGTCAGGGTTATATGTCGGGTGCTCCAAAACTTCACAGCCAAGCTTACTAACATTTCCTCAACCAGATTTGTAACATGAGGCCTTGCATTGTCCTTAGGGACATGAAAGGTGTACTGTTCAACAAACTATTGGTGCCTGGTGAAAGTATAACTGCTGAATGCTATAAACAACAATTGCTGTGACTGAAGCAGGAAATTGATTGTAAACATCCATTTACTGGCAAAGGTTTGCCATGAAAATGCAAGGTCTCATGTTGCGAAAACCAGTCAATGACTCGTTTGTAAAGTTTAGCTGGGAAGTTTTGGAACATCCAGCGTATAGTCTTGACATAGACCCTTCGGACTACCATCTACTTCGGTTGACGAACAATGCCTTGTCTTCTGTACATTTCCCCACAGTGGATAAAATACGAAAATCTATTGATGACTTCATTGCATCAAAAGATGAATCCTTCTATGCTACTGATTGTGCACTATCTGATTGTTGGCAGAAGGTGCTGGAAAATAATGGCGATTACTTTGACAAATAAAGATATAATTTAAGTTCTAAATTGCATATTCATTTCTTTGACATGCTATTTAAAACTTATTACTAGACAAAAGACATGAAAAGTCACATGAAAATTTAATAATTCTTTTGTCCAGCTTTTGAGTAGAAAGCCAAGATGAAATTTTTCGGGATGTAGTGGCATACCATCTTAACAACCTATAAAAATTTAAAATGTGTGTTTCTGATCAAACATGCCGAAAAAAATTCATGACGTTTTTTAGCAAAATGCAATGCGCATGCATAAACTATAGAAGATATACAAATTTTTTTAACAATTTTTATAATTGGAATCAGCTTAAAAAGTTACCTTTAGAAACAAATTTTTACTTCAGTAACTTCTACAGATAAGGAATTATTTAAGAAATGCAGAGAAAAAATGGCATATCTTGCAGAAAATTTAAAAATTTGCAGAGTTAATTTGTTGGTAATTAATTATCGTAGACCCTTCAAAATTGAGATTTAGAGTTATCTTATTCTATAAATCATTTACAGAAAATTTCGGGAAATTTTGAAATGGTGGGGTAAGCTTTTTCCAATTTTGTGTTTTTTCCAACCCTGGTGTCTTTTCATCTTTTTTTTTTTTTTTTTCCTAAGCCAACAGAAACTGGGTGTATTATGGTATTTAATGATGAAGTCAATCACTGTATCAATGATCAGGCCCTTTGCCATCCCTACAATTATTATTTATTAGACATGTATTTAAAAGTTTGAAAAGTACTTTGCGAAAATTTTATTAATTTGAAAGTAACAGTTAGTCAAGGTCATGGCACTAGTCACTTAGCAAAAATATTAGAACATCATTCCCAATGCTTAAATTTTATTCAATTACTTATAGTTCTTCATAATATGGCCAGCCTGACAAAAATTCCCTACAGAATAATTGAATAAGAATTTTCAGCACTAGTTCTAGGACTTAATTATGTAGAAAGCATAGTTGCAGAATTTAAGAATAAAAACTTTTTATAAAGGGTGTCCCAAAATGATGGTGACACACTTTAATTCTTTATCTATTAGAGATAAGTGGGGAATGTAAATTGAAAAAATGTTCAAAATAAAATAGGAAAAGAGACTATGTTAAGGAAAAATTCCTCTCATTAATTTTCAAAAAGTGACACTTTAAACTTGTATATCACACCCTTGCAAAAAAGTCCAATTTTTCAAAATATACATCATCCACTAATAAGGTGATGAACATAATTTGAGAATTATATCCCAAGAAGTACCAAACATATATATAGCGACTTACACCATTTTCAATGGCTCTTGAATTAAAAAAAATTATGTCAGATGATAGTATTTCGGAAGTTGTACAGAAATTACAAAAAACAATAATATTTTGAACTCTAGCAATAAGCATTCAAATTCATGTATATTGCCTGCCCATCTTTATTTAAAGATATCTCTGAGAAGTTTTATGATGAAAGGCTTATTTTGTACATCGCCTCATCAGTGTATAGGGCACATTTTACTAACTGGATTTTGTGTGTGTGTGTGTGTGTGTGGTGTAGGGGGCTTTGTAATAATTTAAAAAAATGCAACCTTTTTGAAAACTAACAAGAGAATTTTTTCCTTATAACATAGCCTTTTTACTTTACCTTATTTTGAACACTTTTTAATTTATACTTTCCACTTATATCAAATGGATAAAGGGTACTCCGGGCAATTTTTTGCCAAGATAAATGCTAGACAAATTAAATTATTGATGGTTCTGAATACGATTGGCAACTGTTTGCCAGCACATTTCATGAAAAATAATTTGACAGAAATGACCACCAAAATAATACGTAAGTACTGGATAAAGAATTAAAATGTATTACCACCTTTTGGGGACACCACATATACTAATACTACCTGATCATTGACTGCAACTTTCTGTTGCAGTCAATGTCAATGTTATAAAAGTTGAAAGATGTATGGCTTCTTACACCCGTATTCACGAAACTTTCTACCAGCTGGTAACAGCCGGATTACCATAGAATTGGATGGTTAAAAAAAAATAGTATTCACAAGGCCAAATTGGCTGGTTACATCTCGTTTTTTACAGACGAATGTAACCAGCCGAATTCGAGTGGTTACCGGCCTGTTACATTCGACGCATGCGCTGTGAGGCTCTAATCTGTTAACAAACATAGCGGACTACAGCGCTGTTGAAGACAGAAGGTATGGAAATTTTAGAATTTATTGATAGATTTGCAAAATTTATGTGTGAGGAGAAAGTAAACGGTTTAGAAGACTTGTGTGTCAAGGATTTTCCAATACATTACCATCAAAGTAAGTAAACGGTAAACAGGCGAAAAAGGAAATGTTTTAAATTTACAGCAAACGTGTCAATGAAATTATGGCGCAGCGGTAAAGCGAGCGATTGGCAAGCAGTAGTTCCAGGGTTCTGGCCTCACTGCGGCCAAAGTATCCCTTCTTGCTCTCTCACCCCCCCCCCTCCTTTTTTTTTTTTTACATCTCTTTTTTTTTATTTCTAAAAAAGTAAGGCCCTCTGGGATGAAGTACTTAACCATTTTAATTAGGTGTATAAATTCGACATTATACTACAATACCATCAAAATCAATCATGATCCCAATCCTGTCAGAAAAAAAGAAATAATTTTATTAATTTTTTTTTTTCCCAGCAAGACCATTGCAAAATTTAATAGACAAAGCCATGTGAATTAGCAGGGGTTAGCTGGGCTGAAACAGGTTTCTATAATTAGTCCCCTTTCTAAAATTCCTTTTATTTCCCACCCTCCCCCCCAAATTTTAGTCAATGAAATTAGTAGTTTTTTTATTTGCATTGATTCTGCAGTTCAACTATAGGTAAAAAAAATTTCAGCGCTACATACCCCCCATCCCCTCCCAATTTTTATTTGCCTACGATTTTGCAAAAGAAGAACATGTAGCTTTGAGACAAAAATTCATTGACATTTGTTTTATCTGTTTCTCCCTTTGACCTAGAGCCCACTCGGAGCTAATCGGTCGTAATCCCACACACACACATGCATTTATCTGTTTCAAGGGGGAAGAAAATGTAAATTTTAACAGAGTCTGTTTTAAGCTTTATTAAATATTTATTTACATACATCCGATAAAATAACTAATATAATTCTTGATTTTTGCATTATTCCATTAATAAAAATACATAAGAGGCATTATTCACTATTAATATTTAAATTGAATACTCTTTTTCCCCGTTCCTGCTTTATTTAAATAAGTTGTACACTTCGTGCTAAGTTATTACTCATAAATTAATCACATGCGAAAAAAAAATCTTATTTTAATGTCTGACTACAGAGTGATTAAAGTGTCTATTGTGGGAAAAAACTTGCAATTTCGAGTGGAGATCTGCAATTCCTTTTTTTTTTGGGGGGGGGGGGGGGAGGGTCCAAAAATTTCTAGTCTTTGATATGAAAAATCAAGAGACAGCCTAGTTCATAACTTCAGTTAAAAATTGAGTAATGGCTATCTCATAAATCATTATTTAAGACCCAGCAAGAACCATCTCAACACAATCACATTTTAATATTTACGTATATATTTACCCTTAACTGTATAAAATTACAAAAAATTGCAGAGCTGCTCTATGATCCATATTTTTGTGATTAAAGTATGGTCACCAGTAGGTTTCAACATTAGAATCATTACAATTGTATTAAGACATTGTAAAAATATTAGCTTTTTTATGAATTTGAAATTTTAATTATTGATACTAAATAAAAAAAAAAAAATAAAAAATAAAAAAAAAAAAATAAAAAAAAAAAACCATACCATCTCCTACAGTAAAACAAATAAAATACCCCCAGGGTAAGCTCTTAAGTATGTATTCACAAATTTTTAAACAATCGTATTGTTTTTGACTGTCAGATACATTAAAAAATAAAAATAGAAAACCTTCGAATACCTTTAAAAATTATCTTTTTAAATCAATATATCTTTTAAATTCGTAGGAGTATATAAATAAAATATCGGTTATTAATTACAAAAAATTCAGCAGAAATCTCCGAAATAAATAATTGAAGCATTTGTGATTATAAAAATACATGAAAACACATTACACTCCTGCTTATTTTCAACTATTTTGGAGCGCTCGCGAAGAGGGTTCAAGGGTCGGCAATCAGCTGGTTGGATAGCCAGTGCCCTAAGCCAATCACAGACGAGCTTACAAAGCAGAATGCACAAGTACAAGTTAATCAGTGGTCAAACGTTGGTCAGGAAACCAGTGGTTTTAAATAGTTGGTGAATACCGTTCTGAGGTTACCGGTGTGTTACCAGCAAGTAACGGTCAAACGTTAGTTTCATAATCAGGCGGTTACTAGCCGTTTCGTGAATACGACTGTTAACAATTTAGTTATTGACCACAGAAAATCACACAATCTATCTAATTAGACAGAAGTAGCTAGTATCTATTAGACAGACACTCATTCAACTGAATAATATTTTTACAAAAGAAGTATAGATGTTTTTACAGGATGTAGAGTAACACAACCACATTTAAAATGCTTTCTTTTAGGATTAATTAAATTCATTTAATAAATGATTTTATAAAAATTATATACTGTTTTTAAGGTGGAAATTTCTACTTAAAGCAATATTCTTACTTGGCTATATAAAATTGAATCCCACCAGCGGTAACGATTTGGACTCATTCTTTTTTTCTATATCATGAACAAAATATTAAAATTTTAAAAAATTAAATAAACTGCATACTACAATTTTTAAATAAATTCTCAATTCATGCATGAAAAACAGAACACCAATTCAACATTTAAACCACTGTAAAACAGACAAACCTGCAGTGAAGTGAGAATGATATGTCCATCTTTCAAATGAGAATAGCTATCAGTTCTGTCAACAGTATCAACTGAACTTAAAATAAGAGGTGATAACAATAGCTGTAAAAGTGTTTCTTCATAATTTTTGTGCATTTCAAATGCAAGTCTTTCTAAGTATAAGCTGGGACAAGGAGGATCATTTTCGTTGCAACACTAAAAACAGAAGTAGAGTTTTACTTAATAAAATATTAACTTAAATACAATATTCATATACAATAAAATTAGTTTCAGCAATGCTTTAGATAATAAGTTTTAAAACCCACATGTCACAAAAAAAGGCAGTGCAGTATTTAAAATTATTTCCCTTAGCAATTGTCCAAAAGAAAATGGGTCATGAATTCTCAGGTTGATCTGTTCTTCATGAGTTTCATTTAAGCTTAAATTCATATTCTACAGGTTGAATAATTAAATTTTGCATTATGCTGCATGAAAATTGATTAACTAGAATGCAATATAGGGACCTTAGTGTTTGCCAAACAAAAACAAGGGATTTGGCATCTTCTAGTCAAATACTGGTGATATTGCTTAGCTCAGGGTTCGTGTTTGATCATATTTTTGAGTAAGTTACCAAGATTTTGTTGACTGTGTTGCAAAAAATACACACATAGTGAATTTTATATATGCCAGGGATGTGCCAGCTGAAATTAAATTTTGGAGCAATTTGTGGAGCAAGAAAAAAGACTTTGAGCAATTTGGAGCAAGAAAAACAGATTAGTGGAGCAATTTGGAGCAAGAAAAAGTCACTTTTGGAGCATAAGAATGTCAATTTTGAAATACAAAATTTATTTTTGGAGGGAAAGAGAAAAGTCATTAAAGTATGCCAATCGAAAAAATGAAAATTATGGAGGTTCTTAAAAACTCTTCGCTTATAACAAAAACCAGTCTTTTTTTGGGGGGAGGGGGCGGGTTCAGAAGCTTATGAAATAAATTAAAAATTCAGTTATTTTATACATTGCTATACAAAATATCTATTTTAAATCAAAAATACAATATTTACTAAACTATATTAAACCCTTATTAAAAGGTTAAAATGTAATACGGAGGGATTCCCAAAGTTAACTTGATAAAATTATTACCACCATCCTCCGGGGAGATATATTTCGCTTGCTCACACCACAACTGTCATCAGTCTGTCCTTTTCGTGGGAATGATGTTACTTCCCGCCTCCTCTTCTTTCGCGCCGTTCTTTTTGTGCATGATGTCATTCCAGGTCTCGTCCACTGTAGCGTGCGTCATGTCGTTGATGCTGCCCTCTGTTGATAATATTTCAAACGATTCTCGCAAATAGGCATATGTGTGGTTGTTGAAACCCACGGACACCGCAGGTATTTATAAAATTAACATAAAAAATAACGAAAACAGAACAGCCGGCTGCTATATCGGGGTCACTAAACGAAAAATTAAAGATCGTCAAACAGAACACATTAACGACATTAAATTCAATAGAGAATCTACTGCCTTATTCCGCCTCGCACTAAACATCCCTATCACAATAGATTTCCAAGCAATACCAAAAATAGCCAATTTCAGCAACCACACATATGCCTATTTACGAGAATCATTAGAAATATTATCAACAGAGGGTAGCATCAACGAAATGATGCACGCTACGGTGGACGGGACCTGGAATGACATCATGCGCAAAAAGAACGGCGCGAAAGAAGAGGAGGCGGGAAGTAACATCATTCCCACGAAAAGGACAGACTGATGACGGTTGTGGTGTGAGCAACCGAAATATATATCTCCGGAGGATGGTGGTAATAATTTTATCGAGTTAACTATATTAAACCCATTTAAGCCTAGAGTCCCTTTTTTTGGGAGGGCTTTTTCGCTATCAGTCGAAAGCGTTATTTATTTTTTCTAGCCTTTATTCACGAGTATAGAACCTCAACTCCACATAATATTTTAACATGACCCAGTTTGATGTTGACATTTCAATTTTTATACATAATGATTTTAAAAGAAATTATCCCTTGCTCAAGAAGTTGACATCAGAAATTTATCTATTATTGCTGGTATTAGCAAAAATCAAAGAAAGTCTCAAAAATATCTGGGCACAGATGGGTTAACTACCATCAGCAACTAATAAAAATTTGGTAACAAAAAATTACAAATTTATATGAAATTAAATTTAAAACAGAGGTCAATTTTTACTCTTAAGGCATTGGAGGTTTAAACAAAGGGATGCCAAAGAAAAAATATTCATTTTTAAGATTAATAGAGAAAGATTGAAATTAGAATGCTTAGAATGTGTGATGACTTTTGCAGGGCTTCCACCAAATTTTCTATCAAAAAAAGGGGAAAAGGGACCATCCCTTTAATAAAAAGGAACCATCTGTAAGAAAAAGGGACCAAAAAGGTACTATTTAATAAACGGTCATTTTTAAAGGAATAAAAAATTTCCTCTGAAATACAACCTCAATTTTACATCTCCTACTTCTTATGTCCTTTACACAGAAGCAAAAACAATGAAAATATTCTCACATGAATAATATAAAACTTCACTAAACCACTTTTAAGTTTTCATACATTATTTTTGAATTGAATATTTTGAAAGATACAAAATTGAGAGTTCCACTACATAATTTATTCAGTTCCCTAATACACACTTGTTCACAAAAAAATAAAATTGAAAGATTTCATTAATCAAATGTGTAACATTCTTCTGGAAATGATTACTAACACACATAATTAGATGAAATCCTGGCTCTTATAATAACTAAACAAAGCTTAAACTACATTCTTGTAGACTCATACAAAACTCAAACACAATTTGCTGAATATGCAGAATAAAAAAAAATAAGTAAAATGAAAAAAAAAACTGAAATCTGCCGATCGGCGACCCCTCCCCTCAAAAACTTCCGCTTTGCACAGGCCTTATTATTAAAGCTCAAAATTAACGGTCGGCACTCGCGGACTGTATTTTTGAAAGTGGAGACTGCAAATTTATGTACCAGTCGCCACAGTTTATTTCCCCACTCTCTTTCCTTTTTTTACACAAAGTTTATATTAATTGAAAGTAAAACAGAAACGGGGCATTAAAACAGATGTTGTTGACAGGAGTCAACTAAACTCCAAGATCGATGTCGGCATGGAAAGGAGGGGGGAGAGCTGGATCATTGATAAAGGGTATTAGTACCACTTGACCAATTAGCAATAGTAATCATCTGTTATGGAAATTTTCAAACGGGGATTACAACAATGCGTAAGATTGCGGTTTGAAGCAGACACCTGCACTTGTTTGTTTTTGCAAGGGCTCTCTTTCTGAGAACAAAAATCCGAAGAGTGGCGAGCATTCATTTATAAATTCTTTTCTTGTGATCTATTAATACCAAAAAATAAAATAAAATAAATAAATATTTCAAGATTTATTCCAGCATAATAAGGCTTATGGCCAGCATAAAGTTGATGACAGCTGTCCGTCGTGGAAAATTAACAATGTTCGTCATGAACAAAGACCAATGGAGTATGCAAATGCAGCCACGGGGGATTCAAAAATAGGGATACTTCGTTCTCGCAAAAAGGCAATTTTGTGCACCATATAGAAAATATTCAGAACTGGTTTGGTGCAATCTGAAAATTGTTAAAGTTTATTCCTAAGCGTTCATTTCTTATAGTCAGACACATACATTCAGATCAATGGACGTCATGAAGTTGCGCAATTTAACTCGCAAAAAGGCGCTTTTCATTTCTAAATGAATCCGTAATTCCCTAATGGTTTGTAAATATCTTTAATAACTATAGATAATTTGAATTAGGAAGGCCAGATAATGATTATACAGTGAAAGCTCGACTATCCGGAAAGCACGGGAAGTGTCAAATGCCGGATAAGTGAAAATTCCGGATAGTTGAGCTTGTAAAAAAAAAGATAGAAACATTCGCCGGCAAAAGCAGAGGGGGAGGGGAGAGGGGCATTATGCGAGAGCATACTGCTCAACTTTTATTTATGCAGTTTTGTAACAAAGTTTTAATTGAATTTATGCTAATGCATGTTTATATTACAGAGTTTAAAGACGTTAAAGACTTTTATTATAATATGTCTTTGCATCTTTGGGAAGATTAATAATAAATTAAAGTAATAACACCTGCCGATTTTCAAAGCTTAAAAGCTTTACACTAAGAGAGTGATAAAATAATAATAATAATAAATCAAGTGTTATTTCCTGCCCCCCCTCCTTCCTCTTCAGTTTCTGTTCAGAGATAACATAGTCAAATCATTGGAATGCCTAAGCAGGAAAGTAGGTCACGAATCACTACATTTAAATAATCTGCAATCAGCATTTCTGCTATGTGTTTATTTTAGCGCAGAAACATATCATAGTTCTGAGTTAATCATTAAAAAAAAAAATAAAAGAACTTTTTGAAAATAATGTAAACATATTGCTATAGTAATGAACAGTATTGATCACTGTTTTATCTCCTTGTCATCCCTTCTGTGCTTGCAGACTGTTGTGTTTTTGTATTTTGTAATCATTTAGGCTGTTTTTCTTTCGTATTTTTAAACACACCATTGTAATTTATGGGAATATTAGTATTCTCTGGTAATTAGAAATTTGCACCTGTTGCCACCGTACTGTTCGGACAGCTGGAGAGGAGGGGTCACCGTACTAATCAATCTTTTGAGAAGACACAAAAAAGAAAAGAGGGAAGCTGAAAATTTTTCGGTTACTTGGATGCCGGATAATCGAGCTTTTACTGTACTAAGCAATCATTAAAAACAAAAACTTGCAAGAGTGTAAAACAGCCAGTTATAAACTACAGAAGCTGCCATTATTTATGCTGACAGTTTTCACCAAAAAGCTGAAGTCTAGAATTATGATTGTGAAATAATTATCAAATATAACACCCACATTGTAGGATAGGCGGTGAAGTTATTTTGAATCCCTTTCTTACCCCCCAACTGAAAGTTATATTAGTTTTTTGTTGCTACATTAGGTGAAAATAAACACCCCAGAGGTGCCTCTTTTTGAGTTACACGAGTGAAAGAAAACAGATGAAATGAATAAGCGATGACTGTCACTCTCTGATTCTGATAAGCATTCAATTAGGAAAAAAGTAACTTATTTTTAAAAGGAAATTTTATCAGGTTTCATTTACGATAAATGTTTGATTGCGTTGCTTGGAATTTTGTGAAGGAACAGTTATACATCGTGTTTAGTTAAGGGTCGTTTCAATCGATCATATTTTTGATCATTTAATTTTGGTATCATTTTAATAGAAAGTGTTTCGTAAAGGGGCCCGTAAAACGATCGATAATCTTGACTGCGATGATTCATGTAACGGAAGAGGCAGGGGAATGGCAAGTTTTCGAGTGAAAACTTGGACATACCAGGGCAAAGGAGGTAAAAAGGGATGCCAATTGCTGAAAGGTTGTCGGGCACCGTGCTTTTTAGAGTCGTAGTAGGGGGGCACTACAAAGAAATACTTTTGACAAACGCAAGGTAGTACTTACATGTTAATACAAGGAAGGCTAGATGTAGCGTGCACGGATCCGATATTGGTACCGGGACAAAGCCACATATTCCGCCAATCACCGTCCTCAGATGAACGTTAGTGTGTTCTGGATGATTCTGGAAAAATGTGTTGCCGGACTGGTTGCTACGATGTGACGTAGGTCGACCGACCTACGTCACATCAACCCGGTAAGCTCTAGCCATGCGCCGCTTCAAAGTGAAGATGAACTAAGGATAATGGTTTAATCAACAATGAAAAAACGGTCATTCTGCCAATTTCAGATCTCTTGACTGACGCCGACGATACACAATTATTCTTCTTCATTAAAATTTAAAAAAAAAACGGACCAATACGGACCAAAATAGCCTAAAACGGACCAAAACAGAACTGTCACCAAAAAACAGACTTTTAGGGAAAAAAGGGACCAAGTGGGAGCCCTGCTTTTGTAAAAATTCTAGAGATTTACAAACGTTTAAACATATATGGAAAAGTTAAAAATGTAGCAGTTTTGCTGAATTTCGGGCAAAAATGCCCCAAAACGATCTTTTTGTAGCAGATTGGCACATCAGGGTTGATTTGGCACAATTTGGAGCAGCTGGCACATCCCTGATATGCAAAAAGCCATATTTCTCAAGATAATTGGCCTTTGTGACCCACCTTCATCAAACTTCAGCGCGATCCCTGTTAGCTGGCTTTATTTTTAGAAACTTATGTTTGGTCTCAAATTTGCTGATAATTCAACAGAAAGCTGCAAAGCTTGGTGACATTTGGCATGATTTCATTAACATTCCGACTGCTCAATTTGTGTACCAAAATTGCTTGAAAAATTGTAATTTTTTCTTACGAATTTCTCTGGACAGCACTCGTTGGTCTCTATCTCCCAGTTTCATTGATCTGCCGACTCGGGGCACATTCCGACAATCACCGCTCACCTTCCACTTCTTAATCACATAGGCCACTGTCGATTTTGGGTACTTCAGATTGCTAGATATGTCCCTTAAGGATCGGCCACATTTGTGACACCCGATAATTATACATTTCTCGAAATCAGTGAGCTCCGAACTGCGCGGCATCTTGCATGTGACTAATGCCGATGCTGTTTCCTACACGATATATACCGGCGCAGGCCCTGACGTACCTCAGGACCGCAGATATCGTAATTTAGGCCTAAAGTCCGAAATTTAGATTTTCCCCAAATCGAGACGTTTTGCTAATGTCATCCCCCCACCACGCACACACACAAATAAATAAATCTTCTTTCGTTTTTTCATGAAATTGCATTAATTAATTGCTGTCAATCCATGTATTGTTTTCAGTCACGAACTGCTGCACTTAACCAGCGTTATTGCGGCGCTATAACGCGCCGCGGCAAATAAAATCCAAGATGGTGTCCGGACCGTAAACCTGTACTCTTGCGATAAATAATTATATTTAATTAATGAATATTAACTACTAATCCAATTAACTTTTACACTGCCTTATTTAAAAGAATCCCGTGCGTTCATCAATATTGATATCAAGTATTATCATCGCATCTTCCCACACCGCCGTGCCATACGAGCCGAGCTACCACTAAAACACTCATTTGCAGAAAGAATCCAATATGGCAAACGCGAGCTCGTAGTTTCCTCCGATCCACTTCATTAATATACATGGAGTTAAAAAATTATGGCTAAATTTCTTTAAGTTCCTCTATTTGTTTACATTAAAAAAGGTGCGATTTAAATGATTACACATCTGCGGAAGACAAGAAAGTGTTCTTCCGCGCGTTTTTCAACCACAGAAGACTGTCTGCAGAGGATCGATCTCTTTCTGCCACGGAGCGGTGCTTACGAAAGCTAAAGTTTTTTTCGCGGAAATTACATATTTTCAGCACATTTTGAAAAATAGTCGTCTAGACAGTAAAAAAGTCCCCAGAATTAGTAAAATATTCGTTTTTTCGCGGTATTTTTGTTTAAAAAGTCTCCGAGTCGGCCGATGCCGAAATAGTCACTTTTTAGTCGTCTGTCTCGGGCAAAATGTTAGGCGTCAAAAATGACGACTGGTTCTTTAATTTCGGTCGTCAAAACAAAAATTACAGTTGCAAAATACGACTAACGACCGCTAATTTCGCACCCTGCCCTTAAGTACTTTTGAAGAGTATTCCCTACTGCACTAGTTCCCAAATGGATTGTGCTCAACAAAGGATAACTTATGATGGCACACCCCTCTCACATTCCTCATGCATACAGTTTTTTTATTCTCCAATAATGAACATTTAGTATGCAAAAACCTGTTTGACAAAATAATGTCAGTTAAGTTTGAGTAAACTTTTAAGCAAAAATAAATATGTTTTAGGAGTAAAAATACGAATAAATAAGATGATTTTTTAAAACATACATTATGATTTGCTCTTTGCCTGTTTTTCTTGCCCCCACCCCCATCCTTCATATGCTCTGCAACCCCCAAGAGGATTATGCCCTTACAGTTGGGAACTGCTGCATTACTGTATGTACATTTTTTGTCACACAAGAAGCTGCAAAGCTCTTGCATACTTCCTTCAGGAAGTCCAGTGCTGCAATGTTACTCTACAAGGAAAATGGCCTTCACAAAACCTCTATTTCAAAACAAACTATTTATGACATATTTTAAAAGAAACGTGTATTAGTAAAGATATTGTTCTACTGTTACATGTTTTTTATTCTATTTATAAATTAAAAATGTGTTGAAAATTTGTTATGTAATTTTATGCACTACTGAAATTTCAGTTTTGCACTGTCATTATTTCAAGAACTCCTTCCTCCAGAGTGAGACAGATTGATGACGAGGGAGCTCCAAAACCCAGTGTGAGGGGTTGTGTTGCCTAAGACAGAGGAAACTGTGATAATGGAGAAAACATACTCATATGGTAAATTTTCTAATGTGCAGTTTAGTGAAAGAAAGAAGTCCCTGCCCAAACTGCATCACCCTCTTGCAAGCAAGTTTTCTTCTAAACAAAACTTCATGTTATTTTCAGTAATATTCAGTAAAGTTAATATACTATTCAGTAAAGTTAATATACTTATAATTGCTCTTGATCAGTGGTTCCCAACCGGGGGGGTCGCGACCCCCAAGTGGGCCGCCATAACATTTTTTGGGGGTCACCGCAGACCGCTTTTCTAGGAAATGAATAGTAAACTATTTTCACGTTTCTTTGTCATGAGACACTCTTTCTCCCTTTTTTCTTTGGAAAGTAAGAATCCTTATTCTCGTCAGGGCTTTTGGATCAAAGCTACAAAAACTGATCATCAGGTGAATCTAGGAGAGTTAACTAATGCTTGAGAACCTATGCATTAAGACAGAAGAATTGGAAATAGGAAGTGCAAACAATTTAAAGGAGGTAATTAGTAGCCACCTTGAAGCTCTTGAATCGGGAATTCAAAGATATTTCCCAGAGTTCAATGAACAATAGGTTGCACTCATGTGAAATCCATTTCATACATCTTTAGATGTCGCCGATCTTCCAGATGGAGTGCAGATTGAATTTTTGAATTTGCAAAATGACTCCCCAGCAAGTGATTTATACCAAGAGAAACCGTTAACTCAATTTTGGTATGCTCTGCATTGCTCATATCCGATAATTTCTAAGCTTTTGTGTCACATGTTAGTGCCATTTGCATTAACTTATTTGCATGAAGTTGGATTTTCAACTCTTTTGCAGATTAAGACAAAAGCCAGTAATAAATTAGATGTTTAAGATGATATGTGGGTGGCTTTGATCAATATTCAGCTAAGAATAGCAAAACTTGTCAGTCAAATTCAATCTCAATCATCCTATTAATAATCAGTACTTAATAAAAAAATATCGGTTTTAAATCGCAAGCTATATTTTTCATTTTTAATTTGTTTTTGTTTGTTTGTGTGATTATGGCAACACTACGCTAGGATGATCTGCCAAGGATGGGGGTGCCTTGATAGGAGGACTTTCTAAGGGATTCTAACACGCATTCACGTTACATCTGGAGCAAACCCACCAAAAGTCCAGATTGTTAGATCGACAGCCTCGCGATGGGACCCGAAATCGGAACCTTCACACTTTGACCATCTCCTATTTTCAGTGACATAACTAATGTTCCATGGTGAGGCTTTTCTATTTGTTTTATTGGTCAAACATGGCAGATGTGGGAGGAGGGGGTCGCAAACATTTTTGAAAAATCGAAAAGGGGTCGTAACTAAAAAAGGTTGGGAACCACTGCTCTAGATAAATTCTGTATAAACATAATGATCAATGTTTTCAGATTGAGCAGGGAGAAAAAATGGATGAAAAATATACTATGGTTCATTTGGAAATAGTTTCTCAAGGCTGTTTTCGCCGTAGAATGACAGAGTAGCTCTTAACTTGCTGAAGGGAGTAGGCAAGTCTTAATGATGCTACCAATTTCTGTCTTTAAGTTAGTTTCAGATTTGACTAATTTAAATCTAAAACTTCATTTTAAAAAATAAGACAATATTTTTGGTATATGATAAATATGAATTTTTTTTTTTTTTTTAAGAAAGAAAAAAAAAAATACAGGAAATTTAGGACTACTGCAAGGCTTGGAAATGTCTTTCTATATGAGAATGATATACAAAAGAGTTACAAAAATTTCATGGCACAAAAGTTTGAAATAACCTTTAAACACATAGATTTAGCATTACTCTGCCTAAATGATTCAATTTAAAAGAACTAATATACTAGTATCACCGTGATATAAAATTTTTAGTTAGAAAATTTCATTACTATAATCTTATTACCTTCATTATGTGACCTTGTATATCATGCATTGTAACAGAAACAGAGACTTCCAAAGGTCGATAGACTCGAGGATCAAAATCTTTGCTATCATAATCTTTAGTGCTTAATTTCACATCTGCAGCAGTGATAACTGGTGCATTAAACTCAAAAAACTTTTGATGCTCCCCAAAATAGTTTTCCTGGAATAAATCACATTAATATGTATTACTGATAATAGATTCAAGTACTAAAAAAAGAGCAGAAAGTACAGGGTGGTCATAAAAAAACTTTCCCGAATATGGACCTCTAGCCACAGTTCTGATCAACCAGTTGCGATGAAATTTCAGATATAGGTATTCAGAGGTATGCACTTGAGATTGGGATAGTTTAAAACAATAAATCTCTGATGGTTATGGTTAGATTGAAAAAATTTCAAAATTTCCCAAGGCAACACTTGCTCTATACCATAGGTTCCCAACTTGGGCGATAACGCTTCCTGTGGGCGTTTGAGGCTTTCAGGGGGGCGGTAAACGACCCAGAGAAAATTAGAAGGCGTTGATATGGCACGGAGGGGCATGGGAAGATTAACCAAATATAGTCTAAAAAAGACTTAAAAATCACTCTGATAATTCATTTCTATCACGTGTGCAAACCTCTTTTTTAAATGAAGAAGAAATTCAGTAGAGTTTCAATTCCAACAATATTCTATCTATTAGTAATTTTTTTTTATTGAATTCTTGTTTTCACCATGCATTATGTACGCTCTTATTTCTTTGGAGTGGGAGGGGGGGGGGCGGTATTGAAATATTCACTAGAAAAGGGGGCGCCAATTCAAAAAAGGTTGGGAACCTATGCTCTATACTGTAAAAGTTGGTTGGCACACTGAAAAACCATAGATGGTGACAGAACACTACACATATGATGAAAATTAGCAGCATAAAACATTTGCAAAGAAGGGCATGGTAAAGAACCAAAGTCAAAACACAGAGAAAGTGTACTGATATAATTCACATTAATTTACTGGAATAGACAATACAAATTTTAAAGTAACAATAGGGCACTTGAAACCTTTTAATTCTAATAAAAACAATTTCCCTCTCCTCTCATGGGCTGTCACCTGTTTGTTCCAATCCACTTCTTTGCAGATGTATTACACCACCAATTTTTGGTCATATGTGTATCATCCCAACGGTATTTATGGTTTTCAATGCACTGATCAACCTTCACAGGAAAAAAGTGAATGTTGCTATTACAAAATTTCAAATTTTTTTTCACTATAATCATAACCAAAAAGAGAGCTTTGTTGTTTTAAACAATCCCATAAATACATTCTCAAAATAACTATATCT
This sequence comes from Cheiracanthium punctorium, assembly GCA_038373885.1. Taxonomy (NCBI): domain Eukaryota; kingdom Metazoa; phylum Arthropoda; class Arachnida; order Araneae; family Cheiracanthiidae; genus Cheiracanthium; species Cheiracanthium punctorium. The sequence goes on along the minus strand of JAWZYV010019103.1, from coordinate 323,346 downwards.
GAAATCTCATCTGGATTAGTTGAAAGAAATTGTGGACAGAGGTCAACATATCGGGAAGTTTTTTTAGGACCACCCTCTATAAATTAAAATTGTTCAAGAAGATTTAAAATATGTATTACTCATACTAATATGTTTAGTTGATTGATATGCCATTTGAGTATTAAAAGGGAAAAAAAAAAAGTCATTTGTAGGACTACACGTTAGAAGTGCAAACTTTTTGTCAAGCTTTCTCAAATTTATATTTATGCAGTTAAACAGGCTTTCATACATTATTGTATTTTTATTAACAAAAAATAAACATTTAGGAATGTTTATTTACATTTTTACACATTTGATATTCTTTGTAAATTTTTTAAAAATGTTTTGTTAAGTCTGTAGGGTATTGCACATTTATTTCTGATATTCTCACAATTTCACATATTTTTGTATGTTTGTACACATTTTAACGCAATTTTCACTGGGTTAGCATTAGAAATTTGTGATTTTTTAATTTAATTACATTTCCAATTTCGGGCTCGATTTGTGTGCACTTTAAAAAGAGAGAGGGAGCACACACACAGGCTGCAACATGACATAGCTGGTATATGAGTATGGTATATGCATTTTTCTCCACGAGTTGGATTTCGTTCGATTTAATTAATAATTATGTACATGAATTTATTAATTATCAATAACTATGTTCTTATGCTGTAATGAACAGTAATCCTATTTATTTGTAATGAATGATGGATTTATAATTCAAATTCAAATGCACTGTAGTATAACACTTATAATTCAAACAATGTACAGTACATAATTATTAACATTCTCCACATTATCAAATTAACTTTATTGCACAATAACTCTATATAGCTATCCAAATTAAGTATAGTTTAAAAAAAATAATCAAAAATTACAGCACCTACCCAGCTAGAAAAATTCTGCACTTTTTTTGCAAAAAACATATAGATTATACACAATTTGTACATAATTGGTGGATATTTTTGAATATTTTGAAAGTATACACTTGTTGTGCAAATTATGCAGTTTTTATGCACATTTTTAAAAAAGTTATGCAGTTTGAAATGATTTTCAAAACAACCTCAAAATCTAATCCAAATTTTTTTTTTAATTTGCCACCTATAACTTAAGTTGAGTGATGACCTATCATATCATAAATTTCATTTCTTTCGGTTTAGTTGTTATTATGTGACGTGCAAACAGAAATTTATGCAGTTTGAAACACTTTTTGGAAAATGTCAAAATTTAGTGAATTTTTTAAAAATTTGACACCTATAGTTTAAGATGAGTAACCATCTATCATGCCACCAAATTTTATTTCATTTGTTTCAAGTCAGTTATACATGATGTGCTAATAAAAAAAGCATCACTGACACAACTGACAGACAAACTTTTATTTTTTTTTTTAAACAGTTGTACTGGGGTCCCAAATGCTTAAAACACATAGAAATTGCAAAAATTTTTAATACAAAGTAGTGTAGAGGCAAAGTATAGTTTTATTTATTTAGATACATAAAAGTTCCCATTCCGAAATTCAAACAAAAATCACTTCAAACTTTAGTCATTTCATCCCAAGTCGAACCTGTCTGGTGGTTAGAACGCTTGCTTTTCACGCCTTTGCTCCACAGTTCAATACCAGCTGCGTAAGCTTGAAGAACACAGTTTAAAAGTAACTTGAAGTTCTTGCGTATGATAAAAGATGGCAGCACTAAAATTCAATGACATCACAATCCACTTTTTCCCCAAATTCACTTTTTCTCCAAGTGTATATGAGTGTAATGGTCACACAAATTCAGTGTTTTTTCTCCATCTCAAAAGTGCTCAACATGTCTAAAGAAGTTTTCACTTATGGAAATTTTCTCACTGAAAATTTTCTGAATACCACTGTTAATTTAAAAATGAGTTTACAGTGATATTTTAATAAAGTGAAGAGAGGTTGCAGATTCTATATCATAAACATTGATTACTTGTATAGATATCGTTCATAAAATTTCAGGCAAATTAAACCCTTATGCACCAACCACGTTGGCTTAACATTAAAGACTAAATATTCCTTGACCAATGAAATACTTCACATACACATACCAATCAACAGGACCGGCCTTCTGTTTGAAGGGGCCCGGTTGCAAACATATTTTGGGGGCCCCAAACATTATAGATGCTAAAAAAATTCATTAATTAATAGACCCATTTATAAAGCAAACATTAAGAATGAACTGAAATACCACTAATCACACTTTAATGGTCGTGGTAATTAGGGTTGAAGGCCGGCTCTAAGGTAGCTGGCGCCCTGGACGAGCTAATTTTTGGCGCCCTTTTTAAATAAATCTAACTCGTTTATGACGACTCCTTATTTAAGAAGAACCCAGATTGAATGAGGAAATAGGGAATACTTGGCTAAGCAATGTTAAGTTTATGGGAGTATAACTCGCTTTTAACGAGTAAAACCTGGTTATATCGAGGAATATATTTTTGTGATTTATAAAATTTCTACTGACTTCCACCTCACCAGCTCAGACAATCCTTTCTTAGAAAATATCTTTTAACATTCAAAAGTCAATAAAGACGACGATGATAGCGAAGAATAGGAAGAATCTACAAAGGAAGCTTACCTGACCATGGGCAAGTGGGACAGTCTGACGTTGGATAAACTTTCAAAAGAAAAAAAAAATCCGTTCTCTCTCCTAAGATTATGTTTTCATGGCGCCCCTAAACATATAGCGCCCTGGGTAGCTGCCCGAATTGCCGGTACCTTGAGACGGCACCGGTTAGAGGTCAACCGCATTGAATATGTATGCTAAACCTGTGGGGCCGTTTATCACCCATCTCAGTTAACCTGTATTACTAATGAAAATAAACGCTCAAAAAACTGGTGTTATAAGATAAAATAAATAAAAACTTTGTGAAAAAAAAACACATAAAATGTTACTTCAAGGCGTAACGATCGATTCGATCGTTACGCCTTGAAGTAACCTTTTATGTGTGTTTTTTTTCACAAAGTTTTTATTTATTTTATCTGTATTACTAATACTGAAAAATGTGAGAAAATATGAATCTATTCACTCTGGAGATCCACCGACCACCGCGAGTGACATTAATTGTTTCAGAGTAGTTTAGTTAGTAATGAAGACAGTAAAATAAATATTTTGTTGACCAACTACCTGTTCAAAATTTGAAAAAGAAGCCCACAATGGAAGTGGGGGGGGATGACTTAAAGCTTAGGTTAAATTAAATAAAATCAATAATTTTATACTTAAGTTAAATTAACCAAAATGTATGTTTGAATATTTTTCTTCACATTAAGTCCATTAATTTAATATAAGAAGACATTTCATTAGTCAGTGCTGCCAATTTAAGGGATTTGTCGCTAAATTTAGCAACTTTTCACTGTATTTAGTGAATAAATTTTTGGAAAGTGACATTTTTGATGATCTTGCTCTCTAATTTAGAGATCCAGATGAATTTGGAGTATTGTTTCAAACTTTCTAAGATTTTAAAATCTAATCAGTACTACTTTAAAAAGAAATGATGCGATGAAATGTTTAAGAATGGATCGTGGATGAACAGACATATCAGGGACCATTAGCCATAGAATGGGCGATGGAGGTCTCGGCCCCTTCCGAAATTCACACTTTTCTTAATTGGATGTCAATAATCATGCTTTTTCGTAGAAATGCTATCTTAATTAGAAATGCCTCCTTTCGGGCCCGCCCCGATTTATCTTATTCTTTCTGTTTATGTACCCGAGACGTACATTTCAATCATCCAATTTTATGTGTACTTTTATCCGCTATTATACTGCAAATATTCAAATATAGTGTGAGTGCTATTTTAAGTATGAGGGTTCTATTAGAAAATAGAGCAACATACATTCGAAATCTATTGTTAATTTCAGTTGGTATTTTTTTGGAATTAACCCCTTATTGGTAGGATATTTTTCGAAATTATTATTTATTTATTTATTTTTATTTTCATAGTTACCAACCCTTACCGAACACATCTAACCGCTTTTTGGAAACAGTAAATTTTTAATAGCTATCTTTTCAAAATGTTAACCAACCCACACGTACATTTGGAAACTAAATATGGTATTCAGTTGTCCACGATCTTTTTCTATATTCTAACATAAAAATCCCTGTACATATAAAGTGGTTAATTATATTCCCTAAATGTTATCAACTATACGTCGCATGGCACGCGCCACCGACTGTGCGGGCACAAAAACGCCGAAAGTGTGAGATGCGACGTCGAAGAAGAAGTGGTTGAGATCGATTAATGTGTTTGAAATATTTTATATTCCTAATTTTCAATAAACACAGATTTAAAAGTACTGACTTTTTCTACTTCAGAATAGATGTTTCATCTGACTGCTAAACTTCGCTTACTCTACATACTCATTTATTGCTTAGGGATTAAATCTCGTAAATATAAGTCACGGGAACAATCAAAATGCATTTAAAACTTTTATAAATGTGAAACTTAACACAATTTAAAACTTTTTGACGAAAATTATCTAATTATTTGCAATCTCGGCTATTATAAACGAAATAACGACTTACCATTCTTCAAATGTAGAAAACGCGATGATAAAATTGGTAAAGCTTAATCCATAATTTAGGCCCATGAAAGTCATAAAATTCAAGAAAAATCTTTCAAAATATACATAACATATACACAAAAGTTAATAGACTCGTACAAAGTCTAATACAAGCAGACACTTCCAATCGCTCAACTTCGGTTAGTAACTTTGAGAGAAGGAGTAACTGCAAAATAGGATTTGACCAACACATTTGCACAATTGTAAACGGGGAAAAAATGTTCCCATGCTTGCAAAGGTACCCAAATGCAGGTTATTTTTTATTCTTTGTGTACTCTTATCTTCAAATTAATGCCAGACACGTGAAACGTACTTCGTATCAACAAAGTTAGTTTAGAGGGGGGCCCCCACAGGTACAACATAAAGGCCTCTTCCGCTGTTCTTTGTGTTTCGATTCTTTTCAAAGAATTCGCTAATGAGCAGTCGTTATGACCAATGGTCCAGATCTGATAACTGTATTTTTCTCTAACTGATGTTTTCACTCTTTCCACGGTGAAAGGTACGAAGGTAAGTGACATTTGATCAGAGCTGGGGTGTACTGTCAAAGAATACTGTTCGTAGAAAGACACTTTTATAAATGATGTTTAGCTCTGAAAGATGCAGAGTAGTCACACAACACTATCAGTCAACTTTAATTTAAAGAAATCTTTTATATTTTTCAAGATAATAAAAAATATAGAACGGATTTGGGGCCCCTCTGAAACCGGGGCCCAGGGGCCTTGCATCCGCAGCACCCCCCCTGTGGCCGGCCCTGCCAATCAAATACCAATGAAATACTTCATTTATTACATAAACTAACTGTAAACAAAATATTACAGCTATATCACACAAATAGCTATATATCACATAAAATAATTTTTTTATGTATAAATTTTAGTGTCTCAATTACATGGTAACCAATTATCTTCCATTTTTTTGAAAGACCATTTATGCTGGTTTCTGTTGTGAGTGTCCAACTTGAAATTTTATTATGAAATATTTATGAAATTTTATTTATATTGGTTTTTATTATGAGAGTTCATTGTTCGAATACGCAGAAAGTTCTTTTTAAAAAAAAAATGAATTTCATTATAAAATAGTAAAAAAAAAAATTATCAAATACAGAAATAATATGTTGATAAAAATTTCAGCAAAAAAGCTTCATTCATTACACGGATAGTTGCTGGTCATCTGTTACCCTTTTGAAGTAGCACACACTCACAAGCACTACTATGTACAGATCACTGGGGGGACAAAGACCAAAATATATTCTTTCTTCCCTATCGTTACTAACAATTTGTCAAAATAAGTTGCAACGTGCATGCACACACTGCCAACCATACATTAGATCAAATCCAATCTTTTCCATAATTAGATCAAATCCAATCTTTTGCATCCAATCTTTGTTGGCCAATCTTTTCCATATCATGCAACTTTTTTTTTTTGCAGATGAAGAATTCTAGACTTAATTTTTGGGTGCTAAGTGGCTCAGCTATGGTTTAATTTGATGAAAACGTATTTTGGAGTGTAAAAATGCTTCCGATGTAGCATCATAAATTATGAAACATAAAATATTTACAGGGATAAAATTAATTCAAGTCTTCAGTTTATCTCAAACCACTAAGTAGGCACAAGGATGTACCACTTGAAATCATGCAATGCACCACATTTAGCATTTTCACCACGATTTGACCACCACTGACAGGAATATGTAAAATGTAATTTACCATGTCAGTTTTCACAGACAGAAGTTCCTGATGCAATTTACATTTTAACTTGACAGAAAGCGAGACAATTTTTTAAAAGTACAAATTTAATAGCTTTTCCATTTTACATGAAAAATACTAAGATTAAAGTTTAAAATACAGTTAACTTATTGCTTTAGATCATTGATAATTTTGAATAACTAAATATATCTCTCCCTCTGAAAGGGGGGGTTCTTTGTGACAGATTTTATTAATTCATTTATTGAAAAATACTCTGAAATAAGGAAAAAATTTAGGAAAGGAGACAAGAAGTGATAAAATCTCAACACAGCTTTCAAAAAGTGACATGCTACAAGCCCTGTATTGATATCTAAAAACTCTAAAAATATTTAAGTGGCAACAATGTACAATATCTATAAATAATTCAAAAAGCTTCTTTTAAAAAAGAAGCATGTAAATGAAACTATATTCCCCATAAATTTTCTTAAACTATTACACAAGAATGTATATAAACACAAACCAATTTGTTTAATACCTTAAAAAATGTGATTTAACATTACCTTTAAATGGATTAAATTGCGCAGCAAAGATCCATACAGTTTAATAACAGATGGACCAATTTCTAATTCAAGGTGAACAATGTCAGGTGCTAATGATAATGGATCAAACTCTTGCTTTGGACTGAATAATTTCTTTTTTGAATTTTGAAACCCATTTGGTCTTATTGGAGATAAAAGGATTTCTTCTTTTTCTGGAGTTGTGATATCAAGATCCAAGTTTGAATTTGCAAATGGTGGAGTTGGATGATATACATATAAAATACTTAGAGCAACAATTGGAACTGACCAGCAATCCACCCAATCAGAACTAAAATAAAACATTTTATATTAATGAACATCCCGAATATAGATTAATGTAAGTACTTTATGAATAAATTACTTAAAGCAAAATAAATCTATTTTAATGACTCACATAAAAAAACGAGGTGAATAATGAATGTTAAAAAATTACCACACACAAACTGTAAAAAAAAGCAATTAAACCATACAAGTCATTAAAAATGTTCAGGAATAAAGATTAATGAAAAACATTTTTAATTTTATTTTTTATAGTTAATATATATTCCAAATGGGGGCAGAGGGGGTTGGAAGAAAAGAAAGAAAAACCTCTCTTTGGCCATATTTCTCCACTTCTTTGAGCTACTTCGAACAATGGGAGTACCATCTCTAGAAGTCAATTTAGAGTACTTTTCAAGCATAAAAATCAAGTCTCTATTAGAATTCATTTCAGGTAGGTACATGCACATATCTACACTTTCACCCTATAAAAATAAGTTAAGACATATAGTAGCACAGAGTGATGCAGTAAAAATCATTTTTCTACAAAACAGTAAATATATAATTTTGCAGTCAAAATATTTTATACGTGGCAGATTACTCCCACAATTTTCATTAGAAACTTTGCACAATTCAATGGAACAATATTTAAGGATTATGGAGAATTTTTGCTGTAATAGTTTTAAAAAAAAATGCTATTTGTGTGCAGTTTTATAAACTTTGACCATGTTTTAAAAATTATGAAAAATAAGATTTTGTAAAATCCCAACATACAGACTTAAAAAATATTGTTGCTAATAGAAACTTTCTTTGACTTTCGTTGTAGGAGTCATTTACAAGAAGAAATCTCTCATGCAGACTGGCGGTGTACCTTGAAATGAGTATACTTTAGTGCCATCTACAAAAGGCTATATTTCCCTTTTTTGACTAAAAATAGTTTTTAATTGAAAGTTGTATTAATGGCTGAGACCAATTTTGTTTCTGCGCACTGATTATTTATATACGAAAAAAATATATAACCTGCAAGCCCCTGCACTTTCGAAAATGTCAAGGAGTAATCTTGAAATGATTACTCCTTGTCAAAAACTGTCAACTAGGCAGCCATAGCCTAGTTGACAGTTTTTTATTCCATCATCAGATTACATCATCAAAGGCATTTGTCTTCAAAAACAGGTTGATATAGAGCTTCAAGAAATACCGAAAATTATGAAAATGTTTTCTTTTCCCTGATGTAGTCCCTTAAAAATAATGTCACATGATCTCTAAGGCTTCGACTTTGCTAGCCATTGGAGGTCATTTGTCACGCTACCTGACGTCCAACTTATTTTGTTGGTTTTCAGACTCTATGATGTTTGTACTGAAGATGAGGCTTGGGTGGAGAGAATTCTACAATAGTGCTGTTTTTACCATGTTTACTTTTTATTTACACATTTGCACAGGCAACTGCCCACCCAATACTTATTAGTGATAATGAACATTTTTGGGAACTTACCTCATGTAAAGAATGCCAAAACTTTTGAGATTTAGAACATCAATAATGAAAAGCTTTAGGTTTTATCAATCAGAATTTATTGATTGTAATTTCATTACATATACATATATAAAATTATACAGTCAACTCGAAATTTTGTAACCCTTGATTTAGTGACCTTTTCCGATTTAATGACCTTCTGATGAAGTTCTGACCATTTTCCAATATCTTATATAAACTTTTGGTTTAACGTCCTACTTGCCGAGGTCCCCCAAAGGTCGTTAAATTGCAGGTCGACTGTATCTTGAAAAACACTTTCAAAATCAGTCAAAGGTGGTATCACCTTTGACTTAGTGGCCACCTTGCTATCCCTTAACCTGTTCAGGACCGGCGAAAGGAGAAAGAAGCGCTTCCCCAGGCCCGCGCGCTCAAAGAGACTACGCACGCACGGGACCGGTATGATATTTGAAATGATATTTGAGGTTTAATCAAAAAAAAGCTCGGAACCGAAAGTGCAAATTGAAGGTCAAAGCTCTCTGGAATGATATTTGAAAATGTAACAGACTTCAACCGCCATCTAGTGCCGTTTAAAAATTCAAATAAAACGTTCCAATTTGAAATCACGTCTGTGTGATGATGGGCCGGCTGGCACGGAAACACTGATCACAAATACGATATCGCGGGCCGTGAGGGAAGAATCGTCTGATCACATATACGCGATCACGGTCCTGAACAGGTTAACCTTTTCACCTTGACATGTTTGAAGTAAAAAATCATGCTGCCAAAGAATTAAGCAGAATGAAGATATCCCCCCCCCCATTTTAGACATGTACCATTGTAAAGAGGCCTTTTGTTCATTGTTTCACTGTATATTTTTAGAGATAATCTGGGACGAACAGGCTACCTAGTCTTCCGAGATTTTCCTCCTCCTACAATCAAATGATTACTCATAGAGAAAACTTTCACAAAAGAACCCCCCAATCCTCAAAAGCTGGTTTTTGGTTGTAAATATTTAGTTGGATAGCTGTTGTTCTGACAGCTTCAGAAGGTTAAGTTATTATAATCTTTATCTGTAAGGGTACTGTAATGAATATAATACATACATATATAACACAAAAATATCCAAGCTTAAAGACATTACTAAACATAAAAAGATAAAAAATTAGAAAAACCTACAAATTAAGAAAGTTTTTACCTGAATCCAAAATTTCAGAGCTACAGTAATAGGCAAATATTCACTAAAAGGTAAATCGAATGAAAGTTCAAATTGCTCTCCTGATAATGCAATGTAAGCTACAAAAAAAAAAAAAAAAAAAAAAAAAAAAAAAAGAAAAAGAAATGAAATAAGACACAATTAAATGGATTACTATATCTTTAATAAAATGAATCAGTTTGTATTCAAAAATACAACACAATTTTAAAAGTACTATAAGAAAAATGAATGCTTTCTAGAAAACCTGTTCTATCAACAATTCAAACTCATTTAGAGAGTTAAGATGGATTTGGTAGAGAGTGTCTTTCGATGTTACCCATAGAAAGTTGTCAGAAGTCAGATCCGCTTAGATCAGGAGAATATTGAGGCTAATCCATTACAGAGACCTATGATTACAAACCAATTTGTTAGCCGTGTTTGTATCTACTACTTTGAAACTTGCATAACATTTTTACAGCTTACATAACAAACATAGAATTTGCTTAACCTTACTATTGATATCTGTTTTTTAAATTTTTAACTTTGAAATCAGGGTGTTATTTGCTAAACACCCTATATTAGAAGAGCATTTATTTAAAAATGCAATGCACGCCATTCACTTTTAGTAGAAGTAGGAGGGAAATATTGTTGCAGAATTACTCTGCTAGTTTCCTGGGTTCATCGTTCTTAAGTCCAGTTGGTGTAGAAAGTTCTAGTAGAGTCCATTTGTCAGGATGGAACACAACTTTATTGCTTCTAGAACTTGGTAGAACAATCAGCTGTACAAAATTCACAAGCACAATCAATCAGTAATGTGCTTTAAACAGTCCGCTTAGATCAGAAGCTCTCACAAATGCAGTAATTCTCACACAAATTAAAACACTTCCACAGGTAAAATTCAGTGGAAATATACGAGGGATAACACTAACACTCCCTCAAGACTCAAGAATTTACACACAGCACTTTAAAAACAGCTTCGAAAACAAGCGCGAAACACTGCTTCTATCACAGAGCGAAGCAAGCGTACTCACTGAGAGAGCTCCATTCACTTGCTGGGTGCTAAACTCACACTCTGAACTCTCGGAGCAGTGCGCTGGTATTTATAGAGTAGGCAGAAGCTGCAGGCAGCTTCCAGAAAAGTCTATTTCTCTAAGATTCTACATAAAGCGGGAATTTTGATTACGTCATAGAAGAGAAATGTTAGGTTTTTATGTGATTTTAATGCAGCAAAAGCAGCTTTACAGGCCCCATAGGGAAAAACGTGCCAAATGACCAAAATGTCACCAAGCTTGGTGACTATTGGCAAAATATCGCCAAATTTGGCTCCAAAAATAATTCCCCAAAAGTGAAGTCATTGAAGGCCTACGACCAATATTTCTCAGGATTTCTAGAAACCCATAGAAAAACAATGGGGAAACCAAAACTTCCATATCTCTGGTTCTAGTTGACAGATTTTGATGCAACAAAAAGCAAAATTTAACTATTTGAAGCGTAGAATACGAATTTTAAACTATTTTAAGCCCCAGATTAGCAGGTTGTCCCGAAAATTCATCACAATAGTGAATGCTCTTATCTGTTCTTCTTTCCATGTAAAAAGCATCCATTTTTCTTGGATAAGCCTGTTAGTGGTTCTACTTGCTAGGGATATTTTTTACGAACTGTCTAAAGAAACTTGTTAATTCTAAAAACCTTCAAACATCATGGGCATTCTTTGGTGTCAGAAATTCAATAAAAAGGCTTTCGGAGACTTGACGCTTAATTTTTTTATTCTATTAGCTTCCTACAGTTAACAAGATCTGCAAAACCCTTATTGCCAGCATTTTCCTTAAGAAAATTAAGATCCTTAATTTCCTTAAGAGAATTAAGAAAAATTTTAAGAGCTTTATGGCATACTTTTATGATATATGCATTTCATTTCTCATCTATACGACAGCAATAATTCGTAAATAATAGAAATCACAACTAGATTTTTCAGATAATTTCTGATGGTTAAAATTTCCTGACATTTTTATATTTTCCCAATCTGTGTCCACCTTATAATTATATTTTAAGACAACAATGCAAAATTTTAAGAAAATTAGGACAACTGTCCAAAAAAAGTAGGGCAATTTTGAACAATTTATTAAAAATTAGGAAAACACTGACCCCCTGCATTTATAAAGAAGTACTCTGGCATAATAAGAAAAGATGTAGTCTGAGGCCCCGATGAAAGAAACAAAAGAAATAAAGTAGCATGCTGAAAATTTTTAAACGCAAATTTAACATGATCATTTTATTTTGAAGTCACTTCTGAGACTGTTAAGCAAAACCAAGAAGATCAAGAATAAGAGACAGCTGCAAAGTACAAGAACAAAAGCAGATGGAAGTGAGGTTCTAATGGAGTAACTTTCTCTCAAGACAATTCAGTGCACCAGATTTTCCAATGAGAAGACTTTTTTGAGAGATTTAACAAAATATGTGAGTCCTTGTCTTAAGTATTTAATTAATTTCATTTAGTTTTAGAAATAAATCTACATATAATTCAAATTCCTGATTCTATGTATAAAACTAGAACAATATCCATAAAAATTTACTGTTTTCTTGGTGTTGAGAAGAGCAATCAATCCAATTATATTCATTAGCAATAGTTATGAGTTCAAATTCTTTCAGGATCAAACTGAAGTGCCATGTATATGGAACAAAATGCAGAATATCAGGTCGAGATTTAGAAGCCCAATCTTCCATCAAAGCTAAAAAATAAAAAGTACATTTATTATTGTAAGATAAAATGAATATTTTGAAAGGAATAAGGAATGAAATTTTAAAATATAACTTAAATCTTTTAATTTTTTGCTTTTAAAAATTAACTTTTTAAAAGAGAAAAAAAAAATCTGTCTTGCATAGATTTATTTTAGAAAATTATAATTTAAACAAATATATTTTTTAATTATCACGTAAAAAATTATATTTTTTAAGTTAATATATTCTAACAAGAAGGAGACATGACTTGATGAAAGGCGATTTCAATGATTTTTGACATAGTGGTAGTATACCATGTGAATATGATATACATAAAAATGTACTACTCAAATATAGTTGAGAAAAGATAAAAATAATCAACTCCGGTTATAATGAACCTCTGGAGACCGGCAAATTTTGTTCACTATATCCGAAGTTCACTAAAGCCAATGTTTCCCCATGCTGAACAATAAAATTTAATAAAAAACCTGGAAAATAGAATTTTATACAAAAACTGGAACCTGATTAAGTAAATCAAACGTGATTAATCACATTTATGGTTCTAGAACTATTTGTTAATTAAAATAAGCACAATTGATCCCATTTATGGAAATAAAGTACATTCCATTCAGTTGGCAAAAGGTGCTATCAATTTAAAACTGAAGTAAAAATAAACAATTAAGCATTATTATTATTATTGCAGTAAAAAGTGTTCTACACTGCTGGCCACCCAAATTGCAACACCAAGAAAAACAAGAGATATCACAACAAAATTTATTGTGTAGATAACATGTTGACCAAGTAACAAATGATTAAATTTACAGCATTCTATGAAGCGTGGTTCCTGCCAAAATCAGTACCCAGAGTAGCCGCTGTTGTTGGAGATCACAGCTGCCACACGCCTCGGCATTGATTCAAAGAGACTTTGAATGTGTTCTTGGGGTACAGCAGACCAAGCAGCTTCCACACGTTGCCAAAGTTGATCTGGTGTGACAGCTGGGGATGAACTCTGGGTCAGTCGTTGAGCAACCATGGACCACATGTTTTCTATCGGCGAAAGATCCGGAGAGCGCGCCGGCCAGGGAAGCAATTCAATCTGGTGATTGACGAAGAACCCTTGGACAATGCGTGCCACGTGTGGCCGTGCATTATCCTGCTGAAATATGGCTGTTGGCAAGCCCTGAAGGTAAGAAAGGACAACTGGCTCCAACACCTCGGAGATGTAGCGCTGGCTGGTTAAAGTACCGGCAATGCGTACTAGAGGAGTGCGAGAGAGATATCCGATACCGCCCCATACCATAATACCCGGTGCAGGACCAGTGTGACGGTGCATAATGCAGCTGTTCAGCATCCTCTCTCCACGGTGTCTCCAGACTCGAATCCGACCGTCGTGGTGTTGCATACAGAAGCGTGACTCGTCAGTAAAGAGAATTTCATTCCATTCTGTCGTCCACATCCTTCTTTCATCGCACCATTGGCGGCGGAGACGTCTGTGGTTCCGCGTCAGAGGTAGACAAAGCAACGGACGTCTTGCGGACAGACCATTCTGCTGTAAACGACGTCGAATGGTACGCGCAGACACTGGATGATGCGTTACAGACTGAATCTGCTGTGATATGGTTCGTGATGTGACTGAGCGGTCCGTCACTGCCATGCGTACAATCTGCTTGTCATCACGTGACGTGGTGCACTGAGGTCGATGTGGTCGATCACGTCTGTCCGTCGTACCCTCCTGCACCCAACGATCACATATCCGCATCACAGTTGTTTGGTTTCGTCCAATACGACGACCGATTTCCCTGAAAGATAACCCACAATCTCGGTATGCCACTATCCTTCCTCTGTCAAACTCGGATACTTGATCAAAAGATGATCGTTGTTTCCTACGAGGCATAATTTATCGTTTTTTTGAAAAAAAAGCAAGAAAAACACAATTGCTGTACTTGAAACCGTCGAAATCTCCAAGCCTTAAATAGCGCTTTGAGGTGGCGCCACAGGCGCGCTTGATGTGCGTCTGCGCTGAAATTCTAATCATTTGCATATCTCACCTCAGCTAATGCATGTTGTAAATTTCATATTATTTGCATGCTTCCTTCAGGGTGTTGCATTTACGATGGCCAGCAGTGTATAAGTCCTTTGACACCAGTGGTGTAGGACTTATGAGCCTTTCATTTCATTTCCAAAAGTACCCTACTTTTGTTAATTAATGCTTTTAAAGATTCAAATGCATTACAGCAATGAAAAAAATTATGACCCCCTCCCACCACAAAGATATCCTGGTAGATCCCCAAAGATATCCCTTCAAAGATATCCTGGTAAGGTTCACCAGTGAGAGATGATGTCACATGTACTAGGGATTCCATTTCAGTCTATATGAACACTCCCAGACAATAATTCACCTTTGCCAGCTTGAAAAGTCCCTTGCTGCCAGGAACAATTTCATAACTTCATCAGTATTGTTGTGTGCTGTGCAGCAGTCAAGGGTTTGGTTTGAATATTCTGATATTTTAGCAAATGGAACAATTTTATTTACTGTAAAGAAATTGCAGTATTTGAAGAAGTTGCTCTGATTGATGACTAGTTATCTATAGAATTACTGCTTGTAAAATTCCAGTAAATTGTGCTTTGAAGATTATTTGACAAGTTTCTAGAAACCATTATGTTTGTGTTTCGTCCTGACATCTCGACTGGCTACTAAAACTTTCTACAAACCACAGACTTTAAACCATACTCTCTAATACGAATTCGAGAATTCAGAGTTTCAGCAACAAAGTGAATGATATACCACTGTGTTGTTCTGAAAGTTAGCTGCATTATGTTTTTGGAATTTTGAAGTTTTGTCATTTTTTTAATTATGAAAACACATCTTTTACAGTAGTGAACTACAATGGAACGACACAGGCAGTATGAATCTAGTTCCGAAAGTTGGCTACATTCTGTTTTTCGAATTTTGGTCATTTTTTTTATTATGAAAACACATTTTTTACTGTAGTGAACTACAATGGAAGGACACAGGCGGTATGAATCTAGCTTATTTGTTCTAGCCAGATATTTCTCAAAATCTACGGGAAGTCACTGTTGTGCTACGCTCAGTGTTTATCATGTTGTTAATAGTGTGGTTACATGTCCTAAACTGAAGCGTTCTAGGTGAAGAACAGAAATTGCATTGATACTCCAAGAAAAATTGTTGCAATTTTCCTCAAAATGGTTTCTTTTTAGCTGTTTTTACATGTAAATAGTCACCTATTCCCAATTATAGTAGCAAATAGTCTCCTTTTAGTAGCCAGTGGTGACCCTGAATATTTAATATTAGAATATTTAACCACTGATCCAGGACCAGTGACTTCACGAATTCTCTGTCCTGTAATCTTTATCACTGGTCAGTGATTTTATAAAAGAGAAAAAAAAAAAGAAATTAAATGAACAATGTATTTCAATTTCTGTTAAGAGCGTAGTTAAAAAGTGAAAATACCTATTATTAAAATATTAAATAAATCAAATCATGAATATGGCACTATACTAGAATTGTATGACATGTATTCACAACTTATATATTTCGTAACATGTATTTTTTAACCTGGAAATAAATTAATAAAAGCTTTGCTTAAATTATAATTTACTTTCTAAAGGCATGTAAATAAACATAAAATTTAAGAGGGAAATGTAAATAAAATGCTATTGGTCCAGTGGACCACCTAAAATTAGTATTCTGCTGGTCTGTGATAATTTTTTTTTGTCTTGGAACTGTAGATCACCATTAATTTCAAGACCTATGTGTGTGTGTGTGTGTGTGTGTGTGTGTGTATATATATATATATATATATATATGTATGTATATATACAGGGTGTCCAGTCTTAATGTGACCCAATAGCTAATTCCCAAACCGTTCGGTTTAGATATGCACTTCCAATTTGAAAAATGTTTTAAAAGAGGTATAGAATGTTTTTACGTGCTTTTCGAACCAAACAACCCATTTAGAAAAAAATTACAAAAATTAAATTTTTATACGGTCCCTAGGTCCTATCACTTATATTTAGGAAAAGATGCAGTACACAAAAACAAAGTAAACACAAAAAGTTTCATTTTATTACGATAAAAACTGACCGAGTTATGGAACTTTGAAAATCATACATTTCATCCATTTTCTTGGCCAATTTCAAGAAGCTAGTAAGGGACCGTCTCCAAAGTGAAACTAATTGGAACTCTGCCAGAAAACTTTCGCTCTGGCTCGCTAATGGCATAAAGTCTTGCCGCCTCTCTCTTATTTCTATTACACTGCCCATACAACAGTACCATTTCGCAGTGTTCTTCATTTGTATACATCTCGTTCTCCCGTACTAGAATTCGTAATATTAGAATGCGACTGTATGCAATTGCAAGCGACTACACAACAGACTTTTAACGTTCGCCATGATCAGTACCGCAGCAAATCAGTCTGAAGCCGCAGGCAAATAAGTCTAGTTTTTTGGAACTGCTTTTGAAAAGTTTTCTTCGTCCAAAATATTTTATTTTATCTATGTTTTACACGTACACAGAATAAATTTTATTTCTTAAGTACTCAATTATTGTAATATTAACGTAATGTATGTACTTTTAAATTTAAAAACAATTTACATAAGAGTGACGTGCAAGAGCGAAAGTTTCCTGGCACAGTTCCAATTAATTTCACTTTGGAGACGGTCCCTTACTAGCTTCTTGAAATTGGCCAAGAAAATGGATGAAATGTATGATTTTCAAAGTTCCATAACTAGGTCAGTTTTTATCGTAATAAAATGAAACTAAGTTTCTGAACTAAAAGAACTTAATGAAACTAAAGAATGTTTTTATGTGCTTTTAGAACCAAAAAACCCATTTAGAAAAAAATTGCAAGAATTAAATTTTTATACGGTCCCCGGGTCCTATCACTTATATTTAGCAAAAGATGCAGTACACAAAAACTTTCATTTTATTACGATAAAAACTGACCGAGTTATGGAACTTTGAAAATCATACATTTCACCCATTTTCTACTAGCTTGAGAACTAACTTCTTGAAAATGGCCGAGAAAATGTATGATTTTCAAAGTTCCATAACTAGGTCAGTTTTTATCGTAATAAAATGAAACTTTTTGCGTTTATTTTGCTTTTGTGTAGTGCATCTTTTCCTAAATATAAGTGATAGGACCTGGGGACCGTATAAAAATTTAATATTTGTAATTTTTTTCTAAATGGGTTTTTTGGTTCGAAAAGCACGTAAAAATATTCTTTACCTTTTTAAAAACATTTTTCAAATTGGAAGTGCATATCTAAACTGAATGGTTCGGGAATTAGCTATTGGGTCACATTAAGGCTGGACACCCTGTATATTCATCATTGTATTAATTTACACAACAGTATGCAATTTACTTAAGAAATTATGGAAGGGACATTTAAAAGATTGAATAATTATTTTAAGAACTATGGTTTAGAGAAAGAATGATTTGCTTTAAAAAAAACTAGTTTTTCAAATTGAGTATCACTTAATAAATTTCTTTTAGGAGCATCTATGATACCTGCAAAAGAAAAAAGTCTTTCTACAGGAGCACTAGTCGGCAAACTCATGTTATATTTTCTGAAAAGTTCTTTTATAGTTCGGTATGAATTTAAAACTTTCAAATCTGTTGATTTTTCTGAAAGAAACTGGAGCAGTTCAAGCTCAGCAGCATTTTGAGAATTAGAGGTACATGGTTCAGAGTCATTAAACTCGAACCAATCATCATCATTCGCAGAAGCTTTATCTTCAACTTCACTAGCATCACATTTCAGTGGTGTCATTGAGCGTATGAGAAGATTTTGAACATCTTTCGCTTTTTCCTTTTGTAAATGAGAAGGCATCCAACGCATTTTGAACAATGGATGACTACAGGCAGCAATTACTGCATCATTGGCTTCACATTCTAAGTTTAAGAATGCAAGCCACCATTTTTCAAGGCTTGTTAAAACTGCTGAAAGTAACTCACGACCGTGTTTTAGATGAATATTTGTCATCATATCGGTTAATTTTGATTTGACAGTGAAAATTAGTAATTGGCCATAATAACACTGTTTTTCACATTGCAGGCGATCAATAGCTGCTGCAATAGGTTTTAAAATCTTGATATAATCTTCAAGATATTCAACTTCAATAGATTTTAATGGTGTTAAATTTAATCGCTCAAATAAAATTTCTAGTCGTTCTTTGTAAAGTAAAATATCGCTGATGGCATCGAATACAGAATTCCATCGTGTTGGAACTATGTATCTTAATTTGGCATTTGAAACATCTTTAATTATTTCTGATGATTTTGGTCTATTGACTAACTTCCAAAGCTTTGAACATTTTGATATTGATGCATCATGGAGTAAAGAAAGTGGAGAGGTCTTCATCAATTTATTTATATCCGTTGTTGCTGTTAAGCTTAAAGTATGACTGGCACATCTTATATGATTTGACAAATGTATGCCTGTAACACTTTTGCTGATTTCATCACCGTCGGGATTTATTTGTATAAATTCCATAGATTCTTCTATATTTCCGTCCACATGTACTGTGAGTGATAATGTTTCTTCATTCTCTTCGAAGCTTGAGATTCCAAAGTCTTTAAAAGCTTTGACAAAAATAGCCCCGTTATCTGTAACCGTCGATGTAATTTGTTGGGACGATAATTCGAATTCTAAATTAATGTCAAACAACATTTCAGCAATTCTATCATGGGTATGGCTACCAGTAAATCGTCTACAAGCTAAGGCTGCTGAATATCTCTCAAGATTGTCTCCTATCCAGTGTGCCGTAAAACCCATGAAACTTCTTGTTTTAAAACACCAGATATCTGCTGTAGTGAATATGTATTTTTGATTACTCAATATTTCTTTTAAATTGGAATTTGTTTGGTTATATTTTTCTTCGAGCTGACGACCTAGAGTTCGCCGTGACATAACTGTAACACCAAAATCCATTTCTTCGAAAAGATTTCTAAAATCAGGATCATCTACAGTAGATAACGGCCTCATTCCATTTACTACATACTTAATTACTAATTTGTCAAATTTTGATTGATTTACACTTGTTTTAAAAAACGCAAGTTTTGATTGCTTTAACTTATGTTGATGAGACAATGAGATTCTTTTCTTTTTCGTCTTAGCAGATGTTCTTTCTCCCAGTTGGCTTTATATTTTTCGAAACTTTGCACTTCAGATTCATGTAATCTCTAAAAAAAAATTTTTTTTTTTTTTTTTTTTTTTTAAAGGAAGAAAAAATTAATTATTTTTTGAGTGAAAAACTAACTCGCAGGAATTTGAAGTTTTTAAAGCATAAAAAATATACATGTGTAATTTTTTAAAATAAAAATCCTTTTAAAATTTACAGTGTCAAATTGCCACTTTTTTTTTTTTTTTGGCATTTTGAGAAGCATGAAATATACATGGAAATTACAATACAAATTTCCAACTTTCAGAAAAACTATTAAAAATTTTTGTAAAATTTTTCTTTACATTTTCACCTTCCACTTTCTGTAAGAAAAATCTAACTTTGTTACTCCAAGCCCAGTCAAATACTCTCTAGCACACTACTGTCAATGCTCATTTTTACTAGCCTCCTTTTTACAATTACTTGTGATTTTATGAACTACCCGATGAACCCCACGGTCTACCCGGTGACCTGGGTTATGAACTACCCGAATACAGTGCCACGGATGATATTACGATTGAATTTGAATGGTCCGAGAGAGAGAGTGTTGACTGTAATATGAGTGTTGACTGTACTTGCGACTGTATTTTTATGCATGATCAGTGCTTTTAGCCCAATGTGAGGATTAAATGCAGCGGACGATATTGGCCTTAACCGAACTAAGAGTCATGACTACACCCACTCAATCCAGGTATATGCCAAGGAAAAGGGGAGGCAGGGAGGTTTTCGCCTTCCCCATATATGAGGGGAGACGGCAAACTATGGAATTCATAACCACGTTATTGTGAAATGAAAACATTATTATAGTTGCTAATTCAGCTCAAAAGTAACTTGTTCCAAAGAAACAAATTTGAATTCCGATGTTAATCGGTAGCTAGCCTGTTGGGGATATTTAAAGGATTATTTTTTAGTAATCTAAAGTTTCTACTAATCTAAAATTGGTGTCATCATTTGGCATCTGCTAGAACTTGGTGGCAGAATCTATTACGATTGATAACGAGCAATTACTCAGATGAGTTAAAACACATTTGAGCACGAACATGACTCGAAAAAACTCTTAATACATTTCCTATTCCTTAAAGTTCATAAGTCGAACACTGCAAAAATCAATCTGGACTCAATTATAAAAGAGTTTGTGTGTACAACTAAGTAAAAAAATTGTATTTAGTAATTAAATTTGCTGCATTACATTTTGACCGACGACAGTGGCATAGCCAGAAAAAATTCATTGAGGGGGGGACGACTACTGCAACTTATATACGTGTCTGTATCAAGGGAAAGGAAAATATGCTTTTTATATGATTAAAAAAAATCCTCAGGGAGGGGGGGGGGGAGGTTGTGGCTCCCTAATCCCCACCTCTGACCCCTTGGTTAAGCCACTGGCCATCGCAGATAAAAATAACTGTATCATGTAATTTATAGTCATTTAGTTCTTTATTTTGTTGCAAAAAATCTCTTGACTACCGACAACGTCGACTTATTAGATAATTTTATAGCAGGATTAGTTTAAAATTACTTCCTTCCCTTATTCATTAAAAGAAAATATTATGTAAATTAATTTTCCTATTTAAATGAATAGATAACATCTAAAATCTTGAGAGAAAAATTAAATCAGAATACCTTTGGGTAGTTTTTTTCAGCAGAAAATATAATCTGTATTTGAACACAAATTAAACTTCTGCATTTATTGTTTAAGTGACTATCTTTTAATACAGTTCATATATTATTATTATTATTTATAGTTTTACTACATGTGACCATAAAAGTAAAATTTCATCTTGTCACTCGTTACGATACGACCCCTCCGCCCGTTATGTCCCCGAATACATAGCGCATTTTTAAATCGCGACTTTTTGCATTTTTGGACAACATTGCATTTTCTAAAAACAATGTTCGAGTTATCAAATATTTATGTGTTTTCAAAATTAATAAGTTATGAGGAATTTACAAATGAAATTTCTCAACTTTTCTTTAGCATAAGAATTTAAAAAATGCTCAAAATAATTATTTGTTGATTTTAAAATTAAGAGATTTATAAAAAATTAATGACAGTTAAAATAATATCTAAAAATTATTTCAGCTCCAATAGTAAGGTACCATATACTACATTTTTTTTCTTAACTTCAAAACGAACATGCATAAGTAAAAGTCAACACAGAGAAATATAAATTTAGGTTCAGTTAAGACGTATGTTCTAAAAACGCTTAAAGATATTCTCAGTAATTGTAAAAAAATTGTCTTCTGAATTATTTTTAAATGCTCTGAATAATTTGAGAAATAATGCATCCGAGTTTTCGAAGTTTTTAGGGGAATAACTGAGGGAGACAAATTAAGAAAATTTTTCAACTAATAAATGGTTTTAATTTATAATAAAACTTTTCATTTTTATTGAAAGTTTAGACTCTTTCTTTAAATGCTAAGTAATTATTGCAATGACTTTACTGAACTTAACAAAAAGGCAATAAAACTTTATGAATCTAAAAAAGATTTTGTAACACATAGCATTGCATAAAATAAATAATATTGGCAGTAAAATAATTGTAGCTTAATAATTTAAAAATTGAAAATTTGAATGTCAACCTTACACATTTAATAAAGTGTGTGTGCATGTTCAATCCGTTATTCCAAAAATTCTTCCTTTATAGTAATTCGCAGTGTTTCGGGTGGCATTATCCAGAGTCCTTCGATATTTTGGTAATAATCTAAAGTTTAAGACTGCATGGTGTGAGCCAAGGGCGTAGCCAGGGGGGATATTAGAGTATATCCCCCCTCTCCCCGAAATTTTTGGATTAGTGATCACAAGATTTATGCCGTGCAGAAATTTCGTCTATTTATACACATATAAGTTCATATCCCTCCACCCTCCCGAAAAATTTTCCTGGCTACGCACCTGGTGTGAACTCCGCTCAAACACCAAAGTGCCAAAGATAAAGATGTACCGTATGATTTAGTTGTATAAATCACAGATAATTTATTTCAATCTTTGGTATAGAAGGTAAATGATTATCCGAAATTGTTGTCATGTAATTTCAAAATTGTTATAATGCTTACAGCAATTATACAGTCCGTATTATATATAGAAGTTGTATTATATTAATTCAAAATATTTTAAACAAAATAAATTATTAAAATAGTTACAAATGACATTGTTCTGGTATTTTCTTGAACTTTATATATTACTTTAATTTATTATACACTAGGCTACATCTGTTTAAATAAAATGTGTGCTACCTAGTTTAATTAAAAAGAAATTTATAAACAATTAAACTAAGGTCTCTACATTTGTCAACGAATGCATATTATTTCCGTTTCAGCAAAAATAAAAGCAGTCAAAACGCTTTAACTACATTTGATTTGTATAGTTAAGAAAATAAGAGGAGCAACAAAAATTCGCTAAAATTACTTCATTTTTATAAGTACAAGATTAAAAGTGAAAAAAATTAAACAAATAAGTAAAGTTTCATTTATTTCATCCAAGCTAATAAAATAAAATCCTTCAGTTATGTTAAGAAGCATAAATTTAGGGTTCCAGCTCTTAAAGCAAATTCAAACCCATAACTATTACTTTTAATGCAGACATCAACAGTCAAGTTTAAATTTTTGAGAACTCGATCCATCCTTGATTCAAAATGTATGATGAGAAAAATTGAGTAAATGATGAACAATTAAATTAGAAAAAGGAATTTGAGGTTTCCAACCAAGACAATATATATATATATATATATATTCCTCACTCGACAAAAAAAAAAAAAAAAAAAAAAAAAAACATTGAAAAGTTTGTACATTAACATTTATGACTTATTGAATTCAGTTAAACATTTGAACAAAAATACTCAGCTTAACCAATTTCATAATAAAAATGAAGTTTTGCCTTTAAGTGAGTTTTAAAATTTGTCATCGTTCATTTGTCATTGTTCATTTGTCAACATTTAAAAAATGTTCCACTTATGATAGAACTTTTTGGCAGGCAAAGCTGGCATTGGGCCTTAACTTTCTCATTTGCTTCTATACATAAAATTTTTAAAAATTTGCCGCTTAGAATTGCACATCGACTCTCCAATTCCTCTGGACTGAAATCTTCATCCATATCGTGGAACAAGTTCAATACTGACTCTACTATTTTTCTGTAACTTGGTAAAGCATTTGAAATTGTTTATCAATTCTTTTACAGAAATCCAATGAATATTACTCAAACTGTTTTCTTTCTTTTTCAGCTTCATTCACATCTATGAATCAGTTATCAGGAATAAATAAAACCATCTAGACAAAACATCATTAAATCAATCTAAATAGGCGTGTGAGATTACCCCCCTTCTTCCTGTTTAATATAGCCTAAACATTGCAAAAACTCATAACACCTCTTTAGTTACCATATATAACACTAAAACAGAGCAGATGCAACAGACATATGTCATGAACTGAAAAAAATGAATACCAGCTGTTCTGTTATTTTTGTTGGATTTCGCCAAATCAAGCTACTTTTGATGTTACATTACTCGTAATTTAACTTCAGAATAAAAATGTATTTTCAGTATTTTGAAAATACAAAATACATTGAAAATGTATTTTAAAATACATTTTCAAAATACATTGCTTTTTCTTGTGAAAATACAAAATATAAAAGTATTTTAAATACATGTATTTGAAATACTGCCCAAGTCTGTGTTTATGTGATAAGGGAGTGAAGAATATATATTTTGTATGGCAAAAAATTCCTCAAAGGAGGGCGGTTATGACCCCCTATGCCTCCCTTGGCTATGCCACTGTGTACTACACATGAGGGCAACAAGGGTTGACAGCCCTCTATAACTTGTTTTTACAAATGATCAAAATCCATGATTTTAACTATGTAAAACAAACATTTTAATTTCTTTGCATCACTGTCACCCAGACAGCACATAAGCTTGAATCAAGCTTGACACTTCTTTGAATTTGACGTATTAATACAAGCTTGACAGTTCAATTCATTTTAAGCTCGCAGCAAGCTTGGAGATTACAAAAAAATGAGTCAGCAAATATTTTCCTGCCGAATTTAAGTCATTTGAACTGTCAAGCTTGAATACAACTTGATTACTGCTTGATTTAGAAAGCCACATCCACATAACAAATAATTTATCATCAGTCATAAATGTACTTGACCATAGAATTAAAAGAGAAAAAGATTCTATATTTCCAAATATTGAAATTCTTCAAAATAAAATACAAATATACTACAAAATTGATTTCAAAATCAGTCGTTTTTCTCGATTTTGGCCAATATTGCTCAACATAAGTGTTGCGATATTGAAAGTTTTAAAATGTGTGCTGCTTTTAAGTTTATATTATGCTTATTTCCCAATTAGTACAGTCTATAAATCACACATAACATTATTTTAATTTTGATTCATCCCATGGAAAAATAAAAGAAACAAATCGGCATCGGCCAATACTGATCAATCTCGCCAAAAAACGGCGTGACAACCATAACAGTCACTTCAAACTTTAGTCATGTCACCGCAAGTCAGATTAGCATGGTGTTTAGGATGCTGGCTCTTAGCAGAAATTATTCGCATTTTGCCAGCAGTGGTGATTTAACACTTGAAATAATGAGACATCATTAAGAAACTAAAATTCTTTTTAATTTAAAGGAACATCGTAAAGTTAAATACATTCATGCTCGCTGAGCGTCTTACTAGCATACACAGAAGATACAGAAGCTAGAATCGAATAGGCATGCAATACTCGCAGGCAAAAGGAACCACATTATATACGTACATTACATTACAATTCACATGTGCAACAGTTAATTTGCATAAAACAAGGTTCTGACCGGCCAATCAGAAACCAAATGTCTCCGTTACTATGGAGATATGCTGCGGCGATCACGGCTCATGAGAAAACCGAAAAGAAGAACCGCGGGAGAAAACGTCACGTCACACGGCGAGTGAAGTCGACGGCGATCTTCGGCGAACGCCGGAGAGGGGAAACAAACGCGCGGGAGGCTAGCAAGCGGCCCCCTCTCATGCACCGTGATCGCAGCAAAAAAAAAAGTACATTATCAAAACATGAAAAATTCAAAATTACTTTCCCAAAACCTTTACACATTTAAATTCAAAACGTTTTAGTATATATATATATTAAACAATGCAACACAATACAATACAATACAATAAACCTTATTAGATGTATTCTGCAGAATTATTTACAAATACATATTAAATTTTTTTTTCTTATCACAAACCACAAATATTCCTATGCAAGAAAACAATATATTATACACTTCGTTCAAATATAATCTTACAAAACTTATTCAGTCCATGTTTGTGGAGTGGCTTCGTAAATACATCAGCTAAGTTCTTTTTACTATGAACATGTCTAAGTTCAAAAAGTCCATCATTTACTAAATCCCTTATAAAGTGTAGTTTTACGTCAATGTGCTTAGATCGAATATTCTCAATAGGCGATTTTGCATATCTAATCGCGGCCTCATTGTCACAAAATATCTTATTGTCTTTTAATTGTAATTCAGCAATTCTCAATTCATTACATTCATCTAAGATGTGTTTTATCCAACTAACCTCTTTAGAAGCTTCCGTTAAAGTAACAAATTCCGATTCCATGGTAGAAAGACTTACAAACTTTTGTTTGAACGTACGCCAAATTACGGGCGCATTACTCATGAACAGCAATATCCCACCTATAGAAATGCGATCATCTCTATGCGAAGTCTGAATCACAATAACAGTTAATTTCTATATTAGTTACATCTGACAAATTAAGTTTATAATCTCTTGTATATTGAACATAACCCAATAATCGCAATAATGCGCTCCAATGCTTTACACCGGGGTTTTCTTGGAATTGTGCTGAAATATTTACAGCATAACAAAGGTCTGGTCTCGTACGGTTCGCGAGATACGACAAACATCCCACAACGTTTCTATATGGTAACTTTAACATTTACTTTCTTTCCGATTCTGATGCAGGACTGTCCGTCTTTGACAGGATACAGCCTTTAACAATGGGGAGAGTTGATAGTGGAAAATTAAAACTTTTGTATTGTTCGCAAATTTTATCTATGTACTTGTGTTGGTGTATATATAACTTTCCAAACTTTTCTTCAAATTCAATTCCTAGAAGCATTTTTGTTTTTATCTTTATTTTCATGACAAATTCGATTCCAAGTGTGTACGAAGCATTGAATTGCTTCGCCCCAAAATTTATTACTTAAACTGCTGGCATGAAGCATAGCCCTAATTGCGTTCATCGCTGTTAAGTTAAACCGTTCACTAACACCGTTTTGTTCTGGTGTGTAAGTATTTGTTCTTTCGGCATGAATACCCTCTTTGTCAAAAAAAATTTTAAAGTCTTCATTACAAAACTCCATTCCATTATCTGTATGCACATTTACAATTTTTAAATTTAATTCCCGTTCCATTCGTCTTTGGTATTTTTGAAAACAATAAAAAACTTCCAACTTTTTCTTCAAAGTAAAAACAGTTACGTACCTAGAGTAATCATCAGTGACAGTTAAGAAATATTGGCTACCGTCAAGTGACGCAACGGGCAACGGCCTACATACATCAAGATGCAATAATTCAAGCGGTTTCGAAGATCTAATATTCGATATAGGTTTAAAACTCTTCCTTCACGCTTTAGCTAGTTTACACGACATACAAGATTCTTTATTAATTTTTAACGTGGGTAATCCACGAACACTATTATTTTTACTATTATGCACTAAATAATCCATATTAGCATGATTAAACCTGTAGTGCCAAAGGGCTAATTCACTGGTTGTTTCAGTTGACAGATTATACATTTTACTTCCTACCTTTTTGCCGTCCGTTTTATTTTTAATGTAGTGCGAGGGTTTAAAAAAATAAAGACCATTGGTACGTTTGGCATAAAAAATTGCTTCGCCTGCTTTATTATATACCCAAATTTTACCGTTTGTACCTACAAACTTTGCACCAGCACTTTCCACCTTCAAACCAGATATCAAATTCCTACGCAATTTCGGTGAGTACATCACATCCGTCAGCTTTATAATATGTACTTTTCCATTAAGACGTACACCAAACTCTACAGTTCCAACACCTTCTACCTCACTTTCAAAGTTTCCTAATTCCTTCTTCAGCAACATAACGATGCGAGAAAAATTCATCTAAAAGTTGTATAGTTCTAGCTCTAGAAGAGGGTTTGAAATGCTTTTTAAGCGTGTCCCATGCAACATCACCCGAATCTACCGTTGATATAAGTGAGCGAAGATCAGGGCTAACACCCAAATATACATGGTTCAGACTCTTTTCGGAGCAAAAAAAATAAGCACTTTTTAAGGACCCCCAAAATTTTCTTAAGTAGGGTCTATCCACAAATGATGTCATGCTTGGAGGAAAGGAGGGCTGTGAAATTGTTACGAGGGGGGGGGGGGGACAAGATGTGTGACATTATACATTTACATTAAAATAAAAACGTTTAAAATCAGAAAATTAAATTTGATTTCTAGTATAGTGCTTTGTTTTTAAACTGTAAGTATATGTAAATGTAATACAGCATGACATGTGCCAAGGGTGGTATGGTGAAGTGTGAGCAGGAGGCAAAGAATATTTTTTAAAAAGCGTGACATCATTTATGGACAGCCCCTTATTACTTTCGTTATTACCAAACTTTAGATTTTCTTATTGTAAAGTTGGCAGTTGTTGCTTTAAGTGCAAATGTGCCAATTTTCCAAAATTGAAAAGCCCACAATTTCTTGCACATGTATGTACAAGCAATTAATACAGACAAAATAATTCCTTTTTTTTTCCTCTTAAGTAACATGTATGTCCATATACTGTAATTTATGGCAGAAACGCTGCACCCACGAAAATGAGCTTAATTAACTAGAAAATTATCAGAAATGCCGCACCCGCGATCCCCTCCCTTTGAAAAAAAAAAAAAAAAAAAAACATCGCACTGGGATGTATTTCGGGGGGGGGGGGGGAATAAGTGGTAAAAATATCTCTTTTCCATACCCTCCAACATTGGCCTTCACCTCATCAGTAGCACTTAAGCGTGATCGCCGGGGGGGGGGGGGGGTTAGGGGAGTCATAACACCCCATGAGGAATTTTTTGCCATACAAAATGTATATTCATCACTCCCTTATCACAAACACCTATACATATATATGAGTTGAAATAGTCGTAACCTCTCTCTTTTTAGAGGTTTTCTCAACACAGAGTGTCTACCAAATTTCTGAAAGTCAATTTCCTGACTTTTGGGAGGTCCCGGGAAAAAAAATTCCTGACCAATGCATGTTACTTAGGGAAATTGCACAATGCTTGTCTTTATATTTGCATATTTTGTACAACTTCTTTAAATCAATTTTGACTAATGTATACAGGATTAAGCTTTCATCCATTGAGAAACAGAAGTAGTTGCACTTTCTGATAGAATTAACTCACTGTTCTTGGAAACACAGTCCTAAGATATAAGTTACCAAGTAAGCTAATTTGTCTTTTACCCTCACGTCACGATGGATGAGTCCCCCATTTAACCCTCCTTATACAAACACATCGCTTGATGCTTTCGCCGTCCGAAAAATGCGTCGCAGCTGCTTTCGGTTTACAGTCTGACAATTAGAGAGAAAGTGTAGAAAAAAAAAGACACGGGGAAAAAAAATTGATTCTTTTGGTGAATTTTCCGGACCCATTTTCCAATTTCCCGGCTTTTACCAGACTTTCAAGAGTGGTAGACACCCTGCACCTGCAACATCATTATTAGAGGTTTTTTTCAATATCAGTAGTACTATCACGTTTTAAAAAACGATCCATGTGAACAAAGAAAACAACGTGCGCTGCACTTTCCTTCCACAAAAGAGCTAAGCTTACATCCAAACACAGGACGGAGCAAGATAGGGTGGCGGGAAATGCGAGAGGAGACGTGACGTAACAAGCGAAGGAGCAGCTAACGGCATCCCCCCCCCCCTCCCACGCATACCACACTTTCGCGGACACAAGTTCGCTCACGGCTGCCGGCGCCGAGGGAGAATGTTGAATTCCCTTCTTTCACGATCGGCGCCGACACACAGGAGTGTTGACTCACAACAAAGCAGCTAGGGTTGCAAACCGCACCTCCGTGCAGGCATAATGCCCTAAAAAAAGTAAACATTTGCTCAATTCCGTAGTTTTTTCGTACCATCCGTAGCTCCGTAGTTCATGCTACTTAAACGTATAAACTACGGATAATCCGTAGCAGTTGGAGGGTATGCCTTTCCCATATGTTTTAAAGTATTTACCGCTATTTTACGAAGCTTACAATTTCCATTTTCAAATAATCAGTGTCCGATTTTATATAAAACATCAGTTTTTATATTCAGAAAGGTGAATTTATAGAAATAAATAAATAACTTGTAAAAACTTCTTGCGTTCGCAAAAAGTTCGGACAGTATAGCACATGCTGATAAAGTGAAACAGCGATCCGATGAGCAGGCTCCAGTCAAAAGTAAACATTTTTTTTTTCTCCGCGGACGGCCAGCTGTTGATTACGTAATGAGTGTGCTTCAGCGAATTGTTTGTTTTAAGCTTTGAATGTTGTGTGTTGTTGATATTTCTATTCATTTATTACTTTTGATATTTATAACATTGGGGTTTATTTTAAAAGCACTCAGCGTTTCCTGAGCTTGCCAATTACTTGTAGTGTAGTCGAGATTTTACTTTAATAATAGAGTAAGGCAGTGTTTATTCGGTACAGTGCTCCTTCACAGGGCGCAAAGCCACACGGCGAAAAAAACAGAAATAAATTATAGATAAACTTTTAGATGAACTTTTTTTTTTTTTTTTTTTTTTTTGGGGGGGGGGGGTAGAATGGTTAAACTCGCACCGGGCGCAACAGACTAGTTTTGGTTGAGATTCAGTATTTTAAGAACAATCAGGCCCGGACTGGCTCCTAAGGGGGCCCTTGGCTATTGAAAAGGGCTCCAACATGACGTCATCGTGTTACGGTACGATCAATATGAACGCAGCTTGAGGCTGGAAAAGGGGAACGAAAAGTTTCGATGCCAGATGATTTTACGGTCGATTACCACTAGAAATTAGGCACTTTTTAAGCACCTTGCGGCTATACTGAGAAACTTTAAGGATATAGGTAAAAAATTAAGTACTTTTTAAGCACTTTTTAAAGGCCTTAAAAATGAAAAAAAAAGTAAGTACTTTTTAAGGTATTTTAAGCACCGTCCGAACCATGATATATCGTCGAATATGCCCTCGCTTTACGCAAATTGTAATCTAGTATTTCCTTTTGTGTAGCTTTATCATCTAAAGCGGGTTCAGTTTTATCAATAAATTTCCAAACTCCCATTTCCATTAACAAAACCTTCATGTCATCTTTCCAGGTGTTCCAGTTCGATGCATTAAGCATCTTTATTTGGTTGTGACTTTCGTGAATATGCGAGCACATTATTACCACTTTACAACACTAATTTACAATAAGTATAATAAACACATGCATATGATGAAAATTTAAATATAACTTACAACACAGGAGAGTCCTACTTCATACTGATGAAACCGAAACATTACTGCAAGGAAAAGTTCCATAGTCTGCTAAAAGGCTCCTTTAAAGCTTGGCTGAAACGCCGATATGCTCGGCCCCCGTCGAAGCAACTCAATAAAAGTCCATTTTCGCACAAGGAATAACATGCCAGCTTGAAAACAAACACTAAACCGGGGATTCCAAAGCTTGACTGGTGTCGGAACTCTTGAAGGCACAAGATGATGATACTTGTAGAATACGACAGCAAGGATGATGACAAAAAAACACTAGAGCCGGAACACTTGTTTCATAACGCCGCTACACTCCTCGGTGAAGACACCTCGGTAACGCCGAACGACGGAGAACACCGGCCGGGACTTGAGTTGAAAATGACAACGCACGTAAGCTGTCATTATTAAAAGTCAGCAATGAGCAGTTTTTCAATGGGATTGCTCAGCCCATAACCAAAATCTTAGCAGAAATTATTCGCATTTTGCCAGCAGTGGTGATTTAACACTTGAAATAATGAGACATCATTAAGAAACTAAAATTCTTTTTAATTTAAAGGAACATCGTAAAGTTAAATACATTGACGCTCGCTGAGCGTCTTACTAGCATACACAGAAGATACAGAAACCAGAATCGAATAGGCATGCAATACTCGCAGGCAAAAGGAACCACATTATATACGTACATTACATTACAATTCACATGTGCAACAGTTAATTTGCATAAAACAAAGTTCTGACCGGCCAATCAGAAACAAAATGTCTCCGTTACTATGGAGATATGCTGTGGCGATCACGGATTGAGAAAACCGAAAAGAAGAACCGCAGGAGAAAACGTGACGTCACGCGGCGAGTGAAGTCGCCGACAATCTTCGGCGAACGCCGGAGAGGGGAAACAAACGCGCGGGAGGCTAGCACTGGCTTCCCATACCTTAGGTCATGAGATCGATCCCAGCCGTGGACTTGAGGTTTCAGAGTAGAGGGGAAAATGCGTGCAAAAATAAAATATATGGGGAGAGTTCGCCAACCGGTGCCCCATGTATTTACGAAAATTTTTTAAGTTTGAATTAAGCTTGCTATGTCAAGCTTAATGCAAGTTGGGCAAGTGTAAACTTGAACACTTGATTCAAGCTTGCATTAAGCTTACAGGCTTGAAATTTTCAAGCTTAATTCCAGTTTATTGACTTGATAAGTCAAGCTTACTGCAAGTTTGATGCAAATTTGCTGTGCTGTCTGGGCAGCAATGGCCAAAATTTATTTTCCACCAGAATTTATATCACCAGAATCAACTGTGTCTAGACAAAAATTGAAGATGAAAATAGAAATCAAATGAGAGTTTTCTGAGTATCATAAATGGATTTCAATTTGACAATAAGTGAAATTTTCCTTTCAAAGTAAAAATGTTTGCTATTTCATGAAATTTTAGTAATGTTATTTAAAATATTTTCCTGTAGTACAGAGAAAAGACCAAAATCTGGTAGTGTCCTGGAAAATCCAATAGATTTGACAGCTCTTAGATTATCTGTAACATTCCTTCTTTTTTAAATTAGACATGCAGATTGCATACTTTGGCAAATTATGATTGAAATATTTTAATATTTTTCCAAATGTAGCAATGCATTCGTAATTTTTCTACTTTTTTCAATTTTTTAAACTTCAGACTGCTTCTCTGATATTTGTGCATAATAAGAGTAGTGGTGTTGTTACTCATCCATTTCGTGCAGGAAAACCTACACCAAGTCCAACAGACCCCGTCACATGAGAGCTTCAGAAATCTTCTCCTGCTCATCCAACTGCTGCCTCCAGGAGGCATCTAAATAATCAAGTAGGTGAGCAGGTCTATCAGGTAGGGAACAACCCAGACAGCACAGCAAACTTGCAGCAAGCTTGATTTATCAAGTCAATAAACTTGAATTAAGCTTGAGGGGGGTAAAGCTTAATAATAAAGCTTTCAAGGGTGTAAGCTTAATGCAAGCTTGAATCAAGTGTTCTAGTTTACACTTGCCCAGCTTGCATTAAGCTTGACATAGCAAGCTTAAAAAATGTTCCTAAAAAAAAAAAATTCCTAAATACATGGGGCACCCGTCGGCGAACTCGCCCCACATATTTTATTTTTCCATGTATTTTCCTCTCTATGCTGAAATTTAAGTTATTTTAATCTGTTACCATCAAGCGTCTGCTGCTTGGATCAAACTCGGTATCTAAGGGTTGGGAAGCCAGCGTCCTAACCACTCGGCCAACCTGAGTTGCGCTGATATGACTAAAGTTTGAAGTGACTGTTATGGTTATCACGCCGTTTTCCGGCGAGATTGATGAGTGGCCGATGTGTTGATCTGTTTCTTTTATTTTTCCATGGGATGAACCAAAATTAAAATAATGTTATGTGTGATTTAGAGACTCTACTAATAGGGAAATAAGCATGATATAAACTTAAAAGCAGCACATGTTTTAAAACTTTCAATATCGCGACACTCATGTTGGGCAATACCCAAAATCGAGACAAATGACTGATTTGAAATCAATTTCGAAGTATAATTGTATTTTATTTTGAAGAATTTCAATATTTGGAAACATAGAATCGTTTCTTTTTTTAATTCTATGGTCAAGTACATTTATGACTGATGATAAATTATTTGTTATGTGGCTGTGGCTTTCCAAATCAAGCAGTAATCAAGTTGTATTCAAGCTTGACAGTTCAAATGACTTCTCCAAGCTTGCTGCAAGCTTAAAATGAATTGAACTGTCAAGCTTGTATTAATACGTCAAATTCAAAGAAATGGCAAGCTTGATTTAAGCTTATGTGCTGTCTGGGAGAGCAAGGGAAATAAATCTTTTCCCTATTCTGAAATTTCATGAATTTTAAATAACACTTCTGAATCCCACCAAAGTTATCTGGAGAGGCCTGAAGCCACTGCAAAACAGACGGGCCCAGGCTCTTAGCAGCATGCCAGTTATGAACTGGAGGGAGGTACCAAGTACAAAGTATTTTACTTTTGTAGAGCAGGCATGAAAACAGCTGAGGAGCAAAAAAGAGGAAATACACGTGGACGTATTTTCCAGCAAAAAATTGAAAAATTTACTTGCACGTATTTTCCGGCATATATAACAAGGTTGATAATGCAAAAACATGGAACTGGGGAATAATGTGTGATCTTAAATTCAACCACTGTTAAACTAAATGGTGTACTAAACAATTTTTACCATTTAAATTTCAACCACAAACAAATTGACTGTGATCCGAAGAAAATAATTATGCACTGTAAATGTTTAATAATGAGTTATAGATATACAATATTTATTAAAAGAAAACAGGCTATAATTATTTAAAAGCTATATCGTAAAATCCTAGATCAAAACAAATCATAAGACCCACATCCAAATTTCAGACTATTCTTTTGATATGAAAATAAAATAAAAAAATTGATTCTCAAAAAAAAAAAAAAAAAATTTAGGACCTATCTTTTTTTTTTTTTTTTTTTTTTTTTAAATTTTGATCAGAAATGGAATAAAAAATTATACATATGGCATTGGCATTTTCTAAAATAAGCATTCAAATGATAGAATAAAAGTGAAGTTTTCTTGTTTTATTGGAAAAAGAATAATTCTTTAATAGATGTCTAAATATTTTCTCAGGTAAAATTTTAGAATCTTAGCAGTCTTGCAGCACATCAGCACACAGAAGTGGAACTTATGACAGGGACATATGTTCTGCTCCTTCCTATATTAGCTGCAAAATACCAACTCACAAGATTATGCTTTTTAAAATTAACTGTAAAAATAATTACCAAAGAAAAACTTGCACATGAGAATAAAACGAAACAGCGATTTTCCCGATTTAAAATTGAAGGGAAAATGATTCAGAAATCAATAAACATATTATGGGGAAAATAATATTTTTCTGTTGAGTTGAGTTACTAAAATGCCTTAAATTTTAATTTGACAATAGAGTATTAAAAACTCTGTTTTACATCTTGTTTTTTAAATTATTTATTTACCAAAAGGATTGAAGTTCAGTTGGCAAATATGGAACCTGGAGATCGGGGATAGTTAGTTAAGCATAATTTCGCTAGTATAGTCCGCGGACTATGCATGTCAAAAGGGATTTTTTTCCAGGATGTGGACTATCTGGCTGAAATAAATTTCTTATGCAAAAAAATTTAGTATAGTGATCTTGATTTTTGATCTGTAATTAGCGTGCAAGCTCCAGTGAAGCCAATGCTAACAAATTTATTTCCGTAGAAAATAAAGCACATAGATGCACTTCAAGTGACGGCACGTCAGCATGCAGGGAGCATTTGAATTTTTTTTTTCCCCATTATGTCATTTAAAGCATCGACATAGTTACAGGTGCGGACAAGCTTCGTGAAACCATTTTAGAAATATTTCAGTCCGATATGCAGAAGAACCAAATTTTGAATGTGCTTTTTTAAAAAAATAATTTATGTAATACGGGGGAAAACGGGCCTTCACAAACCGAGGTACCGACGCTGCATCAAGTCATCGAGAAGGTTGTTATTGTTTTGCCTTCACTCGGCGAGCTGGCTAATAAAGCAAGAGAGCGAATTCTGCTGAGACGTTAAAACATGACTTGTGTCGCCTCAATTTCTTTCTTTTTTTTCAATTGCGCGCGCGAATTTTTAATAAAGAACATTTTTAAATTTTATATTTCGTTACTTTTAACCCAGAGAGAGTATCAATTGAATGTTGTTTAAAATTAAGTATTATGTGGCCTGACCCATGAGAATTAGTAATGATCTTTTCTTTCTTTTTTTTTGCTTGGTTACGTACATTTTCATAAATGATTAATAAAAGTAATCTTTTTATTTATTTAAAGGGGGCGATACGTCTTGCCTAAGGACGGATTAATGCAATTTTATGGGCGGTTAGTTGAAATTTGTCTATTTTATGTAAGTAAAATAGAATTTCTTTTTCCTGTAGCGGAGGAGTAATCGCTCCCCCCCAACCCCTTTAATCCGTCCGTGGTGTTACCATTACTTAACTTTTCACAAAGTTACGGTACACATTTTTAGTAAAATCCGCATAACTGTTTAAAAAAGAAAATGCAAAAAAAAAAAAAAAAAAAACCAAAACTCGGAAAATTTTGGTTTTCTTTTTCTTACGGATTTCTTAACATTAACTCACATTTTAAAAAAGCATTATTCTTTTATTCAGTATAAAATTAAGATGTGTAGGTTTTAATAGCTATAAATATCGAAGTATTTATTTATTGGAATTATTATTAATAATTTATTTATTTAAGAAATAAAGTATATTTAAAGTACCATAAATTATTTTACTTCCTTTGCATGTTGAAGACCTAAAGGAATAAGGAATACAACAAGATTTATATTTTAAATACCATTACTAAAAGCTACACTTTTATACAAGTTTTATTTGTCATGCATACCGTCAGTTTGCTTTATTTAAACAAAAATTCCAATTTAACATTCATAAAATGTCTGGAAGTTCTCGTTCGGCCGACAATTTTTCCAAAACCAAGAAAATTTTTGGATCCGAAAATGACCACAAACATTTCGTTTTCAATCCACGTTTTCTAATATATTCGCTAACATCTGCCATTTTCTCAATAATCCACAATAGAAGTGTCAGTTAAGCTGGTACGTGTCCGTGGAAAAAATTTATAGATTCATCAAGTGCGCAAAACAGCAATAAAAACACTTCGCGAGTAACAATAGCTCACCGACAATGGTTTTCCAGTGGCGAAAGGTCTTGATAGATAATTATTGTTGTGTAGTAGTTCGCCAAGTACATAATTATGTATCAGATGCCTTTCGAAACATCGAGGATCTAAAATAAGAATTTGCCCCTCTGAACTAAGTTTTGAATTTACGAACTCAGGAAATCAGTAACATTGCACTCTAGCCAAGGAGGTTGATTCTGTCTGTGTTTAGCAGAGTTTTTATACTTCAAAATTTTAAAGCAGTGAAAGCTAGTAAGAAAATGAATTGAGGGCTTACCAGGTAAAAGATGACAAAAGCATTTACCTTGATAGTTCTTTTATTTTAGTAATGAGGTGTGAAGCTTGTATACAGATGAGGATGAACAAAGGAAAAAACAGATATTTGATGTAGTACAGCATCTATGTGTCGTCGGACGTTCTGGATAACAAACCAGCCTATGGTACCGGGTCGAACAGCATCGTCTTGAGATAAACTTGCAGTGGAGTAATCAAAAGGCTTTATTGGAAGCGGCGGCGGGAAGGCTCCAGATTAATCGCTTGACTCAGCTCAGAGCATCTCACACGGCTGGCCACGAGCTTCCTTCTACACACATCTTGTCTCATCACCCTTTTCGCCTCTCCTCTCTCCTCTCGATCTCGGCAAACTTTTACACCGTCGGCCAGGCAACGACATCACTAATTACTGCGGACCTGTGACGTGAAAAGAAAAAAGAGAAAATAGCTCCGCGGCAAGTTGCCGGGAGTACAGCGCCTCTAGTGGCCAAAAACAGAAACACATTATGCAAAACGTTTTGCAGCAATTAGGTGCTTGTTTGAAGCGTTGATATTAGAATAGTGTTAAGTACGAACTTTAATTAAGAAGAATAAGAGCTATCTGTTCCTTTAGATTTAAGGCAAATAATTAAAGTTAAGTTATACAGCATTCAGTTATAATAAAGAAAAACACAACCACATGTCATGGAACCTTTAAGGTAAGGTTTACAGTTACTTTTCCTAACAGATTCTAGCTGACTTTAGTCTAGGCGCAGTGCGAGATGCAGTGAAAACGTATATCCCAGGTGTGCATTATCATCCTCTTGTTACTCTGCTATGTCCGCTAAGTACGTCGTAGATTTAGGACAAGTTTTGTTTTGGGTTCGGTAATCACTTTTTTTTAAAACATTTTCGGAAAGCGGAGGTCTTCCAAAAAAACAAAAAAAAAGGGGAAATCCGCCGAAAGGTGGAAGATTTTCATGCCTAGCTTAAAATGAATTGAACAGTCAAGCTTGTATTAATACGTCAAATTCAAAGAAATGTCAAGCTTGATTTAAGCTTATGTGCTGTCTGGGAGAGCAAGGGAAATAAATCTTTTCCCCATTCTGAAATTTCATGCATTTTAAATAACACTTCTGAATCCCACCAAAGTTATCTGGAGAGGCCTGAAGCCACTGCAAAACAGACGGGCCCAGGCTCTTAGCAGAATACCAGTTATGAACTGGAGGGAGGTACAAAGTACAAAGTATTTTACTTTTGTAGAGCGAGTGGATTTCCAAAGGAGTTAGTTCTGCAGAGTTGGTGATCAGAAGATCACAAACATTTCTGGTAAGTGTATCTGCAATCTCATTTCCGTACACCACAACGTACAACAGGGTGGCTACAGAAATTGAGAAAAAAAGTTCCCTGATTTCCCTGACAATCTTTATCAAATTTCCAGAACTTATTATGTACATACATACCATAACCTTTCATATAAATCGCCATTGTGTATCATGCACCAACAGATGAATGCTTCATATAGGGAAATAAATAATAGAAAACCACAAAAATGCTTAATATTAATAAAATTGTAGTTCAGTTTCATAAATCCAAACATAAGATTTAGTCGAACCCTAAAAGACAATATGTAGCAGAAAGTTTCCTCGTTTTATAAAGGTAGTGTTCAATTTTAAGCGTAAGGATGACTGATCAAAATAAACTGGCGACCTAGTCAACTTATTTTATTTCAATCAATGTATCGTTTCAAATTTAAAAAAAAATATGTAAAAAGGCTTAAAAATGAGCACTATATATAAAAAAATCGTCTTGCGAGGGAGCTTAGCAGGCATCACTCAAATGTCCCATCACTTTAAAAAACACAAGGGCACAGTAAGTAATAGACTAAATCATCTTTTACCATTCATTTAACCTATGACTTTATTCAGGAAGCAATTCACATGCCGATATGATTCGCATATCCGATTTCTTGTATGATCCGCATCTTAGAACGAGTCCGAATACATGCACTTTTTCGGATTCGTATAGTGATAGTGCCTACATCACTTAGTCTCGGATTCATATTTCTATGTCCTCGTATGATCTGTATTCTGGTTTCGGATTCGTAAAATGTCTGTATCTGTGCATCAGTTGAGCGTCATGTGATACAGAACGGAGCCGCGCATCAGATTGACAGTTAAAAATGATCTAGTTCACTAGGCAGAAACAAAAGTTCCCTGATTTTTAAATATTTTTGCAAAATTCCCTGATATTTCCATGATTTTTCCAGATCGAAAAAGTACCCTGATTTTTCCCTGATTTCCATGATCTGTCGACACCCTGTACAATGGTATCCATTAGAAACAAACAGATTTCTTCAAGCTTAGCTCAGAGAGAAGTATTAAAATATCCTGATCAGGTCTATTATATATTTTTGCCCAATTTTTTAGGTATTGGATGACACTCCTACTGTCCATCAAACCAAATACATCTTTATCAGTAGTAAGGGTAAACTGAAGAACTCTCCGAATCACTATAATTTTGGATCTAAAAACTGAGCAAAAGTGAGGGTTACAGACACTAAATTTATTTTCCTCCTCGGAGTTACTGATGAAGACACCACTCCCAGCTCTACCGTCTTCAAATTTGCTGCCATCCATGTAGATAGCCAAGGCCTCAGAAGTGATATCATTAATGACCTCAAGGGCCAACTGTTTCAAAAGTTCAGGGTGGTCCTCCTGCTTACTAGCACAGGACTGTAATAAGAGTTTTAATCTGAATGTCATACACTCTTTCACCAAGACAATTTTTAGAATTTATAATTATGTGAATTCTTCAATGAAGAATTCCATAAAAATTTAAGACCTGGCTATCTCTTCAATGCAATCTCCAGTTATTCAACATATTCATTCTCTTCAATACCATTTTACCCTCTTAATAAACTTGTGTTTCCAACAGTCTACTGTTTCTTTCACAAGGCAGCTTTAAGCTTTATAGCCAAAATAAGTATCCTCATAGAGAGTTGCATTAATATTTCAACCATGTTCATACATCCCTGTAATGTATTTTAAATAATTTTATATTATCAGCATTTGCTGGTTTCAATAATGCTGCAATCTTTGGCATTAACAACTTACAGAGTACCAGTGGTGGATTAATGCAAGTTTGTCAGGGGGAGGGGGGGCATTAGTCAGAAGATGGCTATATACATCCATTTTATGGAAGTAAAGTAGGATTTTTTACACTAATTTCTTTTTTCTCAGGGGGGGGGGGAGGAGTCGCCCCTCCCTTTAATCTGCCCTTGCAGAGTACTTCATTCAAACCAGGTAGATCTCAATAAAGGGCACAAATACAATTTAAGTTTTATATCTATAAATTAAAAACATGATCAAAACAAAAGATAATTAGAACATACCATGAAAAAAATATTTATGGGCATATATAAGATGAACTGTTGCCTTGCATCCAGTTAGACTACAATGCCATGACTGATGATCATTCCAAATAAGAGGATATTTCACTTGTACTGAAAACTAAGGAAAGCAAAATTTAAATTTAAAAAAAAAATGCTTCAATTTGCACAGATATCAATTTTAAAATGTTTGTTTTCCAAACAGTGCAGCTTTATATCTATCCATACATGCAATATAATTCACAACTTCCTATCACATCTGTTACACATACTATATAACTTATTTACTATAGTACCTCAAGTGTTTCACTTTCCACTAAAGATCTATACTGAAGACTTGTAGAAGCTTCAAGATGTAAAAGTTGACCATTTATCTGAGTAGAATAGCCTTCTTTAGCAACAATCCAAGGAATCGTAATTTCTAGATATGATCCTTGTCCAACATTCATATGAACAGCATTTGTTTCCTGAA
Source organism: Cheiracanthium punctorium (assembly GCA_038373885.1). Classification (NCBI taxonomy): domain Eukaryota; kingdom Metazoa; phylum Arthropoda; class Arachnida; order Araneae; family Cheiracanthiidae; genus Cheiracanthium; species Cheiracanthium punctorium. The sequence continues at coordinate 282,346 of JAWZYV010019103.1, read as the reverse complement.
AAAAAAAAAAAACATGTATAGTATAGATACTTTTTAAAGATGAAACACATTCCCTTTATGCTTAAAATGTTTATACTCAAATGATTGGAAGACATTTAACAATTTATAATTTTTAGATCAGGAATCTGCACTGTAGTTGTCAAAAATACCAGATTAATCCTGAACATCAAAATTAAAGTTACTACCACTAGAATAGAGAAATATAATAAATAAAGAAATCTCAATACAACGCTAAAAACAAAGTCTTGATGGCTAAATTTATAGAATAAAAAATTAATGCTAAATGCTTTCTTGACCTAAGCTTTTGAATCTAGAACTAAAAAAAGGAGAGGAGATGTATGAAGATAGAAATGAAATGATTATCGCCATATTTCTAATGGCTGTTTGAAATCGATACATACTCTCATTTGGATAAAATGTGGGAAGACAGGACACACCCAGAAAAACTGAATCGAAGAACAGACAAAGTGAAAATCCGAGTACTTTAAATGTAACTATGCTGAAAGGATATTCTTCTCAATCCGTTTATTTAAAGACTGTGAAAATAAACAACAACGATTAAGTGTATTACTTGTTGAACACTGGCAATGGAATAACTCAAATAAAGAAGACCATAGCCGAGAGATCAGGATTAAGCTTCTGTGCAGAGTCTCGAATTAATTGATATTGGATTAACTTCTGTATTTATCTTGGTGAAAAGTAATGTTTAAGTGGAAATAGATAATATCAGCACAGAAACTGAATTGTATACAATAAATGATGAGGCAATGGCTCTTGATATTATATAGTAGGGTGAAATTTTCTAAATAAAACAGATATTGCTTTTGCTAGAATAGTACCTAAATTACATATCTGGTACTTACATGACAGTCCTGTAGGGCATTTACAGGGAGAAATATCATTACAACACATTACAACAAATCAAATTTACAATGCAGAATCCAGTTGTCACAGAAAAGAACTCTGTAAATCTTATAGAGGTGAAGACTGAAGGAATTGCAAATGGATTAATTTTGCTGAACGGGAGAAATAGCCACTTAGACTTCTTTTTGGAAATCACTAATCACAAGTCCATGGTTCAGTTTTGTAATGCTGGTCTTCAAGATATAAAGTTTAAAGAAAAACAGTGTGTGAGTAGAAATGGCGTAAGCGACTGGGATGCTGAATGGGAATTAGTGAACAAAGAGGTATTATCTCATAAATTGGATGGTAGAGAAGATTTTAATATTTGTATTGTAACGAAGAATAAACAAAGTATCCAACTAAGTGAAATTATATTCAACAAAGCCGGTTCGTAAGATAGAAAGAATGGAATTAGTGAATGAGTTCAGAAACTATTTTGCATTAAATATAATAGAATTAGGGTACACATAATAAACTAAAATAGCAATTAATGAAATAAAAGAAAGTCAGCCTAAATGTTTACAACCATATAAAACAAGTGCAGTCGAAAGAAATGAGATTAAGAAAATTGTGAAAGAATGAAAAGATAATGGGATAGTTTCAGAAACAAGATCTTCCTACACTAATCCACTACTACTGGTGAAGAATAGAACTGGGGAACATAGACTTGCAGTTGTTTCAGGAAACTAAACAATCAGATTATCAAAGACAAGTTTCCCTTGTCTTGTACCAATAATTTGCTTGAATATCTAAATTTGTGTAAAATATTTACAACTCTGGATTTAGCTCATGGCTATCTTCAATTACTGTTAACAGAAGAAGCAAAGTTGAAGACTGCTTTCATAACTCTCGATGACACAGGGCAGTTTGAACGTATGATTTTTGTAATAAAAACTTATAAAACATTATTTAATACGGCGGATTAATCAGTTAAAATTTTTTATTTGGGAATACCTTATTCCCCCGTAAACGATATATATTTTGGTTACACATAAACACATAACCAGCATCAGTCGTTTCTGGATCTCACACTAATGGCGGCTTCCTCTTCTATCTCTTCTCTCTTCTTCCGGAATTTTCGATGAATGACGTCATCCCATGATCGGTCGATTGTATGAAGCGCATCGTTGATGCTGCCATCTGTCGTCACTATTTCCAAGCTCTCACGAATGTAGGCATATATACTATTTTTAAAGTTGGTTATTTTTTTAATATTTTTAAAATCAATGGTAATGGGCTCTTCCAAAGCAAAACGGGCCAGAGCGGTACTTTGTTTCTGGAGGTTAATGTCTTGAAAATGTTCGTTTTTTCGCCCTTTAATTTTCCTCTTTGTAATGCCGATGTAGCAATTTTCTTTATTAGTATCATTTGACAAAAAATTAATTTTATAGATCCCTGCGGTTTCGATGGGGTTGATTGGGTCTTTTTCCGATCTAATGCGCTGAAAAATTATTTTTGTGTGCTCCCTGATACTAATAAACACCACAAAAAGTTAAAACTTGAACCAACATTTATTTTAACAAAAACATTAATAGATACAAATACCTTGCACTGGACTTTAGTGCTTTCAAAAAACAAAACTGAATACTGATGCATTAGCACAGTTCCTTATATATGTGCATTAACCAATAATAGATTGCCACGTCATCATCCAATCACAGGTTGCCATGTCATCCAATCAGAACAAGCCTAATGATATTTGCATAAACACTGAGCAGTGGGCTTAGTGGAACAATTAAATATTTAAAAAAATTAATGAAAAATGGTTGTTTATAAATAATAATTACAATTAAAAAAGTGATGATTTAATATGACATTTAGAACTAGAAAGTTCAGTTGCAGTGAAGCAACAAAATACTAACTTTAGCTGAACTGCAACTTTAACTTGAAGTGGAACTTTAATGTGTGCTTCAATAAGGGTTTGTTTACATCTTTGAGGAAGGCTTACTTATGCATTTTAAGTTGTAAATTAAGTTTTAAGGAATATAATTATGTTTTACTAGATTGATATTTGCTTTTAAAGATATTATTTGAAAATGAAATAAAGGTTTGGGAAACATAAAAGAAATGTGTTAACCAACACAATGCCCCTCTTTCCCAAACATACTATAATCTAAATCTCTAAAGGAATTTTTTTTTTTTTTTTTTTTTTTTTTCCCTCTCTCTCTCTTCCTAACTTAGGAAACATTAAATGAATACATACAATTTAATTAAGTAAAAATGATCTTAAATATTCAAAACGACTCCTCTTGAGAGGTTTTGTTAATAAATCTGCAATATTGCAAACACTTCTTATATGTTTAATATCAAACAGTCCTTGTTCATAAAGTTCTCTAACAAACAAGTATCTTAAATCAATGTATCTATTTCTTATATTCTGAAGTCTATGTATCGTAAACTGGATTGCTGCTGAGCTGTCACAATTGATGACTGGTTTTTCGAGTTGGAATCCATACCTGGCTTGTAATTGTGATAACACTGAACATATATACTTGACTTCCTTAGCAGCTTCTGACACACTTATGAATTCTGCCTCCATTGGACTCTGCGCAACACAAGTTTGTTTAGCAACTCTCCATGTAAAAGGCATTCCAGCAAAAAACATGCAATAACCTGACCAGGAGTGTCTATGAGAAGGATCACTTGCCCAATTAGCATCCACGTAAACTGTAAGTTGGAAAGGGAGATTATTAGACAAGTATTCAATGTGTAAATCTTTGGTTGAAGCAAGGTAATGCAATATGCCCTTTAATTTTTCCCAATGAGATCTAGCTGGATTTTCACAAAATTGAGATAGCGATGCAACACTAAAAGCAATATCGGGTCGTGATCTAGATGCTATGTACATTAGACATCCTAAAAGATTTCGATAAGGCAGCTTTTGCATTAAAGCCTTTTCTTGATTTGATTTGGGACATTCAGTCTTGTTGGGAACTATGCCTGGAGCTAGAGGTATATAAGTTTTGCAAAAAACATTACAATTAAATCTTCTTACACATTTTGTAATGTAGTCCGATTGACTAATAAATGCTCCTTTATCTGTGCAATTAAATTTAACCCCTAAAAGCTGGTCAATTGGACCAAGGTCCTTAACATCATAAATGTTCTTAATTAATTTAACTACTTCCTGCAGTGTTTCTTCATTTTTAGCATATATTGGGATATCATCCACATAAACTTGAACAATTGCTCTATTTTGATAGTTATATACACATACTATCCCCGGTATTTCTTCAAATCCCGCTGTTAGCAGCTTTTGATGCAACTCATTATACCAACATCTTCCACTTTGATGAAGCCCATAAATGGACTTATGAAGTTTTAAAACATAAGTTTCCTTACCTCTGACTTCGTAACCTGTTGGTTGTTTCATATATAGATCTTTATCAATATCACCATATAGATAAGCACTTTTCACATCAAGTATGCAGTGATTCCAACCTAGCAATACTATAAATAAAAGAATAAATAATCGAATTAATATGAAGTTAGTTACAGGGCTATACGTTTCTTCATAATCTCTTCCTTCATACTGCTTATTGCCCAATGCCACAAGCCTTGCTTTATAGTTTGCTACATGTCCTTCACTGTTCCTTTTGATTGTAAAAACCCATCGAGACCCTATTACTTTAACATCTGGGGGTTTCGGAATAAGTGACCACACTTTACGTTCTTTCATGGTTTTTATCTCTGCATCCATTGCGTTTTGCCATTTATCTGCTTCCGGCAACATCTTAGCTTGAGCAACCGACTTTGGTATTTGTATATCTGTGCAATACATTTCCCCTAATACTTCTCCACATGCACATTCATCTTCATTTAATACTTCAGAATCCTTACTTGTTTCCTCTTTCTCGTCATTATCGACAACTGCCTTTTCCATCTCTAATGTGTGCTCGGATTTATCATTAGTTGAAAAGTTAAAGTCCTCAATATCGTAATTTAGATTGTGTTCCTGACAATATTTATCTGCTTCATTTTTGCTTCTGAGAGTCGTTCCATCAGATGTTATGTAATAGATATCAAGTCTTCCTTTGCTAGCCCCATGTTTCCTTTCCTTCCAAATTCTTGTAAAAGAAATTTTGTCATCGGAACCGTTTTCACTTGATGAGGTTTCTGGATCACTGTGCGGCATAGTCTCACTACTTTCTCTACTAGAAGTACTAGGCTGAGGATTTGCATCTATCTCATCTATTTCCCAATTTATTCTATAGTTTAATTTTTGAAGCATATTGGTTTCTACTGGCATAGCCTCGTTTCCCATCTTATTTTCATCAAAAGTCACATTTCTAGATTCTATAATAGAGTTTTCGCTCGGAAACCAAATCCTGTAACCACTTGTTCCCAATCCATAACCAACAAATATACCTCTTTTCCCTCTTGGTTGAAATTTATTTCTTTTGTTAGGGGGTTGGTAAACGTAGGCTATACAGCCCAGTCTCTTTAAATGTTTGACATTTGGCTTTCTGCCATACCACCTCTGAAATGGAATGCATTGAATAGTCTTATGCAATGTACGATTCCTAAGGTAGTTAATAGCCATTACTGCTTCTATCCAATGATAATCTGGTAATTTAGTGGATTGAAAATAACTCCTAACACCTTCTAAAAGTGTCCTGTTATATCTTTCAGCGACCCCATTCATCTGCGGTGAATATACACTTGTTCTTTCATGTTTAATTCCCAATTCTCTTAATACATTAAAAATTCTTTGATTACAATACTCTAGGCCATTATCACTCCTAATCACCTTAACTTTCTTATTTGTTTGTCTTTCTACCAGAGTTATAAATTCTTTAAGTTTAGGAAATACTTCATCTTTTGTTTTTAGGGGGAAACAAAATGCACGCCTACTAAAGTCGTCTATAAATGTTAAAATATATCTGTATCCTTTCATTGATGTTACTGGGGCTGGACCCCATACATCAGTATGTACCAGTTCTAATAATTTCGATGATCTAATTTCTGGTAGCCTAGGATGACTACACTGAGTACTTTTAGCCAATTTACATGCTTCACATATATGTTCTCGACCACTTAATTTTGTAATACCATTTACCATCATCTTTTGAACCATTTCTCTTAATATACTAGTATTACAATGTCCATAGCGCTCATGCCACATCATTAGAGAATTATGGTCAAGCGAAAAACATTGTTCACTCTTGGTATCATCTTCATTTGCCGTTTTCCCTTCATGTGGTATTCCCCTCAAAATGTAAAATTTGTTACTACGTTTAGCCGTGTATAAATATTTCCATTTGTTCGAATATATTTTAATACCTCTATCTAATTTAACATGCATCCCCGCATCATCCATTTTTGTCACAGATATTAAATTCCTTTGAACAGAGGGTACATATAACACATTCTTCAGAGTAATAAGTACAAGCTTACCTCTGTCTCTGACATAGAACTTAACAAAACCAATTCCCTTGACTGGATGTGGAGTGGTACCCATTCGGACGACGGAGCCTGCTGGTGGTTCCCTCAAGGTGACGAAAAACTCGTCGTTTTGGCATATATGAGCGGTAGTAGCACTGTCTATCGTCCAATCTCTTGTATTCACATGCTCACCAGAATAATTAGCTTCATCCTCAACTAATAAATCAGCTAAATAGCTGCAACCACTTTTCACATTCTTCTGCTTCCTTTTATATCCTCCAGTACCCTTTGGCTTGTTTTTTCTTTCGTAACAGTTTCTTGCAAAGTGCCCAGTTCTACCACATACATGACAGGATTTTGCAGAAGGTTTCTGGTCTCTAATTTCTTCGTTTAATTTCCTTTGATGAGATGTTATAAATGAATCTTGCATATTTCTTTCTTCTTCCCTTATACTTCGCCTTCCATATTCACCAAGTAACATCTCTTTAATTTTCTTAAATGTAAACTCTTTATCTTCTAAATTGTATATTTCTCTAACTAGACCATCATAATCTTCAGGCAGGAATCTTATAAGCTGATAGCATCTCTGTTTTTCATCTATTTCTTCACCAGCCTCTTCTACCCTCTTATATGCAGCTTCAAATCTTGCTATAAAAACAGACATGGGTTCTTCTGGATTCAACTTTACATTTTCATACTCTGTAATTAAATGGGCTTTTCTTGCTCTTGAGGTAGCTTGAAATGCATCTGCCAATGCCTTCCAGGCTTCAGCTGGATCTGTTATATCTTGTATGATTTGCCTAGTTTCATAGTCACAATTAGCCCTAATTATACCAAGAGCCCTTTCTTTCAGCTGATCAACTTTTAGCTTTTCTAACACAGACAATTGTTCAGGTAGTACTGGCTGTGTGCTCTTGTCAATCCATTTGGAGACACCATCTTGTTCAAGAATAGCCTTGATGTTCAGCTTCCAAGTCCTGTAGTTGTATCTATTCAATTTCAGTTCAATAGAAGAATAAACTGGTGTTTTGTCAGCCATTTTCATAAGATATTTAGGGAGCACAAAATCATTTCAATACTTTAAATAAACCACAGCTACTGCTACCAGTCTGTGTGCTCCCTGATACTAATAAACACCACAAAAAGTTAAAACTTGAACCAACATTTATTTTAACAAAAACATTAATAGATACAAATACCTTGCACTGGACTTTAGTGCTTTCAAAAAACAAAACTGAATACTGATGCATTAGCACAGTTCCTTATATATGTGCATTAACCAATAATAGATTGCCACGTCATCATCCAATCACAGGTTGCCATGTCATCCAATCAGAACAAGCCTAATGATATTTGCATAAACACTGAGCAGTGGGCTTAGTGGAACAATTAAATATTTAAAAAAATTAATGAAAAATGGTTGTTTATAAATAATAATTACAATTAAAAAAGTGATGATTTAATATGACATTTAGAACTAGAAAGTTCAGTTGCAGTGAAGCAACAAAATACTAACTTTAGCTGAACTGCAACTTTAACTTGAAGTGGAACTTTAATGTGTGCTTCAATAAGGGTTTGTTTACATCTTTGAGGAAGGCTTACTTATGCATTTTAAGTTGTAAATTAAGTTTTAAGGAATATAATTATGTTTTACTAGATTGATATTTGCTTTTAAAGATATTATTTGAAAATGAAATAAAGGTTTGGGAAACATAAAAGAAATGTGTTAACCAACAATTTTATTAGGTTTAATTGGAATACGGAAGTTCTTTTTACTGGCGATATTAGAAAGTTTATTGGCTATCCCTCGGCTAAAGGGGATAGCAGTAGTAAAACATGGTTTATCTTTTTGACAGTTGTCTATAATATTTAATTTACGTTGCCTTGCTTTGAAAACTTTATCGAAAATTTCTCGAGGGTAGTTGGCGTCTTGACATTGTTTCCAAATGAAAGCAATTTCTTTTTGAAGGAGGTCAGCGTTAGAACAAACTTTGAAAGCGCGGTCGATATAGGAACGAATAGCTGCAATTTTATAGTTGAAAGGGGTTTTAGATTTAAAATTTACTATATTAGTATTACAAGTAGGTTTTCGAAAAATGGTGGTCTCAATGAGATTATTGTTTCTTGTTATGTTCGCATCTAAGTAATTGAGGCTATTATTGATTTCTTTTTCGTAGGTAAATTTAATGTTCGGGTCTATGGCATTAAGTTGATTGATCAAATTATTTTCTTCATTATTGTGGGTGGTAAGGATAGCGAAGATATCGTCGACATAGCGAAGCCAAAGTTTGATGGTACTATTGTGTGTCTGTTTAATCTGTTCCTCAAGGATTCTCATTTTCCAGTCGGCAATTATTCCGGATATGGGGGAGCCCATGGGGACTCCTTGTATTTGTTGGTAGAAGTGATTATTATATTGAAAATACGAATTATTTAAAATTAGATTTATTGCACTAGTTAGGGTGTTAATTATGTCTATATCTTTAAAACTACTTTGAATTTGTTTGTTAATAATTTGGTTCATTTCTTTAATATCTATTGACGGGTATAGATTTACAACATCGAAACTGACCATAATATCGTCTTCATTAAGTTTATAATCGCGGATGTTTTTAATGAAATCGTTGGTGGAAGTTAGAGTGCTGTTAGAGGGGGGGTATAATTTCTTGCAATATATCCTTCATATATTTTTCAAGAGTGTAGGTGGGGCCTTCGCATTTGCTCACAATTGGGCGAAGGGAGGGGGAATTTTTATGATCTTTAAATTTAGCGAAAATCCGTGGGAAAAAGAAAATTAAAGCCGGACAGACAAGATGAAAACTGGATTGGACGAGTTAAGAGTCGCAGATCAGGAGATGAAATCCGGATTGGAGAAAATTGAGAAAATCCAGAAAAATTTTGAGTTGGAAACTAAGCAAAACCAAAAACAATGGAAAGAAATGAAGGAAGAGATGGAAGCGAGAATAACTAGTTTAGAAGAAAGCCAAGCAAAAAGCATGAAAGAGTTACAAGATAATGTGAAAAGTTTGAAAGAAAATGTAGCTGCAAAAATAAGTGAAGAGTATGAAGCTAAAATTGAAGAAAAACTGGACTCTCTCGTCAAACTGGTAAAATTGCCGGAAAACATCAGACTGTCGCCATGCAGCCCAGCAGTGAAACTAACACCTTATGATGGAAAGACTCCTTGGGAAGCATACAAGACGTTTTTAATTGTCGCCAAACAGTTAGAATGGAAACAAATGAAGAGGAGAGCACATAACATCCAACAACAAACTACAATTAATGGCCATAGTATGGAATTTTGACAGACTTAGGCAGTTCTTAAGAAAATCATCACGTAACTTATCTTTCATGGTTGTCACCGATTGTCAAGTTTTAGTCTATATGAATGCAAAAAAATCCATTAATGCTCAAGTAGCTTGTGGGTATTGGTACTTCAAAATTATAGTCCTGAGTAGCTTGACGAAGGACTATAATTTTTAAGTTTGTGACATCGACCTACAGAAAATATGGCACATGTGTATGCCATGAGCAGAGCACCCTTTGTTAACTCTGAAAATATGTGAAACTCAATTCTAGATAAGGAACAGGAAGTATATTTAATGTTACCTGAAGATGAACAAGACATGCTGACTCAGAATTAAAGAGGACAATTGAAGCTGTTACAGTACCATATAAAGAGAGAACGAAAGACGAAAAACAAAGAGCAAAAGCTTACATCCTCAACCATAAAGTGCAGACAAAAGATAAAAAGAAACTTCTCTATGTGATTCCCAAGAGCATGAGGAAGAGTACTACAGTCAAATTCCATGATCTCATAGAACACTATTCCATAGACAGAACAGTAAGTAAAATCAGAGAATTAATTGATTTCCATCCTTGAAATGTTGTCATTGTGGTGTCCCTTGCCTGTGAGCACCTGGTCCTTCAGAAACGTGCTTTCAATTGCTAGCCAGCAATCACTAACCTGCACTTGAATTTGAAGCTGTGACATTCATTCCGCCAGCAAATCCGAAGCTACTCCAATTATACAAAACTTGGACACTACTGCGCAAGCTGCTATAAAAGGCACACCAAGCTAGAGCTCAAGGCAGTTCTATCTTTCTAAGAGTGGCAGCATCAGCAAGAAGTTGCCCCTGCCGGAATCTGGTGCGGCCGCCTTTGAGTCCTGCCTGATGTTGTGGATCCTCCACCATTGCTGTGGATAATCAGTATCTGTTCTCCTAAACTTTCAGCTCAATACTGCAGATCCGTCCTCTTTGTTGTGGATTCGGAGTGCCTGCTCTTTCCTACATCTAGCTTCACGCAATCGATCCGGTGTTGCTCTCAGCTTTGCCTACCACACCTGCTGCAGTACTTATGTTACTAACTATGACTTATTGTTTTATTTTGCTTCATTATTTCTTAAGTTACAGGTCAACATTCATTAATTGTTACCGCTTAATAAAGTTGGATTTCGACATAATTATTGTGATCATTTAAACCGAAACTACCTTTTGATCTGGAGTCAAAAAGGGGTTTGCCACAGTGTCCCCTTTATTGGGGACCTTAGAGAACTTTGAATGTCTTTATTGTTTCCAGTTTGAATGGTGACTGTCTTTCAAGAGGCAAGAATTTAATTGTGCAAAGCTGATTTTCAAGTACACTTCTATGCAAACATATTTTTCACAGTGCAGCTGCTCAAAAATTTGTTAACTAAGTTCACCTGCTCCCTCGACAGATGTCCCTAGGACCTGTTCAGAGGAGTTCGGTAAGAAACAAACTAGCCTTTTCCCTTTTTGAAGATTTTTTGCTTGGCTGTTGTATAGAATAAAATTGCATTCTGGTGACAAACTTGCTGGTGAGGTGGCAAAAGCAGCTTTTCGTGTCCCACCCTTTTGTGAAAAAGACCCAGAATTGTGGTTCCTATAAGTTGAATCCCAGTTTGCATTTTCAGGTATAACAGCAGACTTAACAGTGTCATGCAATAGTCTCGGCCTTGGACGCTAGTGCTTTGGGATACGTTAAGGATATCGTCTTGAACCCTCCTGACAAAGATGCATATAAGTCTCTTTTAGAGAAGGATTTTATCCCAGTACTCGCAATCAGAAACGGCTCAGCTAAAACAACTTCTGCAGGATTTTCACATTGGAGATTTGAGACCGTCTCAACTCCTAATACAAATGAGAAATTTGGCCAATGGAAAAGTCTCCGATGACCTATTAAAACCACTCTGGCTGCAACGATTACCACTACCCAGTCAACAAATTTTGTCCACATGTAAGGATAAATTAAGTGATTTGGCAGAGATAGCCAATAAAATCCATGAAGTTTCAGGTAGTTTGGAAATAGCGTCCACTACCACAACTTCTAGCAGTTCAGATGAGGTTGGAATCGAATCTCTGTGTAAAGTACTTCGCAATCTCAAACATGAAGTTTGGTGATTTCATTAGGCCTCTTTGAATACAAATTTATGTGTTTTGGTCTGCGGAATGCAGTGCAAACATTCCAACGCCGCATACACAACATTATTCATGGGTTGGATAGCTGTTATGGTTATCTTGATGACATTTTGGTTGCATCAACTGATGGAAAGCACACAGGCAGGATTTATACCGTTTGTTTGAGTGGCTCTGTGACCACCAGATTAAAATCAACATCGATAAGTGTATTTTCAGTCAACATGAGTTAGACTACTTAGGATTTAAAATTTCAGACTATGGCTTAAAACGGCTGCCAGAAAAGGTTACAACAATTGCTGTTTTTTCAAAACCAGAAACAGGGGCACAATTATGCTGTTTTTTGGCCATGCTTTATTTCTATCATATGTTCATAAATCATGCATTTTCCATTCAAGCACCTTTGTCAGACTTAATTTGCAATAAAAAACCAAAGGATAAAAGTCCTATTGTTTGCGACCTTGACTCGGAGTTACTTTTGAGTTGCGATGCATCTGATATCAGGATTGGTGCCGTTTTGCAACAAAGTACTAAAGAAGGCATTCAACTTGCCTTTTTTTTTTTAGGAAATTAAATGATGCCAAAAAAAAGTATAGTACATATGACAGAAGCTTTTAGCAATCTACTCTACCATTTGATACTTCCGACACATGGTAGAGGGTAGGCCATTTACAATTCTTACAGACCACAAACCACTCATATTTGCATTCGTGCAATCTCGGGAGCGAGACTCGCCCAGGCAGCAAAGACATCTTGAATATATCAGCCAGTTTACAACTGATATCAAACATGTTCAATGAAAAGGAAATGTGGTCGCAGATACATAGTCACAAATTAACTCTATCTGTACCATCACTATTGATTTTAAGGCCATTGCCCTAGGTCAGAAAGATGATGAGAGAGTTGAAACAATTGTCAAATGCCTGTACGGGATTAGAGTTGAAACTATTTCCACTCGAGGAGGGCTGTGAACTTTTTTGTGAAGCTTCACAAGGTAAAATCCGGCCATATATTCGAAAACAATTCAAACAAGTATTAGATTGCATTCATTCCTTGTCCCACCCTGGGTAAAGCCACAGTCAAATTGGTCATAGAGCATTTTGTCTGGCATCACAAAGATATTGCCGGTTGGTGCAGAACATGTATTCCCTTTCAACAATCTAAAGTAGATAGGCATATGAAATCTCCATTAGGATCTTTTCCTACACATGAAAGTAGATTTTTGCATGTACATTTAGATGTCGTCGGACCTCTGCCACCTTGTTGTGACTTTCGATACCTTTTCATGTGCATCAATCGTTACACTCGTTGGATAGAAGCAATATCCATGAAAGATCAGTTAGCCAGTACTGTTGCTGATGCATTTTTGCAGGTTTGGGTTACTCTGTTCGGCGTCCCAGAAATTATTACCAAGAATTTTGACGGACACTTGATACAGGAATTTTCTAGATTGCTGGATCGTACAAAAATCATACCACAGAGAGCATATAACTCAACATACAATGGCATGATTGAACGTGTTCACTGCTCACTTAAGGCAGCGCTGATGGCCCATTGTTCAGTTGACTGGACAGGAATTTTGCCCTTAGTTCTTTTAGGAATGTATACTAGTCTAAAAAAGGACTTGGGTACTTCCTCCTCCAAGCTGGTCTATGGAACATCACTTAGGTTACCTGGAGAATTTTTTCAAAGGATTTCCGAGAAAAAACTTCCTTAACAAGATTTCTTGCCCCATCTTTATGAGCATATGCAAAGTCTGCGCCCTGAGCCAGCCAGTCGACACACAAATACAGATGTTTTCATCCATCCTGAGTTACACAAGACTTCTCATGTCTTCGTACATGTGGATCACATCAGATGTCCTCTGCAACAGCCATATGACGGATCCTATGAGGTGGAGTCCAGACATGATAAGTTTTTCACTATTTGAATAAATGGCAAACTCCAGAACGTTACGATCGACTGCCTGAAACTGGCATTTGTGTGTAAGGCCGATGAATCTTAAACTCAAGGTATGGAGTCAATGGATCCGGTAATTACGTGCTCTGGCCGTACTTCCAGACCTGTTGTTTGTTTCCACAGTTAATACATTGAAAATCCCGGGGGAGTGTGTGGTGTCCCTCACCTGTGTGCACCTGGTCCTTTGGAAACGTGCTTTCGATCGCTAGCCAGCGATCACTAACCTGCACTTGAATTGGAAGCTGTGACGTTCATTCCATCAGCAAATCTGAAGCTACTTCAATTATGCAAAGTTTGGACATTACTGCACAAGCCGCTATAAAAGACACATCAAGCTAGAACTGAAGGCAGTTCAATCTTACCAGGAGTAGTAGTGCCAGCAAGAAGTTGTCCCTGCCGGGATCTGGTGTGGCCGTCTCTCTGGATTCTCTGTCATTGCTGTGGATAATGAGTACTGCTCTCCTCAACTTCCAGCTTGATACTGCAGATCTGTCGTCTGCGTTGTGGATTCAGAGTGCCTGCTCTTTCCTGCATCCAGCCTCATGCCATTGATCCGGTGCTGCTCTCAACTTTGCCTACCACACCTGCTGCAGCACTTGTGTTACTTACTATGACTTATTTCATTTCATGTTTTATTTCATTTCGTTATTTGTTAAGTTACAGTTCAATGTTCATTAATTGTTACTGCTTAATAAAGCTGGATTTTGACATAACCATCGTGATCAGTTGATCACGATCGTTTGAGTGATCCTTTGTGTCAAAAAGGGATTTGCCACAACGTCCCCTTTATCATAATCATATTTCTATGCGTTTTGAATGTCTGGTGAACAAAGTATCTGCAGGTAAAACAAGGTTTTCTTAAGACCATTAAGACCAAAAAAAGAGCTTTTGCAGCCTAGATCACTTGGGATAGAAGAAATAATGAATTATTAGTCATTACTGATAATTTCATGAGATTAGTCCAGCTGACACCAGTATAGAAACTATCCTAAAAGCCTTAAAGAACTTTGTAAATAACTTTGATTTACCAGAAGAAATCAATAGTGACAGAGGAACTTGCTTCACATCTTGAACATTCCAAGAATATTGTAAAGATAATGGTATACATCATACACTGTGCGAGTTCAAGAAAACATCCACAAGCAAATGACATGGTTGAAAGAGTCAATCAAACTATACTAATAACAATTACAACTGGCACGGAAAATAGAAACCTAAAGACTGGGATGAAAAAAAATCAAGATAGTTGAAAGGAATTTAAACAATGTTGTGAACAAGTTGATATATAAAATGCTGTTTGAAATGTTAAATGGATAAAGTTATGTTACAACTGTACAGCTCACAACATTCGTAAAATGAAAAATGTGAAAGTAATTTTTTTTCTGGCCAACAGGACATTTTTTATTCAGCCAATGGACCAAGGCATTATCAAAAACCTTCAACTTTTCTACAGCATCTGTTGGCAGGCATCAACAGGCATCTGTTGGTTGAAAGCATCAACATCAGAGATTTTGACTATAAGAATCTCAGCATCATTCTTCATGCTTTGTGAAAGTGTAAGCAGGCATTATACAAGGTCAGTGAGAGAATGATTATAAAATGCTTTCATAAAGCGAGATTTGTAAAGGAAGAAACTGACAGAGTAAATGTAATGAAAAACTTTGATGAAAATTATCCTGAGCTGGCTGTCAATAATTTGAAAGATGCAAGTTCTGATCCTTCAATCTTGTTGAGGATTATGTCAATGTAGACCAAAATGTGGTTGTGTGTGGCATGATAACTGAAGCGGACATTATTGCTCAAGTGATGGAAAACAAACAAGCTGAGGTCACACTATTTGGGGATGAAGAGAACAAGGAAATACAAGAGAAGATCCTACCTAGTACGTCAGAGGCCATGGTGCATACTAGAGGTGGGCCGGATATCCGTATCCGCATCTGTAAATATTCGAAGATAAAAATTATACAGATCCAGATCTATTAGAGTGAAAAGAATTATTGGTATCTGTATACGGATCTGCCAGAGCGAAAAATAATTATCCATATCCAGATCTGGCTTTTCAGAGTGGATTTTCCATGGATCTTTTAACAGCTTTCAGGACAAGTCAAAGAAATGAAAAAAGATCAAATTATATTTTATTAATTAATATTTTATAATTAAACATAACTTTTATTGTTTAAAACTTAATAATGTGTATTATTTATAAGCGATTTTTCTTGTTTAGCACAAAAATCACTCTTATGATAAACAAGTAAATTAATATTAGTAAATTAAAGCTATTAAAATGCACTTACTATTGGCAATACTTAGTAAGCTTATTGAATATTTTTACAAGGTGGGCTTTATCCTAACTTCGACCTCTCACCCACCTTTAAAGGGTTCATATTTTGCTATAGAAAGTGTGATTTTCGTATAGGGATGATCAGGGTAAAATCTTTTTAGGGAGGGCTAAGCCCCTTCCTAGTGATGCTAATTGTATTTATACATAATTATTAATGATTTTTACTTTTCGAACATGTACCATGTAAGGAAAGTCTTGTAATCATGAAAAAATTCGACTATGAGATTTTGATGCAGTTACCACAGAGTAGATACATATAAGGGATAGAGAGCGATTTGGCAACCAAAATTTAAAGCACTTGTCTGGACAGGCATAATTCTTGCTTATCCAACTCACTTTTCAGTTTTGTATGTAGCATTTGCAGCTTGTGAGCTAATCACTGTTACATTTTAAAAGAAAAATGGTACATAGCTACTCTGCATTGGATGCAATTCATGATTTCTGAAATGTTCTAGAATAACAATTTACAGGTGTGAGTGCGTGAACATTTATATATATATACATATATGCATTTTTTTTCAAAACATAACTTTTTATGAAAGGTGATTTTTTTAATGTATCCACATTCACTTAACCTTGGCAATATTTTTTTTTTACACCAAGCAGGCTTGTTGTAGTACGTATGTTGACAGTAAATTTGGCTAGTACTTTACACTAACCACTCGCCAAATATGGCAATAAAGCTTAAGTCTAGCCTCTGTGCGGCTTTCCATGCCACAAGCATCATCCTTTGCTCATACGCAATATGCTCTTTACTATATTTCAACTCTATGATACTTGCAAGCTTTGAGGTCTTTTGTATTCATTTATGCTATTTTTATGATGATGCATGTATGAGGGTGAACACGATAGCTCCTAAACAGTGAATTCGGCTGAGCTCATGTTTGGTATAAGCAGTCTGCCCAGCTTAATAGAATAGCTAATTTACTATCAAAATTTACTCCAAAAAGCAGAATGGTATTATCTAGGATCACACTGACTAATTATTACGCTTCGGTACAGTGAAAATTTATTATTATATGCAGGATATTCCTTAGACCAATATTCCATTAAGCAGGTTCGACTGTATAACATGTATAGTCCAGAATGAATACCTTTTTTTACGGGGATACAAAAATTAATTCTTATGTACAATGGGCTATGGACGAAAATTCTTCAAAGTGTGCTATCATGTAAACAGTGTATTTGATTGGGTGCAAACTGGGTATGTTTATTATAGGTAATGGTCACATGACCTGCATAGATTTTAGTATAGGTAGTATTGGTACTTTGTTCACAGGGCTGCAAAAAAAGAATTTTTATACATTACGGCTTACAGATACAAACTGTTTAAAGTGCTTCAATGCCTATATAATGCATGTGACTCAGCTCAAATTATTAGGTACACATATTATAGGTTGCTGTCTTACATACTGTATAGATTTTGGTGTGCATAGGATTTAGTTTTTTACAGGACTAGTCTTTTACATACATTGTGACAAATTACACAAATTACTTTAAGTGCAATAGCATCTGAACACTGCAATCAATTGTGATGAAATTTAGTAGGCAAATTGTGAATCCCCATCTCAAAATGTGTAAGTTTACATAAGTATAGGAGACATGTAATTTTACAGGGATACCAAAACTTTCATGTACATTTCAGCACATAGACTCTAATTATTGTGAATACATTTCAGTATTGTTAAATTACTTAAAACAGGATAAAATTGATCAAGAATATATGAATTAGGGAAAAAATATTCGAACACCATCTAATAATTTTCACTTTAGTTTTTTGCTGAATTAGTCACCGGTTCGAATTCATTTAAATGCTTGGCAACAATCAAGTGCTCAGAAAGTCAAGAGGAGTTACTCCAGATTTTTAATGTTATATTAGAAGAAAACCCTCATATTTTGACAAAAAAAAAATTTCTGCAAATTTCTTAACTGGCAGCAATTTATCGTTTATTAGTGTTTAGTACGGTTTGTGAAGAGCCATCCAAAATATTTTCAAGTGTCTGATGTGTCATAGGTATGTACCAAAATCATATGATTTTTTCAACCTACTGTCTTAATAACAAGAGGTTCTGTAGATTTGAAAACCTGCTTGGTTTGGTAGTAACGATTCAATAACTTAATGTATATAAAATCCTGTTGTGATTTTTTTAAAAGGAAATTTTAATTACTAAAATATTTTTTAAAACATACACTACACAGTATCTGAAAGTTATCATTGTGGCAGAATATTTCATACAGTGTGCATGGAATTATTGCTTCAAAATTATATCCAAACAAAAAGATCTGTATCTGTATTCACGGATATGACAACAAATGATCCATTTTCATATTTGTATCCATGGATATGAAACAAATGATCCGTTTTCATATCCATAGCTACAGATATATGAAACAAATGATCTGTTTCCATATCCATATCCACGGATATAAAACCAAGTTATCCATTTCCAGATACGTATCTGTGGATCTAACTTTTTAACGATCCGGCACACCTTTAGTGCATACACATGAACTTCAATGCTTTTTTTGAAGATCAGTCTAAAGTAGAAGATTCTATTTTTGTATCAATTGATAGGCTGGAATTACATGTCATGACTGAAAGATTGCATTCATTGAAGCAATCAAAAATGATTTTTTTTAAGCGGTCAATAATTAAAATGTAAAAAATATTCAATTTAATGAAAAAAAAAATGTAGCACATTTTCAGATAAAGTTTTCGTTTGAAATCTTTCTCTGATCAAAAAGTTAATTTTTTTATTTAGCTCTTCTCTTTTAGAGAATATACATAATACATGTTTTGAATTTTTCTCTGATCCCTTCAACTTTGAATTATCCAAGTTTGACTGTAGCAACAAAACTAGAAAACCATCACATTATATTTGTAAATTAATGATCAATGAGAGAAAATAAGACCCAAATGAAATGATGATGGTAGTTCCTTTGAAAAAAAATTAAAGAAAAACCCTTAAAGGATTTTGAGCAGTGAAACTGACTTACTTTTTCTTTAGAAAATAAAATATCAATTGTTGCTTCTGCTAGAGTACTTAGTCGTATATCAAAACTCTGGCACAATCTTTTTTCTCCAACATTCCTTTCTTTTGTTGCTTCTAGTGTTTGATAATCCTGCATAAAATTTTAAAAACACAATATAAAGAACATGAAAATGAACAGAGGATACACAATAAAAAACCATTTTTAAAGAAATTGATTTGATAAAAGTTTTAAAAAATGAAAAAATTTATGATAATAATCAAGTTTTCACTGCAGCTGTTAAATCACACTAAAAGCGGCTATAGTGATGTCTTCCTAGGATATCCCCATGCATCAAAATTGTAATTGCGTTTTCTGTTTCATCTGAACTCATGCATTCTTTGATAACTTTTCACTGACTGACCAATAAATTCAACAAATTCTCTTATCAATCTTTAGTAATAAATAGGTGCTGCCAATTAGAAATTCTGCTTTCACCTTATGTGATGGTGCAATTTTTTATAAATAGTCTAATTTTTGAGTTGTCATGTTTTGTTTTTGTTTATTGTCGTTGTTGTTTGTTTTTTTCATTTAGAAAAATATGTGCCTTTTTACTCAAAAAAGTTTAACTGAAAGCTTAGAAACATCAAATTAATGTTACTGTGTTTTAGACAGGAAAGTCTTTCTGCTTACTAGCAGTAAGGCTTATAAACTATTCACACAGTTCTAGCACATGCATGCTTATAAACTTTTTTTTTTCATTTACAATCAAACCTTATTATAAGGTCACCAGTAGGGACTATGCAAAAGACACCTAATAAGCAGGATGGTCATAAATGCAATGAAAGGAAATTGTTATCAATTTTAACTTTTATATAAATAAATATATTTTTAGCTGATTAAAAACAAGCAGGAAATGTAAATTGTTAAACACTAATTAATGTCTTTTATTTTATCTAAATATTAAACTTAATGCAGTAATAATTAATTACAAAAATGGAAGAGCAATAACAGATGTAACTGCATAAAAATAAAATACTGCTCAGTGTTAAAAAATCTCATTTAAGCAAATTTGTCTTTGCCTCATTTTAGTTATAGTTGTTACTTTTTATCAGTCATACAGAATTTTAAATACTCCTCTAGAAAAGATTAGCAATGTACTTTCAGGATTTTTTATTGAGTTTCATTTCAGTGACTGATTTTTCATTTCGATATCACTTTCAGCAACATCAGCATTTAATATTTCGGATATAATTATATTAATTGAAGCTTGAAAACAAATTTTCACATCATTGTCAATTGTTACAAGCTTCTTTTCACTAAAAAATACTAAGCTGGTATTCAGATCAACATAAACATAGTTTGTTAGAAACACAAATTTAAAATAGGAAGAATATACATTTCAGGATTTCAGGTAGTACAAAAGTTTGACCCTTCATCAGCTATGAGATTGCTAATTTACACACAAACAGGAAGGCATGGAGGAAACTCACTAGTTTTTTCTCCTTGTATTATTTAGGGATGTAACAGATAGTGACTTTGCCGGATACCAGATATCCAAAGCTCCTTTGGTTGCTGGATACAGATATCCGGCACTAAACATGTATTTAGTTATCAAGTGTGTTTTTTCATTTTTTTTTTTTTTTTTTATATAATGACAACAGATGAATAAATTGCAAACATGTTTCACACATCATTAAAGTATTTTTTCAATAATTGTCTAATAATTTACAAAACTAAATATCTTTACATATATGTACATAAAAAATGGTATTTAAAATGTAAAAAGTTAAAATATTCTTTTTATGTGTGCACTACTGGCAGAAGCGAATAAATTTTAACCATGGCACATTTATTAATGTATCTATAATTTGGATTATTTTCACAAAGAAATGCATACATTTTTAATATATTTAAGAATAAGATATCTATTTTGATAAGATACCTATGATAGATGAGTTTTTTTTTAAACATAGGTTTAATGCCTTTTTTCTGTTTTAATAATTTAACATTAATTTACATTAAGTCATTTTTAGTTTTATTTTAAGTTAAATTACTTTTAGAGATTGATAAATAAAAAGTAAATCTCTTTTAAAAATTTATAATGAAATTATCATGCTTTCATTTGTAGTTTTACACAGGTATGAATAAGAATTTTTCAAGTTATGCATTAAATTTCTTTAATCGAAAATAATATACTTTTTTAACTACAAGTTAAAAAACAAAAATAGATCTGTTTAATTGTTTAGCTTCTAAAATATACAAGCTTCTTTCACAGTACAAAAATTTATATGGCACCATAGAGGGCGGAAAATGGTGTGTGTGTGTGTGGGGGGGGGGCAAATTCATTATAAAAATCATTTCAAAGATTAGTTTCCAAATTTTACGACAATTTCACTTTTTTACTTTTGATTTCGACATTCCAACATACACAATACTGTAGTAGTAACTAAAACAACTATTTTAAACTAGTAAAATACCATGTTACAACATGGCTGTTTGCACAAGCAGCCATGTTATAATTTTCATTAATAAATATTTCACAAACACATTTTAAATGCACATATTTTAAGTAAACTCAACTTTAAAAATCAATTGAAACTTGCAGAAAATCATAAATGAATTTAAATAACTAAATTCAATTAAAAAATATGCAAAATAAAGGTTAATTTAGGTATTGGAGACTTCAATAAAAGAATGCTCAGTAAAAGACTGTCATTTAGAAAAAGGATGAAGATTGAAAATTTCTCTTTGCCTTGGTAAATAAATTTTAAAGACAGAATAATCGGGAGTTTTTTGCTAATTATCAGATTTCTGGAGCAAATTAAAAATATCGGAGAAACTCCATGGGAAGAGAGTATAAAATTACATCATTTCTGGGATTACCATGAGAGAAATCGCACATACTGAATGCACATAGTTTTCAAATGATACTGCTCTGCACAGTGCTTATAATTAAACTTCCCCAGTAAACAGAAGTCTACAGCTGAAAAGGATCAGAAGATGACCTCCAAATTTGTAGACACTACATGTGATGTGCTTAAGTTTATTTTTTTTTTGTTTATTAGTTCAGAAAATGTCCACTAAGTAGCACTTTGCAGCATGAAATCAACTCTAAATATTAGTCAACTAGTTATAAATGTGCTCAAAAACTACTGAACAAATGTTGAAATTGTGTGTTTATTTTGAATGATCCATTTCAAGTGTTAAATTTGCTGTTTTTCAGTTAAAAGTATATCCCTTTGTTTTATGTATCACTTTATCAAGAATGTTCAAACATAATTTTCCATCCTGTCCCATGCATATTATGGATAGAACTTTAGTAGTATATAGCGGGATATCTGGCAGTTATGATTTGGATATCCAATGGTATTTCGAATATTGAAAAATCTACCGGATATCTATTACATCCTTAGTATTATTACCATCATATTATATAAACCAATGTAAAAACTAAGTTTCATTAAAATCTGTTAAGTAGTTTAAGATAATAAAACTTAAATAAAAATACTCTTAATTTTGAACAGTGGGATAAAATACAAATATCAAAATTCCATTCTTACAATGTACAACTTATGATTCATAAATAAAAAATTAAAATCATTATATTTTGAAGCTCTATAAAGTTACGAAATGCAAAACAAATTTTAATTACAGCTTTTTGAACATTTTGTGCAACTTTGAGTAGGTTTACCTGAGGGAAAAAGAATTTATAAAGGTGTTCTCGTTGACGATCAGCCCATGGTCCATAACTAAAATCAGTACCTTTACCACATTTAATGTCAAGACCCCATAGAGGTGCTGTAGATCGCTGTACTACATCCCCATCAGCAAGTTCTATCATTTCAGGCTCAGCAGAAACAGTTCCTAGAAAAAATAAATAATCAAAATATTAACTAATAATGTAGATGATTTAAAATTAATGTTACAAAAGCCTTTAATAAACATAAGTAAATGAAATTTTTGCCTTTGTGAATAGACTACCTACAGTCATTATATCAAATACTATCATGATATAATTTCATAAATTTTAAGATTAAATACATCAAATGCTATGTAACTATTGTAATCTACATATTATTGACAAATCTTTCTAACATCAAACACTGTGCTTCATGTGTTCTTATATGTATTTGAATACAGTACAACCTCGAAAGTCCAGAATCACGCGAATCTCGGCAATTCCGGATTTTAGTTTTTTTTTTTTTTTTTTTTTTTTTTTTAATGATTGCAAAAGTCATCGACCCCCCTTGCGCTTTTCACGTGAATTTTGTTTGCTTTTGAAATAGTACTGAATAAATACCCCTTTACGCTATAATTACGGTAAAAGATTAACTATGGCATGTAAAGAAATACTGAGTGTTTTTAAAAAATTCCAGAGCTACAGTCATCAAAAGTAATTTAAAAAAGACATGAAACAGCATTCAAAGCATAAAACAATTACCTAGTGTATCAGTGCTTACTCATATTCCGTTATCAGCTAAACAGCTGGCTGGCTGGCTGAAAGGATACACTTGTTTACTTAAAAGGAGCCCCTGTTTCTCCCCCCTCACACATCTCTTCCGTTTTACTGGCAAGCGTGCGAATTTTGTTTATTTTTTTTCCCTGCCTGTAAACTTCCTAAATTATATTTATACTTTAAAACAATCTATAGGGAAAACAATTTAATGCAGTATTAATACATACATGGCAACAAATAAGCAATGAAAAATCACACACAAAAAAATAAATGCATATTTATCTTTCAAACATTTCAATCAAGCAATGTCTGTTACTTAAGTTTAGGTTTTAGGGAAATTACTTTTCCTTGTATTTGGTAAACGGACAAAATTTCGTGTTCAGAAATAAAGTCTTGTCGTTCTAATCCTTTGATCGATGTATCCAATGCATGCATTAAATTCGCAGTCGAAATTTTTTCATCACAACTTTCATTCTCGCTGTCGTCTTCAACAGTTTGGCCATTACTCTTGAGCACGCTTTCTACAATTTCATCGTCATTTAGTGAATAGACACATGGCACATTGTCTATATCCATTACTTCATCAATATCTGATTTTTCCGAATTTAATTTTCCATGTTTTGCATAGTCTAACAACTGAGCCATCTCTGTTTCTTTCTAAGATGTCGGGAAACCTTTGAAGCTTGCACTGCTATCGCCTGTAGAGTCGTTAAATATTATAGTTTGCAGTAGATTGCGCCACGCATTTTGTAGAGTTTCTTTGTTGATTCCACTCCATGCATTTCGAGCACACCATATAGCATCTTTTATATTGAAGTTCTTCAGAAAGTCAGAAATGCTTTTGTCATCATTAATGTAACTAAGCATTTTGCATAAAAAGTCACTTTTGTAGCAGCATTTTAACAAACGCAATAATCCCATATCTATAGGTTGTATCAATGATGTGCAGTTGGGCGGCAAAAATAGAACCTGAATGTCGTTTTTCGCAAGAATTGTGGTGCTGGGGTGAGCAGTACAATTATCCAAAATTAATGTGATCTTTGCATCGTCAGGCAAGCCGATTGATTGTCGGTGAGCATGTGTTTGTGGAACAAAATAGTTTTCATACCATTCAGTAAATAATTCCTTGGTGACCCACGCACGTTTGTTCCATCTATAAATGATGGGATTTACATTCAATACTTTTAATGTTCGAGGACGTGCACTTTTGCCCATAAATAATAATTTTAATTTGTGACTACCTGCAGCATTGGCGCATGCTAAGACAGTGAGTCTTTCTTTAATATCTTTTACTCCTGTGGGATTTTTTTTCATCTGATGTTGCCAGAGTCTTTTGGGGTACATAGCGCCAAAACAAGACGTTCCGTGTACATTATAAATGAGTTCATAGTATCTGTTCACCAGCCACCATTTTTGTAAATTCCTCCACAAAAAATTCGCTGGCTTCTTTACCTGCACTGGCCTTTTCACCACATATTCGTAATTCTCGAATACCATGCCAGTACTTGAACTTTTCCAGCCATCCAGATGAGTAATTGCAAGGTGAACTTACATTTATTTTTTCATGGAAGATTTTAGCTTGCTCCGTTATCATGGGACCCATAAGCGATACGTTCTCACTCCACTTCTGTCTAATCCATTCAATTAGAACTTTGTCCAGCTCTTCATTATTTGGTTTACATAGAGTTTTCCTTTTTTTCATGTTGATTGGTGAATCGGATTTCGCAAAAAACTGAAGGATCTTTTCTTTTTGTTTGATCAGATCATAAACAGTCGACTTCCCGATTGCATAATCCTTGCACAATTTACGAATAGACATACCTTCCTGGTATTTCTTCAGCAATACTACTTTATCTGTTATTGCTAGAGAATTATGCTTTCTTTTACCACAACTGGCCATTGTAGGTTAATCACAGTACTCAGCTTAAAAAAAAATAAAACAGATGCTAATCGACCAAGTCTCAACCGCTTTGGCGATTACTGTACTGTAAAGTATGAGTATGGACGGATTAGAACTAGCGACAGATTTTAGCAATGATGTATGCTTTCCAAGAACGTGAATCTAACCTATAGAAACTTGACTTTTAAGTGATGACATTGACATATACACATCGGATGATGCCAAACGAAACATCAAAAATTTAGTGGCGCCATCTATTGGCAGAGCAGGAAAATGTAAATAACACCTTGCAAATTCTGCGAAAAGTGTCCGGTTTCTGGAGGTTTCCAGATTTTCGAGGTCTGGTTTATCGAGGTTATACTAGAATACCGTAATTTATGGAAGAAACGCCGCACCCACGAAAATGAGCTTAGTTAGCTAGAAAATCGTCAGAAACGCCGCACCCGGCATAAACGCCGCAGCCGCGATCGTTGGTGGGGTGGGGGTAATCATGGTCAGAAGAAATCAATGCCAGATAAAATTCAATGTTTTCTAAAATAATTTCTTAATTAACAAAAAATAAATAAATAAAAAATATGATGCATTACTTATTAGACCTAATTTATTGAAAAAGCTATTAAGTTGATCGGATATATTTCGGGAGTAATTGGATAAACGGTAAAAAAATCTCCTTTTTTCTCCCCCTTCCCATAGAATGTTTTAAAGTATTTGCCACTATTTTACGAAGCTTACGATTTGTATTTTCAAATAATCAGATATGAATGTTTATATTCACAAAGGCGAATTTATAGAAATAAAAAAATAACTTCTAAAAACCTTCTTGCATCCGCACAAAGTTCGGACAGACAACCAGGCGCCATTAAAATGAAAACAGCAATCGATGTGTCAGAAGAGGCTCCAGTTAAAAGTAAACATTTTCCTCCCTGCGAATGGCCAGCTGTTGATTACGTAATGAGCTTGCTTCAGCAAATTGTTGTTTTAAACTGAATGTTGTGTAACAACTCTTGATGGTATTTATTTATTATTTTCGATATTTATAACATTGGGATTTATTTTAAAAGCACTCAGCATTTCTTGAGCATGCCAATTAGTTGGCAGTGTTTATTCGATAGAGTGCACAGGGCGCAAAGTCGCACGGCGAAAAAAAAAAAAAAAAAAAAAAAAAAACTTTCAGATTAACTTTATTTTTTTTTTGGGGGGGGGGGGGGAAGAGAAGGGTTAAACTCGCACTGTGCGCAACATAGACTGATTTAGGATGAAATTCAGTATTTTAAGAACAATAGAGGTTCATGTGAAAAACGGGTGCATTTAATAGAGGGTAGTGCACTTTTGAGGTATTTTACGGAACTTTAACCCTTCAAAATATATATTCAAAACTTCATTAAAATTTAATTATAGTTCTAAAATGTAGATGTAAAAGATTTAATTCTATTTTTTTTCTTTTTACTTAATTGAGGAGACATTGGTTGGATGTATGAAGCCATCCACTTCAGAGAACGGGACATGGACCCATCTCAGGGTGCTCTGACTTTCTCCAAAACTGGATCAAAGATCAAACCTCTTTTCTATGGGGGTAGGTTCGCATTCTGATTCGCTACGCTGTGATCTGTGCACGCTAAAGAGTGTGTGTTGGTGGTGGCGCCATCTTTTGAGAAAATCATCACTAAACGAATTTTTCGTTGAAGATCGGCTAAAAAAAATTAAAAATATTATAAATGCCGCACTTACTATTTTTTAACTTTTAAACTCATAAACGCCTCGGCGTTTCTTCCATAAATTACGGTAGTTTTAAAAAGCTAAATACATCACAGGATTGAGTTCACTCATAAAAATAAGTTTTGTAACAAAAATGCTCTTATCCCTATACCACCTCTAAATGCAAGAAATCATTAAAATTATATTTACACGGCTACTTCACTTAAAATTTGAAGAAATTATCTGCATTTACACACTTTCATTGTATTTATAAAGAAAGTTTTACAGTCGAACCTCGATCTATCATTTTTCAGGGGGTGCGTAGAAAAAAACGATGTATGCGGGAAAATGACGAATACGGGTTAAAGTCAGAATACGAATAAAACAATGTTTATGAATGCACACAATGTATATAGTATACCAAAAATACTAATTAATTACCAAACTGTAAAAGAAACAAATTGGAGTTGAAGAAAATTAATTGATATTCATTTCTAAAAAATCAGTAATTTTACTTTGGGTTTTTCCTTAATTTCTTTAATTAAACAAAAATTTTAAAGATTTACAATATTTTTCTTGCCTTTTCTATGTTTTCATGTTTGCACATAAAAGTTCATATAATTTCAAATAATGTAATTGCGTCCGATAAACTTGGCACTAGTGTAAGGCTCAGTCTCAACTTCATGAGTATTATTCTCCGCTTCTTCACCATTACTTTTATTATTTGTATCACCATGCACTTCTTCCTACGCCTACATCAAAGGAAATATAATCAGTAAATTTTACAGCCCATGGTCTGCTTCATGTGACAATTCTTCATCTACACCATCATCAACCCAAGAAATCATACCAGAAAATATTTAAGTTTGTATGCCATTTGGACCTATCTCAATGTCAATTTCATTTAGATCAGGAGAAATATTTTACAACGATGAAAGCGGGAAAATGATTTTTTGACGAACGATAAATGCGGGTTTCGTTAACGTTATTTAAATACAACTTGTGCAAGGACCATAGAAATAAAACGATCAATACGGGAAAACGATGAATGCGGGAACGATAGATCGGGGTTCCACTGTATATACTTTGCATAACTTGTTTAAGTAAATCAGATACTTTTGCTAAAATAGTTTCCATTACAAAAGTTTGAACATCACAGAAAGGAATGATTTTTTTCTTTCTGATTAATTTAATGACTTTCAACACACTTTATTATAATGACAAATGATGTTTTTCTGCAAATAATAGCTCTACCTATATTGATATCTCTGGTGTGAACAATATCTCTTGTAGAAGAAATAGTTTCAAATTTCCTCTTTTATCATTAAATTATTTTTTAATTATTATATGATATACGTAGGTATCTTTTCTGAAGAGTCAGTATGTGAAACTTCATAGCTCCACATCTTTTTTATTTACCTATTATGCCTTATAAAGATACAAGCTCACAAATAACACTGGTCAACAACAAAAAAAAATCTTTTTTTTTTTTTTTTTGGTCCTGTTCTCGTGCTTAAATTCTGATTCTAGACATTGAAAAACACTTAAATTTTCATTTTTAGTTCTTAAAGTTTGCTTTTGTCTTATTTATGTCGATGAGTATATTTGAATTTATTTCATAAACGAAAGATGGCAGCACTTTGATTAATACGAAAAGTAAGCTGTATTATTATTTATAACTCTGTTGTATTGCTTGTAGCATTATTTGTAATATTATTATTTGTTTGTATTATTTGCTCATACAAACATAAAAGAAATACGAAAAATATCACTTTCAGACATTAATTTCTTATTATTGTACATTTATATGTTATTGTTTATCACAAATCTTGAATAAAAAAGACACTTATATCCAGCAAAAACTTTTCTAATCATAATTTAGAGTGGAATTATAAAAAAAAAATATAAAAATCAGTGATTTTTGCCAAAAAATTGAAAAATTGCTTTAATTTCTACAAAAGCAAACTTTCATTAAAAAAAAATATTTTCCTTAGTTTTGGCGTAGGAGAAACTAAAATTTAACATGTAGAAGCCAGACCCAAAAATCGTGTTGACTGGTGTAATCTTATATAAGTATTTTTGTATCATATAGTTAATCGAAATAAAGACATACTGAAAGTTGTTTCCAGGATTTTTACATACCAGCTTCATCTTGATAATAATACATATCAACGTAGTTGGACTGAAAAACCACAAAGCCTTCTCCCATGTATCTTGGAGGTTCATCACTCAAGCCTGTATATTTAGGACTAGGAGCTAATATCACTTTGAAATTTTCAGCTTTGCATTTTGCAATATGAGTAAAATTATCTAATCTTGAAGGTGCTGGCTTTGTAGTATAAATAATGTGAGCCTCCTCAAAATTTACTGATAATGTTGTGGGTAATAAACGATTTCCAAACACAACACGGCCCTGAAAAGATTACAGAAAATTAACACACATAACAAACAAGAAACAGTATTAAGCACATAAATACAAATGCATAAATCACTGTTTTTCTGGATACACACATAAAAGAAAGGTATATTAAAACTGATCAAATTACCAAATATATGATAAAACTTATAGCATGCTAAAAAGATGAACAGTGTAATCAGTGTATAGTGATAAATCTGACTATAACGATAATTTCTTTGGTCCTGGTGGAATTCCTATTGACTCACTAAATTTTGAGCCTGTCTATAATGATATTCACTTTTTACATGCATCTGCCTATAACAATAACTTTGATTCTTAAAACAATTTTGTAGAATGTATGTTTTTTTTTTTTAAATTACACATGGTCCAGAATGTGCGATAATAAAAGACTATGTGTTTACCATTAGTTACCTCCAGATCCAACTTATAAAATATTTACATTTCATTGGATAATTCTGGATCCCATCAAAACCTATATATATGAGTGACTGTCAGTCAGTTTTACCTGTACCTTTATTCTTGTTATTCATTTCCTTTTTCATGTTGCTGTATTTATTTGTTAATAAATTCCTTATTCGGTTCACCGATGTATCTCTTTACAGCAGAGCGTGGTTACGATCCACGGGCCCATAACCCAGAGGTCCGTGGATCGTAACCACGCTCTGCTGTAAAGTGATACATCGGTGAACCGAATAAGGAATTTATTAACAAATAAATACAGCAACATGAAAAAGGAAATGAATAACAAGAATAAAGGTACAGGTAAAACTGACTGACAGTCACTCATATATATAGGTTTTGATGGGATCCAGAATTATCCAATGAAATGTAAATATTTTATAAGTTGGATCTGGAGGTAACCAATGGTAAACACGCATTTTAACAATATGTAGAGAACCTGTAGCTTGGAAGTAAAAAAAAGTAGTAAATACTTCAATCATACAGGTTCTTCTTTCTCAAAGTTTGTTCTTGATGTCTAAAGTCTTTAATCTATGATGCCATGGCACACATTGGCATTTGAAGTGAGGCGTCTGCTTCCTATGAACACTCCTGAAGCCAACGCTGTTTCTAGTTGAAATTCCATGATTTCTGTGGTTTTCAGGCAATGAGCAAAAATGTAAATGTGCCTTGGTGATGAACTGTACATATAAGGTGGAACACCTGCATAGCATGTTGCTGCTCTCATTTAAGTTATGATAACTTTTATTTTGTTATAGATATAGTTTGTTGTTTCAGTTAATGTTAAATTTGTTAATAAAATTGTTTATTGTTCAAAGTAAAGTGTCTTTAATCAATATGTATAGCTGTATCTAACAACAAGCACAAGACCAGCCAAAGTGGTGACCCAATTTTTACTTCACAAGGAGTCTATGATTATATATCATCAAATGTGCTAACAAAATGTGAACTATCATCCTAAATTATATTTGAAGTGTCCGATGAAAAGTTTTGATGTTTTGGAAAAGCCACCTTTCTCAAGTTCCTCATCGAGTTGCATTACTTCAGTGAATATGATGTCAAGGTTTTTAGTGCTCACTTTCAAGTTAAGATCTCTGTACTGAAGTTTCAACATTAGAGTTAAGTCTTATTTGAATGTGTAACTTATTTGAATGTGTTTTTCAAGGCTTTTGGGTATGTCTCAATTTGTTCTTCCTGTGCTGTGCCATTAACTGGGTTTTAAAGTACAGTAGTTTTACAACGTGCATACACTAATTTTTAAATCATCTGGAAATTTTTCTACAAATAATGTATATACACAATTTTAAAGACTTTTACACTATTTTAAATTGCAACCAGTGCATTAGCCAAAATTTTTTATTGAAGTATGAATACCCCTACTATTAGACCCCTGTCCATTAGAAAAATGAAGCTGAACTGCAGTTTTTGCAGATTGAGGCAAACTTTATAACTTTCACCCAGGGGTGTAATGGGGCCGGAATGCACCAAAACAATGTTCCGGTATTTTTGCAAGCCGGATCTGTGTTCTGGAACTCAAATGAGATTATTATTATTATTGTTGTTGTTAAATCTTGGAAAAATTATTATTGTAAAATCTTGGGAAAAGAATCTTTATCCTTTCATTATCCTGGAAAAAGAAAAACTATGTATAGTCTGCTCACACTAACAACAATATTTCTGTTTTAATTCTATGGATTCCATAGTAGTTGAAATCATCCAAGAGTCTAGTCGATTAAGAATTCAATCTCCTGCCTTGTCTGTTCTTTCTGAGTCTTTGAAGAAAAGAAACATCGCCATCGAGGATGCAAGAAAATATATAGAACCACTAGATTCTTAGAATCAATGTTGATAACAAACGGAACAGATGTTAAACACAGAAGTACCACTGCAGGCAATGTTTGTGACTGTCCACCTGACCAGCCAGTGGTGGATCCAGGGGAGGGGCTGGAGAGCTTCAGCCTCCCCATATTGTTAAAGGGAAACATTCTGCTTTATTATGCAATTTGGATGGGCAAAATAAAAAATTTTCAATAAATTATCCTCTCCCAAAAAATTTACATTGGTTTAGACGAAAAGTTTGCTTTATTTACATTTTGCTTGGGTGGTTGAGTCAATTAAGGTTTTTTTTTTTTTTTTTTCAAAATTATATATAGCCTCCTAAATTAGTTACCGACATCAAAAAGTGGGTTTTATGATGGGTTGTTGTAAATTTGTTCCTCCCACCCCTTCCAGCAGAGCCATGCATTCCAGGGAAAAAAATTTTAACATTATAAGACTGCTTCCGGCATTACTGTTGAGGAAACGAAGTTTAATAATGTACTTCTTTAGATGCAGATACACTAGTCTGAGTGGAGGATATAGTGTGTGACCCTCCTCCGGAAAACATATGCACCATACCGCATCACTAAGCGTCTAAGATCGCATCACTAAGCAGTATACTCAATTCTAGAGTTCACATTAACATTTGTTATTACAAGATCTCAAGTTAAGGAATAGAAAGCCTTCACAATTGTTGCAAGAGATGCAGCTCTATTAATAAAGATGGTCACGCGGAACTTGCAAAGATAGAATCTTCGATATTTCTGTTTCATCAGATGATATTTTAACAGTGTCATATGATTATGAGATTGAATTTCTGTAGTCTCAGATTTCCAAGCTTTTGTCAAAAATAGATAATGTAACCCGGTAAACGAGACTAAATAAACCTCTGGAATGTTTCGAGATCTAGCAGTAAATCGAAAGAAACTAACAAACCGTTTTGTTGGTATCATTTCAAATTTGCAGAAAAAGTAAAAAAATGCCTGAAATCTTGCTCGTTTGATTTAAATTAACAGCCCTCCTCCCCTCCCCCCGTTTCAGTGATGATGGGGGATAGCAAGCATGCTAGTCAAGATGATCTGGGTTTAAGTTTTCTGACAGACACAGGTGCAGCAGTTTCAATTTAAAAAACTAGTTTTGGATTTGGGATTACGTCAAGAGTTTCCTTGGACTTTTTATCATGGAGGTTACTTGTCCGATCTTAGAAGCTGATTTTCAGGGAAATTGCAAAATTTTATTTGATATAAAAATCTTTCTAACAAGACCCCCTCACCACTGTTTTTACCAAGGTATTTGCAAGTAATGCAAAATTCTGTGAGTCTGAAAACAGTATCAAATATCATGAACAGTTGCTTGCATTTCCTAGCATCAGAAACTCTGCATCTTTAAAAAATGTAAAGAAAAAGCACAATGTTTTGCATAACATTATAACAAAAGGTCAATCAGTGTTTTCAAAACCTCCTATGTTAACACCTGAAAAGCTTAAAATTGCTATGTGCAAAATTTCAAAACTCCTCGACAAGGGAATATTAAGGCCATAATCTAGTCCTTGGGCAAGCCCTAGTCACCTTGTACCAAAAAGAATGGTGAATGCAAATTTGCAGCAATTGCCACAGACTTAATGCAATGGCAATCCCTGACAAGTACCCTATTCCCCATTTACAGGATTTTTCACAGGATGTAAATGATTTTTTTCACATTTAGATTTAATTAAAGCTTATCATCAGATTTCTTTAGATGAGGATTCAATTTCAAAATCAGCACTGATAACACTTTCTGAATTATTTGAATATAAGTTTTATGTGCATGGGTTTATGTAATGCGGCACAAAGCTTTCAAATATTTATTGATAAGGTAGTTTGTGACTTATATTTCTGTTTTGCATACTTGGATGATGCATTAGGTGCAGCAGAAGCTGAAGTTCAACACTTAGAAACGGTGCTTAAATATTTAGACAATTACGGTGTTGTACTCAATTTAGAAAAATGCATTTTGGCCAAACTGAAGTGAAAGGACACATGGTTTTTATCTCTACCTGAGAAAATAGAAAATTTACAAAAATATTCTTTACCAGATACAGTTCGAGAATTATGCAAATTCTTGGCCATGCTGACATTTTATCATCGATTTTTTTTTTAATGCTGCAGCTTTATTATTATGATTTATTATTTTATTATTTATTATTATGATTTTTGATTATATGATCTTTACAAAGGATCAAAGAAAAATGATCACTCAAAAATTAACCCTTTCGCGATGGGAAGCACAAACGTGTGCTTATTGCTGAGGCCGGCAGTCTTTTTCATGAGTGTCGGTCCAGGGCCAGAGAGTTTTTTGCTATTAAGCCTAAATCCATGAAATTACCAAAATATCAATGTGTTGTTTACTAATGTTGTGTAGAGTATCTAAACTGCATATGCTTTATATTATATTTTTATCAAAACTTCATTTCTGCTACAGTGGAGCCCCGATGTAACGATCCCGCATCCATTGTTTTTCCGCATTGATCGTTTTATTTCTATGGTCCCTGTACAAACTGTATTCAAATAACGTTAACAAAACCCGCATGTATCGTTCGTCAAAAATTCGCTTTCCCGCATTCATCGTTGTAAAATGTTTCTTCTGACCGAAATGAAATGGAAGATGAAGTG
The DNA here is from genome assembly GCA_038373885.1 of Cheiracanthium punctorium. NCBI lineage: Eukaryota > Metazoa > Arthropoda > Arachnida > Araneae > Cheiracanthiidae > Cheiracanthium > Cheiracanthium punctorium. Next base: position 247,949 of record JAWZYV010019103.1, on the reverse strand, counting down.
GATCAATATGGCTTACAAATCTAATAACTTCCTGGTATGATATCTTGGGTTGATGATGGTATAGGTGAAGAGTTCTTACATCTAGCAAGGATGAGTATGGTGTGAAATGTAGTGATTATATTTCCATTGATTTAGAAGTAGCAACGCGCGGTATCCTAAGAATGGAAGAAAATCGGACAGTCGGCATGAAAGGGTTAATTGGTCGGATGACCTTAAGCAAAAGTTTTTGGACTGTAAAGAATTAATAGCAAACGCAAGAATGCTTGCTTTTCCCAATCCTGATGCTGAACTAAGTTTAATGGTTGATGCATTGGATTCGGCTGCCAGATCGGTGTTATAGTAGTGTTGACTCTAGATTAATTTGGCAGGGCGCAGCGCCCGGCGGCCTTTTTGTTATCTTTTTAGCACCCGGCGGCCCTTTTGTCGTCTTTTTAGCACCGGACGGCCCTATTTCTCTTCTTTCTGCACCCTCCTGCTTTTACATTTTTATTATTATTAGTCAAAAAGCAGCACTTTTTATTTCCTACATACCATTTGCGGCCCATCACGAAAATACGCTAATTAAAACGGTTACGATTGAGTACAATAATCCCATCATAAAAATAGGTTCGATTAAAAACGGCCCTTTCACAAAAACCGTCTATGAAATTGGATCTTCCCCCCACAAATGTAATTTATTAAAATGCTTTTTTCAAATATTCTACTCTTTCAGATCGAAATACTACTACTGCCTTTTTCTTTGTTTCATTTGCGCGAGCCGAGTAACCCGAAAGGGGCCCCTCTTGTATGTTTTGTTTTTGCTGACTCAAGTGAGAAGAAGCCCGATCGGCATTTCACTTAGGAGTTGGGGGAAGAAAATACGGTTGGGAAATTCAAAATTTTCTCAAGTTATCTAAAAATTTCTGATTCCATCTGTCAATCCTCAAATATCGGTGACTACGTTTATAAATATGTAGTTGCGAATTATCAAACAATCATTATACCAGAGTTCGCCGCCAGCTGTATATAATTATTGCTCTTCTCGATGTCTTTAATAGTTTTGCACACCAGCAAGTTCCCCCCCCCCCCAGCCCCCTAAATGATTTGCTCTTTTTAATCAGCTTTCTTAGTACATATTATTCTTAATGTATAACAGTTATTTACTAATCATATATAATTACAGATGATAAAGAAAGTATGCCTTAGCAAAACGACGTTTTGCGATTCGAAAATTCTGCGGGATTTGCTTGTTTGTTATGGCAAGCCTAGACAAGGGATATCTCCTAAGGGGGGTGCCTTGGTTGGGTGACTTTTTAAAGAGTTCTAATGTGTATTGACGCGTACATCTGGATGAAACCGACCAAAACTCCAGACCGACAGTCGCGCGGGCGGGGCCCGCCGAACGTGGGAACTTAAACACTTCAGCCGTGTACCATGTTCAGTGGCTTTATCCACTCAAATCGATCTGAAAATTGAGCGATTTGCGACGTTTTGCGAATACAGCAATTGAAACACATTATGCTTTTGCCAAAATCAGAGCATAATAATGATATTTTGCTTTAGCAGTGTAGCACTCGGATTATTGGCACCCAGTGAGGTCCTTCAGTTTGCCGCCCCATTCTTTCTAAGTTTCAGCATTCTGCCCCCATTTTGGTCCTTTAGTTTTCCACTTTATTGTTTCTAAGTGTCCTTCCGGCCACCAAGTTTTTTTTTTTTTTTTTCCCCGCGGGGCGGACCTCGCCTCCTCTTATTATGCCACAGTTTTAATTATATAAAAGTGGGGTAAATGCAGAATTTAGTAAATCAGACTATTGACAAGATTTGGTATTCTAAATATTCATATTATACACCTTCTGATTTTTAAAAAAATTCTCAACATTTTAATGAATGAAGAAAGGAAAAAAAATAATAATAAAAGCAAAAGAAAGCTAGTTCTGGGAAAGGATGTCTTCAGAAAACAAATTGCGTCATAAGTTAACAGCTAGGTTATTCATAAAACAAACTGTCATGAATTTAAGCTTATTTTCAGTTGGAAAAAAAAAAAATAGAAGTAATTCTGGAAGGTTTATTAATAGATACTTTGTTAAGTACTTTGTAGTTAAGTACTTTTGGCAACAGTACATTGATTATTTTAATTATATTAAGCTGATTAAAAACATTTGATAGTTAAAATAAACTATTGATTACTTTTTTTATTTTAAAAAGATTAAAGCGAGGTTTAAGAAAGAAAATTTAGTGTTTTTAAAGAGACCTTTTTAAGTATGTTACAAGAAATTAAAAATAAAGCTTTATGAAAAATAAATTATTGAAAATATTTTAAACTTTATTTCATACTTTTGAACAATTCTGTGAGTTAAAAAAAATATTAATTTTATACCTGCTAAAAAACCTACATGTAGTAATTATTTTTATTTATTTTAAAGAAATAGTACTTTTTAAAAAACTTATATTCACTTTTCATGAATGAGCAAGCATTAAATTAGAAGTGAAAGAGGAATAACAAATATATTTCAGTAATTTGATTTGATATGGTGTTGTACATTCCGACCATTGGATGTATTACAAAATTTGCATGACTATGTCATTTTTTCCAGCAATCTTCTGTGTTCTGAATTCAATTTCCCCAATTTCTGTAGTTATCAATTGATGGATGAGTTAAATTGTTTGATGCAATTTTAAATAATGCCTAATAGTAATAAGGGTGACTTTGAAAATCTTTACTTGGTACTCATTCAATAATTATTGCAGACAAAAGAATTTAAATAAAATTCTGATTTATATAATTAAATTCTATACATCCTGCATTGTGTGTGTCCAGAAATTTTATTATTTTTATTACATGCTAAACTCATCTATCCTAATCCACTTACACTGACAGTCCTTTTCTGTTTAAAAGTTTGTACCAATATAGGTGAAATATCGTATATGAATAAGATTCAGTAATTGTGGTCCAGTAGTGACAGTGTGATAAAATGGAGGAACAAAAATTAACAGTCCCTCTGCCTTCCCCTACTGCCTAACAAATCATGTCTGGCTAAAAATTTCTGAAACCTTCTTCAATAAATGTACTATTCTTATAAATAATAAACATGTATGTCACGTAATTTTGAGAAAAAAAATTAAGCAGAAAATTCAACATTACTTATATTAAAATTTCTTTTTTTTTTTTAATCAAAACTTCTAGTTATGTAGATTTAATTCACATATTTATGTCATGTTTAGACCAAAATATTATCAACAAATTATTTTTCCTGTTTCACTTACATTTACTTCTACTGGATATTTTCTCCAAAAGAAGGGGGGGAAAACTAAGACAAATTGGAAAAAATCTTACCATGCAATGCATTGTGAGTCAGAACACATATTACAACTCTACATGTTAAAGTTTCGGGGATCAGATCGTTTCAAACCAGTTTCTATATGTTATCTACCTGTGCATTCTCGTGGAACCCCAAAGTGCCCTTTTTGAGAACAGGGTGCCCCTTTTGAAATTTCTCCCCCTGGCGGCGCTTTTTTTTTAGAGTCAACACTATATAGCAAACATATAATGAAATTACGGAACCTTTAGCATTTTTCTCTAGAAAATTACCAACTGTTGAAAAAAATTACAGTACAAAGGATCACAAATTGCTTGCTATTTATAGTGCTATAAGGCATTTCAGGTATATGCTGGAAGGTTGACAGTTTAATATTTACAGAAATCATAAACCCTTAACTTTTGCTAAGAAAGTAACAATGCTTCACCCAGACAGGAGCATCTCATTTAGAATATATTGCTCAATTTTAACTAATATTGAACATATATCTGGCTGTAAAAATGCAGTTGCTGACACACTGTCTAGAATTTCTGAAATTAAATTGTTTGATACTATAGATCAGTGGTGCACAAACTATTTTCATTTGCTACCCCCTATTTTGTGTGAAATTTTGTTGCGACCCCTGTATAGACAGTAGACATTTTGTTTAACTGGCAATGAAGTTATATTGAAAATTCTTTCTGGGATTTGCTCTTACAGGGTGTTTTTAAAAGAGTGTCGTGGCGTCATCGATTGAAATAACGCCTTTTTAAAAAAAGCTCACCAAACTTATAAATCGTCATAAAAATTGTAAGATCATAAAAATCAGTTAATGAATCAATACATAACATAATTTTATGACACAATGTTTTATTCATTCATAGGGATATAAATATTTTTTAATGAAAAAAACTTTTTTTAAACTTTACATCATAAAAAGTATATGTGAAGTATGTGCTTGCAAAGAGCTCATGATTGCTTCTATGTTCGGATCTGTATTGGAAATCGCAAGCCGTAAGTCATCCTCTGAGTCCAATCGAGATCGATATTTTGTTTTAATGGAAACTAATTTTGAAGATCACTATGCATGATAACGGGGTTTTGAAGTCCCGTGATAGCGTTCGCGAATATCGCGCTCGTAAAATAATAATTGTCAGTTTCTTCTCTTGTATTATTTCCGTTCTTTGAAATGAATAATTGTAGATTTTTCATAAATTTGAATCTCATTGAGTTTGGCGACCCCTCCAGGGGTCGCGACCCACAGTTTGCGCACTGCTGCTATAGATTACTAAGCTTTGACATGGGCACAGCATAGGAATGAGGGATTCGAAGAGCTTAAATCTAGTAAAAGTTTGATTTTTAAAGAATTTAAAATAGGAAATAATGGCCCTGGTCTTCTGTGTGATACGTCTACCGGAAACATCATGCCATATGTTCCAGAGTCATACAGACAAGCAGTTCTTCAATTACTTCATGATCTTTCCCACAGAGGAATTAAAACTACTGTTAAGTTGGTTACTAAAGATTTATTTCAAAGAATCTCAAAAAAGACATCTCAAATTGGACCAGAGCTTGTCTAAATTGTTAGATGGCAAAGATACAGAAGCACACTGTATCATGAGTTGGAGCATACCCTCAACCTAAATGTCAATATTGATAATGCTGGTCCTTTACCTTCCTTGAAAGGATTCAATTATTCCTTGACATGTGTTGACAGTTACAGTAAATGGTCAGAAGTATTTCCAATGACAGATCAAACAGCAGAGACCATTGCTGGTACATTATTTTCAGGATGTGTAGCATGATTTGGTGTACCCGACACTGTATCAATGGATGAAGGTTGGATATTTAAAAGCAACAAGTTTCAAAGTTTGACGAAATTTTTGGGAGTAACAAGAGTCTGAACAATGGCTTATAATCCATCTGCAAATGGTTTGGTGGAGCATTTTCATAGGCAGCTGAAGTGTTTAATCAAGGCGCATGCTATAGAGCACTGGACTGAGATTCTGTTATTCTCTTGTATATCAGAGCTAGTTTTAAGGAAGATATACAGGTTACCATAGAAGAAATAGCATACCGTTTGACGCGCCAATTACCTAGTGAACTTTTCAGGGACTCTAACTCAACACTACAGCACACAGAATTTCTCTCCATTTTACGTGAACAGACACAGACACTATATTTTGTACCTATGTCGTGGCATAATACAATGAACACATTCGTTCATAAAGATCTGAATAACTGTTTATTTGCTTTTGTTAGACAGGATTCTGTTCAAAAGCCTCTGCAGTAGCCTTATGACGGATGGACCCTTTCAAGTACTTTTCGGAGCTTTAAGCACTTCAAATTAGAAGTCTGTGGTGTGCCAAAGGTAATTTCAATCAACAGACTCAAACCAGTTTGTCTTCTAAATCCTGATCTGCCATCATCATAGATTCTACCTCATAAAGATGAGAACCAAGGTATGGTGCTGAGATCTGGGAAGCAAATGAGCTTCCTGACGTCGTCGTCTGAAGGATTGGATGGGGAATCCTGAGGCATCTTCCTCGTTTTATGAATACTCCTGAGGACGGTTTACTGTTACAGTTTACAAACCTTCCTAAAGTCAGCACTGCGTCCAGTTGAAACTCCATGGTTTCTGTGGTTTTCAGCTAATGAACAAAATGTAAATGCACCTTACCAATGAATTGTATGTATAAGGTGGAATGCCGGTATAGTGCACTGCTGCTTTAAGTTATGATAACTGTTATTTTGTTTAGCTATAGTTTGTTCTTGAGTTAATGTTAAATTTGTTAATAAAATTGTTTATTGTTTGACATAAAGTGTCTTTAATCAATATATATAACTAAATCTAACAACAAGGACAAGACCAGCCAAGAAGAAATGTAATTTTTTCAGTAAATCTATAATGAAATAAATATCATAATCTACTTTTTATGAATACTTTTAAGTATATTATTTGCATAAATTTTAACTAAAATTTTCACATTATTGAATCATGAAAGGAGTTAAAAGAAAATAATTATGGGTTGGATACATGTGTTTTACTTCACTTCTACATAATAAATTCATCACTTGACTTTTTTGAAATCCATGTACAAGATGTGCCTACTGATATAATGGCAGTGTTATTTTTTATGGTTAGTACATTTCATCTTTATTTTGAAAAATTAGAAAACACATTTAAAGCTCAAACAGTATGGAATAACTCAACCTGTCTATAGCGATTAACTGTCCTTAATGACGTTTTTGTTTAGGTATGAACAATATTGTTGCAGAAAACTCTACTTAGTTTCTGGGTTTCAAATTAATAATCCAGTTTATAGGAAAAGTTCTAGTAAACAGGCCAGTTGACAGGACAAAACACAAGTTTTATTGGTTCTAGAAATTTGGTGAACAATCTTTAGTACACAGTCAACAGAAATTATTAAATAATAACACATTTCATAACAGTCAACTTATCACAGAAGCTTTCTCAGATGCTGCTTTTTGCATTCAATAAACTTCCTTCCAGTCTAAAACTGAGTGGAATTTCTCTAGAACGGGCTGCTACACCCCAACATAGAACAATGAAGAATTCACAAAGAGCCTTCAAGAATAGTCTTCTCAAAACAAACAAAAGATTGCTTAGAAAAGCACACAATACAGAACCTTGTAGCCAACTTTCCAGTTAACTGCACAAGTATTCACTTATAATTGAACTGTTTGAGGCAAGCTGACCTTTTATATATCTCTCATACACGCTTTGAGAATGTTCTACAAATTACCACAGCATTCTAATTCATTTATATTTCCTATTGGTTGAATGTATTGATGATTTAATACTAATGCTATTTAAAAATTCCAATGCAAGGAAGCAAACATTACAGACCCCATTAATAAAATAGTGCCACGTGTCACAAGATTGGTGATTTTTTGGCAAAATACTGTCCAATTTGGTACAAAAAATAAATCCCAAATATGAAGCCTGCTAAGCAATATCATCAATGCTTAGTAAGAAACTGCTAAACATTACGTTAAACAAGGGGGAAACACAAAACTCCTTATCTCACATTCTAGTTATCTGATTTACAAAAAAAAGCAAATTTTAATTGTATGGTGTGTAGAATATGAATTTTTGCTTATTTTAATCTCCAGTAAAGCAAATTACCCCAAAAATTCGTAACAATATCGCTATAGGCAGGTTTTACTGTACGATCATTGCAACCAGCAGATGCAAAATTAGCTTTATACTTAATACAACAGCTTAAAAATGTAAATAATGGTGAATCAGTTGTTACAATAAAAATGCTTGATAAATAGGGGCCTACAAAATATGCAAAATATTTTTCGAATTATGCGGCATCAATGCGGCAATTTCTTGAAATTATGCAGCTTTCATAGAAATGTATAAAGCTAATGCGGATGCCTATGGAGGTAATCATATGTTAAAAAGAAAAGTATTCTTTAACAGAATATTTATAACAAAACACTTTATTTCTTCACAAATTACAGTTGCAAATAAATATTACTTACTTTAATACTACAGTTAATTAAAATAAAGTTGCTCTATTTTAATAAACTTTAGTATTAATGTAAGTAATATTTATTTGCTTTTTTGCTTCAGTGATAAACTGAAAGTCCCTCGAAATATACGTCAGTTTAGCAGCCAATGATTCCTTAAAACTTTGCCTTTGTTTTGTAAATACTTGTCTGTAACATGAAACTGATCTTTTGCAGTCTACAGAATTAGGTAAAACTGAAAGTACTTGCTTCACTTTATGTGGTAGTTTAGGAGACCTTTTCGAAATTCCCTCTGAATTCCAAAATTTTGCAATGTTTTCGGCAGAACATTCCTGACATACGTGGATCATCGAATCCTGGAATATTGTTGAAGATGACTTCATCATTGATATTCAGGTTGGACAGCTGGTCTGGATCAAATACTTGAGTAGCTTTCTTAAATTTCAAACTAGTTTGGGAAAACTTAGTCCTCGCCTTTTACAGATGTCTATTTCTGGACAATAGTACACGTCCAATTTTGCTATTGTTTTTTTTTTTATGCATCTTGCAGCAATGAATTACGCAGAGCTATAGAAGAATAGGATGCTTCAGATTTCAACAGTAATTTTGATCGTAGGTCACTAACTTTGTTATATATGCTTGGTGAATAGATATGCCGCATTTTTTGAAGAAGAGCAAGTGTCCATCAGGATCTGGGAACATTCTGCAATAAACTGAAAGTCACTCAAAATATATCTACTTTGCATCAGAGAATTGCACTCATTCAGACAGTTTGTGTCAGGAATAAGGTCAATTTCACTGTCAAAGAATTCTTCATAAACGTCACAGTACGCAGCATGGTACTGCACTGATTTGAACCAGGAATGCCAGCACGTTATCACAGGCTGGACATAGTTTACATTCTTTTTTTATGTGTCAAAAATTGTAGATAACACCGCTTTCTTGCAGGACAGTGCTTGAATAGCTTCTTAAAGTATGCTGTAAACTTGTTAACTTCAGAAAAGTGGATACGCCACTGATCAAAAGCTAAGTTTATAATATGAGCATTACAAGTCATGTGCACCACATTAGGCAGTAAAGTACATAGCACTTCCTTGTATGCTCGAATCATATATGGTGCACATTAAAATTGCTGAAATTAATCTCCATCTTCGTTAGACACTGTATTATAGACTGAAAGACTGTTGTGGCATTGACATTTTCAAGATGACAACTGTCCACTAGGTGAGGACACATCTTTCCCGAATCCGTAAATTGTGGAACAGCAAGAATATGTAATACATAGTTATCTTTATCGTCACTACATTCATCAAAACCAATGCAGAGAGATCCAGTTGATTTCAGTATTTCTTTTACTTCAATTGTCTTAGCCTCAAAAACTTTGGGTAAATAGTTTTGGTGCAGAGAATTACCCCATGGTAAAGCACCTGCACCTGCTACATTTTTCTTTATGAATTCTCTTCATTTTGGATTATCAAGTTTTTTTAGTGGAATATTTGCACTTGTAAAGGCGTCGACAATTTTGTAGTGCAGCAGGTTACGCTTTTCCTCATATTCTGTTTATCTTTTAAACATAGATGAAACTGTTGTTTGATATTTTTTCAGCTTTTCTTTTATGTCCTCATGCTCGGTTTTCCTTTTGTTTACTTGCTTATTATGACAATCACTATTCAAGTGTTGATTAACAACTGACTTCCTAGTGTGATCTATAGACTCGTTACAAGAAGCACAAAACATTATTCCATCAGATATGTAGAAAATACCTGGATGCTTTAAGCTTCTATCCTTTGCAGAAATGTGAATAGAATTCTTTTGATTTTTTGCCTCAGACATTTTTCTTCCACAAGGTGTATAGGCTACAGATTAATACAGACAAAACAAGAAAATGTGCAGAAAGTTTTGTCGATGCAGACCACAGTTGAAAATGCACGGAGGACGGTGTGACAGGGAAGGTTCTATGAATGGAGGGGTACGCTCTGATCACCCCTTTCGTTTATGGAATCTTCCATGGGGTGACCCATAGATGACAGAAGTATAATGTTGTCCGATGCCTTATTGCGTGAAGGGTATCTCTTTTGTGTTCTAGCAGAAAGCACTTGTACAAAAATGCAAGCAAACTGCCAGGGAGAGGGGGAATAATAGTACACAAGAGAATAGGCTTTTCCTCTCTCAATCCATTCACTTCCAAGCCTGTTTTTGGGAGGTTTGTTGAAAATTCCAGAAACGATCATGTTTTTTGATGCCCTCCCCCTACGAATGAGTCTCTTTTTGTGTCCCAGTAAATGTATCCTTTTGTCAAAATGGGACATTAGGTGTGCCTGGAGGAAGGAGAAGCAAAAAAACCCATAAAAGCACCTGTTTAGAAATACAGGTTAACTGCCAGTGGTGAAACATACCGAGGTGGAGGGGATAAGAGTGATGCACAAAAGAAGAGATTTTTCCACTTTTGACATTCACAAATGGATATTACCGAACAAGGGGGACAGTGGTACGCATTATCAGTAGCTGGCTGACCATTTCTGGGAATGTGCATTTCCTGCTCTTGGCCAAATAACTGTTTCTGATGAATATATACTGATAAAGAAGAAATAAAAAAAATTCCGGAAATGCGGTATCATGTGGAAAATCATAAACTATGCGGAAAATTGTAAATAATGCAAAATTCTGCATTTTCACATATTTTGTAGGGCCCTATTGATAGATAACTTTACTGCGACATGTTTTATTTCATTAATTATTACAATATAACTTTTCATAAACTACGTAATTTTGGAAGTATATTAAAAATAGCCATACTGTTGATATTTCTGCCTTAATTACTGGTGTCAAATCTCGCCACTGGAATCCATGAGCTTCAATAGGTTTTTCTGATGGCACTTGTGTATCACAATCTCCTCCAGAATCTTGCCAATAAGGTTCTGTTCCTGATAAAATTATTGAACTCTCAAGACCAAACAAATGCTCCAGACGTGAATACAACTGTGACCGGTTATAAACATGAAGCTCAAAACCATTTAAAAGAATAGATAGTCTAGCTTTAGAGTGAGATAAATCTAAAAGAAAAACAGTACAAAAAATTACAAGAGAAAAATATTCTTTCAAGCAGATTATCACATTTGCTTAATACATCACTTATTTCTGTGCAGAATAATGGCAGACATTTAAAACACTAAAATGCCTATTTTTATAATGTGAAAAACCTTATAATTTTTATCAACACTTGATTAAATTATGATGTTTGGAGTGTTGAGGTTGATCAATATACCAACTACGCAAAAAATTTCAGTTTAATTTGCAGGCACTCTACCACTGAGCTACTCTGGGACAATTTCCAGATAAAAATGTTAAGTGGCACTCCTGGGTTTGATTCCCAGCTCTGTAATTTTTCACATAGTTAATAAATTGATCAACCTCAACATTCTGAACATGCTAATTTAATTAAGGGTTGATAAATTGTGAGGTTTCTTACCTTCTAAAAATATGTTTAATTTCCATGGTGTATCTGAGTTGCAGTGAAATTAGGTTTCATCTATTCAGTCTACAATTGCAGAAACAGATGATAAGTTTCAGTGTTAACTAACATAAGAACTAACGGTTCTTATGCAAAAAATTTCATCTGGGAAGCATTTCACAGTAGCTCTGTCATAGAGCGCTTGCACGTTAAACTGCATTCCTGGTTTCAATTCTCAACTCTGGAATTTTTTGCATAGTTGGTATATCAATACTCCAACCATTCTAATTTACTAAAAAGCCTTTGTGCACTTTGTTCATTACATACATTTAACATTAAGCCACTGTACAGTAGTGACTTGCACTAGAAAAACAGGCTTACAAATCATTCCTGTAGGTTAATGTGAAGAAAGGAAAGACAGTCAATGTAAGTCATCACTGTAATTTCTCATACTATCTCCTCCATTTACCTTCTTTATGAAGAAAAGTAGTAGGGGAGGAAGGAGTCACTTCAAACAAAAGTGTATAATTAAGTACAATTAAACTTGGTTATAATGACCTCATTTAAAGTGACAGCTTCCATATAGTATAAAAATATTCTGCACTACTCAATCACTCCCTCATAAAATATCACTTAAAACATCACTTGGTTGCTTGTTAGTTTGTGTGATTATGGCAACACTCTGCTAGGGCGATCTGCCAAGGGGGGCGGTACCTTGGTAGGAGGACTTAAGGGGTTCTAACGCGTATTCACGTTATATCTGGAGAAAACCTATCATAACTCCAGACCATTAGATCGACAGATGCACAATGAGACCCGAACCTTTGACCTTCACACTTTGGCAGCCTACCATTTTTAGTGACATAACCACTGTGCAATGGTGAGGTCATCCCTTGGTTGCAATACAATCAGTAATTTGGTCCCTTCAGTGACATTATAACAGTTCTTCTATGCATGTACATTATCCTTCGCTTGTGGTATTTAAATAACATTTAAATATATATACAGTAGAAGACCCAAAATCTGCTGATCCGAAATCTGCAAGGCTCTAAAATCCACACTGTCTGTTCAATGTAAACAATGAAATCTGCCCTGCCAGCTGCAAGTTCAGAAAACTACAGTATAACCACAAAGTAAAACTAAATAAGCTATTCCCACTTGAATGAAAAATTTTAGGAGTCTGTGAGCTCTAATCTTAACATTGATAGCTTTCAAATGACTGACAGTGACCTACTTGACACTGAATTACGATCACATGATGCAGACTCTGACACAGTAACAAGTGAGGATGATCAAAAAGTTGATAAATTAACATTTAATGAAGGTCAGGCTGTGAGAAAGAAATATCTCAGATTTGCAGAGCAACAAAGCTGTGTTACGAACAGAAAATAATGAAAAAATAAAAATAAAATAAAAACTATAATTAGAACATCCCGAAGTCCTAAACTATTGAAAATGCATGTTTAAATAAGTTGTACTATAATCTCATAATTTTGTATATTGCATTAATCCTCCGTATTTTTATATCATGATTCTAATTATAAGTAACATGATTTGTTTCCCTTGATCTCTATTGTATTTTTTTTCTATTATTTTCTGAGGGGGGTGGAAATAGAATAAATTTCCTATTATGACCCAAAATCTGCAATATTCTAAAATCTGCACAAGGTTTGGAACCAAGCTGTGCGGATTTTGGGTCTTCTACTGTATATTCTTTTAGTTAAATATATAACCAAATTTACATGTTAACAAAATTTTGATTTTAGGATTTAAGAGGCATTGCAGGGGCAAATCAGGCAGGGCGTTCCCATCACCATCTCAGAATTTCATGATTTTCTTTTATTGTGTTGCCTTACCCAAGGAAAGAACAGATGTGAAATATTTTTGATTTACCTCTTTTAGTTTTGGAGTTATGGGGGGTCAAAGTACCCCAGAGGAGCAATGCCGAATTAATTTAGGGCCATTTTTGCCACTTTATTGTCTCGACTGTGACTGGCTCAGAGGTACTTCAGAGAATTTTTTCATTTTATCCTATTATATACCTTGTATATTAACATCTCAAATTGAAAATTCATTCGAAAATTTTCAGAGCCCCAAATTACGGCCCCCCAAAATACCCCCCAATTTCATAAAAAATACAGTTTTAAGAATGCTTTAAATCTTGGATTTGACGTGATACAGAAAAAGTTTTTGCAGAGTGCAGTTATATATCTTCATATAAAGTGAATCCAATGTTAAAAAATTTTGAATGCCCCCAGGGCCCCAAACATGGTCCTTAGCGCTAATTTACGCAATTTCGAAGCATTGGTACAGCTGAAACCGACTTTGCACAGAACTATTGACATGGAGATGTAGTACCAACGTAGTAGTTTGATATTATGAAAAAACATTTCTTGAAGGTATAACGGTTTCCAAGAAAAATCCCAAAAAGTACCTCCCTATTTGGGACATTCCACTGGCACGCATGGGGGCATTTCGGCGTTACTTGTAGAAGTTTAATCGACAGTGACAATATTGAAAATTAACTTATTCTTCATATATCTCAAATATATCCTCCATATATCACAAATAGTTATTTTACAGGGGCACTCATAAGAATTACATTACGCTGCATGGGGATCTCTGCAACTAGTGTACTGTTTGGAAAAAATTTTTCGCTGATAGAAAGCTACACTATTCCTGAGTATTATAAGCTACCATTCAGCATGTAGTATAACTAGTTCTTTTACAGGGACACTCAAAATAATTCCAGTACATGACGCTATATGGAGATCTCTGTAACTACTGAACCGATTCTAAAGATCTTTTCACTGAAAGCTACACTATTCCTGAGTAACATAGGCTAAAATTCATGCATGTAGCATAATTTACAGGAACACTCAAAATAATTCGTAAATATTGTAGTAAAAGTCTCCATTCGCCACTCAAATTTATTCAAACTTTATTAAGCTCCATTCAAATTTTTGAACAGTGTAATTATAAATCTTCATATAAAATGAATACAATGTTAAAAGTTTTTGAAGGCCCCCCCGGTATATTTTTTAAAAGCATCACTGTTTTCAAGAAAAATTTAACACAGTAATCAAAAAATATATCTTTTCATAATATGAAACTACTATGTTGAAACTATAACTCCATGCCAATAGTTCTCATGTGCGAAGTCAGAGCCAGCTGTACCTATGCTTCGAAATTACATAAATTAGCGCTAAGGACCATGTTTGTGGCCCCGTATTGAGGGGCCCGGGAATTTTTATTTTTTCTGTATCACGTCAGAGCCAAGATTTAAAGCATTCTTTAAAACTGTATTTTTTATGAAATTGGGGATACTTTGGGGGGGGGGGGGCTTATTTGGGGGCTCTGCCTATTTTAAAATGAATTTCCAGTTTTAGATGTTAATATTCAAGGTATATTATCAGATTAAAAAAAATTCTCTGAAGCATCTCAGAGCAAATCACAGTCGAGAGAGTAAAATGGCAAAAATGGCCCTAAATTCGTCACTCCTCTGGGGTACTTTGACCCCCCATAACTCCAAAACTAAAAGAGCTAAATCAGAAATATTTCAGATGTGTTCTTTCCTGGGTAAGAAATATTTCAGATGTGTTCTTTCCTTGGGTAACACAAGAAAAAAAAAATTCAAGAGATTCTGAGATGGTGAGTGAAACTTTCTTCTTTTTATTACCTGATTTGCTCTTGTGATGACTCAAAATGACTGGAAGGTAGAGGCCGCAAAGCTGGGGGCTTTCAAAAATATTTAGCATGGATTCACTTTATATGAAGATATATAAGTGCACTGTTCAAAAATTTGAATGGAGTTTAATAAAATTTGAATAAATTTGAGTGGCGAATGGAGACTTTTACTACAATATTTACGAATTATTTTGAGTGTTCCTGTAAATTATGCTACATGCATGAATTTTAGCCTATGTTACTCAGGAATAGTGTAGCTTTCAGTGAAAAGATCTTTAGAATCGGTTCAGTAGTTACAGAGATGTCCATATAGCGTCATGTACTGAAATTATTTTGAGTGTCCCTGTAAAAGAACTAGTTATACTACATGCTGAAAGGTAGCTTATAATACTCAGGAATAGTGTAGCTTTCTATCAGTGAAAAAATTTTTCTAAACGGTTCACTAGTTGCAGAGATCCCCATTCAGCGTAATGTAATTCTTTTGAGTGCCCCTGTAAAATAACTATTTGTGATATATGGAGGATATATTTGAGATATATGAAGAATAAGTTAATTTTCAATATTGTCACTGTCGATTAAACTTCTAAAAGTAACGCCGAAATGCCCCCATGCGTGCCAGTGGAATGTCCCAAATAGGGAGGTACTTTTTGGGATTTTTCTTGGAAACAGTTATACCTTCAAGAAATGTTTTTTCATAATATCAAACTACTATGTTGGTACTACATCTCCATGTCAATAGTTCTGTGCGAAGTCGGCTTCAGCTGTACCAATGCTTCGAAATTGCACAAATTAGTGCTAAGGACCATGTATGGGGCCCTGGGGGCCTTCAAAAATTTTTAACATTGGATACACTTTATATGAAGATATATAACTGCACTGTGCAAAAACTTTTTCTGTATCACGTCAGAGCCAAGATTTAAAGCATTCTTAAAACTGTATTTTTTATGAAATTGGGGGTATTTTGAGGGGCCCTAATTTGGGGCTCTGACAATTTTCGAATGAATTTGAGATTTTAATATACAATGTATGTTATAGGATAAAATGAAAAAATTCTCTGAAACACCTCTGAGCCAGTCACAGTCGAGACAATAAAGTGGCAAAAATAGCCCTAAATTAATTCGGCGTTGCTCCTCTGGGGTACTTTGACCCCCCATAACTCCAAAACTAAAAGAGGTAAATCAAAAATATTTCAGATTTGTTTTTTCCTTGGGTAAGACAACACAATAAGAGAAAATCATGAAATTCTGAGATGGTGATGGGAACTTTTTTCTATTGACCTGCCCGATTTGCTTTTGCAACGGCTCTTTATTCAATAGTTTTATAAAGTAATTTAAATCAGCAAACCCTGTTTTGTTAAGGAAAGGAAAATATTGTATAGAGATAATACTATGCTGCACTTTTAAAATTAAAACTTTCATAAAAAGTATTTTTAATACCTTCACATATTTCCTTTTTAACATAGGGATACCACCATCTAAAAATAATCCAACCATCTTGAGCTCTCCATGTGCAATCCTCATTAATATATGCAACATCACGAAACATAATTTTTCCAGAAAGAACAGAAACAGATAATGATCCTGCAACATGAAATAATGAATGTAATAGCTATTTTATAAAATTCTATGACTGAATCTAAAATGTTTTTTCAAATTAAATTAGTTCAAGTAATAACAATATATCACAATATACAGGGTGTGGCATAAATATGTTTAAACACTTTAAACTGTTACAGATAATTCATTTTTTGTGATTCTTTATGTTCGGCAAAAAAAGTTAATTTTCTGGAAAAAAATACAGGTATGTTTAAGCTATATGATTTGAGAATCTAGTTTCCCGCACATTCCCCAAACCTAATTCTGCTTGATTTTCTTTTTTAATAGGGCACATTAAAAGATGAAATGTACCATCATCAATCATTTAGCCTGGACACACTTTGGGATGAGATTCAAGCAGTGTGCATAGAAATTCCATTAAAGACTTTGGTGTGAAATGAGGAATTAGTCATGATTTGTGCTCAGAAATATAATGATGTAAGAACAGCATTTCGAACCACCATTTGAAACCTTTGGTTTGACCAGAAAGTACACTTGTTTTCCAAATTAAAAAAATAACCTTACTTTTTCCAAAAACTTCACCTTGTAGGTCATAAACTAAATTTTCTTTATGACAGTTTAAATTGTATAAACATTTTTCTGACATATCCTGTATATTTTTCTGGGTTATCAAGAAGAAATGAATAAAAAAATTGGGAATCCAACATCCAGCTACAATTATTAGTTGAAAAGCAGACTGGAAAAACTTATATCAGTTCTATCATTTTAGATATAAAAAGTTCACAAAAAGAAGTGTTTTTTTTAAATCAATATATAAATTTTTTAAACAATTTTGAAAATCTAGTTTTTTGATTAAAATAAGATTTTTTAGAAAAAAGCTTTATTCATAAAAGATGTGCAGACACGAAATAATAATTTAAAATAAATAAGACACTAATACTGTGAAACCTCTGTGAGCGGCTACCCCTCTGTACCGAGAATATTCGGCCGCTCAGAGGGGATGACCGCTCTGAAAGGTTTTATTTGGTGACAACTGCTATAACGCGTAATATAAACAAGTCTGACACATATTCCTTATTTAAAATGAAATTTAAAACTTATCTAAAGAGAAACTAGTACTTTAATGCTTTCTTAGATTTTAAAAAAAAGATGCAATTTGTATCTGTTTTAAGTTTTTAACTTTTCTCTGAAACAACCATTTTTTTCAAGTTCGTTTTTTACTTTAAAAAGCAGATCTCATCCGTTTAACACCACGAAATTTGAAGTCTTCGTATTCTTTCAAAATCAAATCATTTTCTTTAATGACTGTTGATTTGCGTTTTTCCGCAATTAAATAATTCAGCCAACTTTCTTTCCGATTTGTAACTCAGATCACAGACCAACTAATAAAATGAAACTGGCATGAACGTGGGCGTGAATGGCATTTTTCTCCAATGGACTTCGGAAGTTATTCCTGGGTCTTATATTCAACCATAAACCTGACCTTGATTTTTTTTCCTCTCAAAATTAAAGCATGGAGTGAGTAAAATTTCCCGAAAAATGAAATGGGCGATCCCACTCAGTGGCCATTTAGAGGGGGTTGGGTGGCCGCTGATAGAGGTTATTTTAACATTAGGTCTATGAGCCGAAAAATCCGTGCCATGAAAAATTGGCCGTTTAGAGGGGTGATTGCTGCTATACAGGGGTGACCATTCGGAGAGGTTTCACTGTATAAGTAATCATTTTTGCTAATAAATTATACAATAATCAATCGAATAATGGAAACTCTTGTAATAATTTAACTGTTTTACTTGCATAAATTTAGATTAAGATTGACTTTCTATTGAAAATATTAAATTTTAATAGCATAATTCTTTGTTACAAGGATGTCAATAATTTTTAATTAAATGATTAAACATTTTTTAAATCATAATATTAAAAAGCGGATTCAAAATATTAAATAAATTACTTTTTCATTCTATAAAATTATTAAAGTAAAAGATTAGGATAATAATACGTAACATTTTTAAACGATAAATTAAAAAAAATTGTGAGTACAAAATAACTTTGAGTAAAATTATATTTTATAAGATTTTTCCAATTTTCACATATGCACTGTGGGGTACTTAGCAAATTTAGGAGGCCAAAAGGCAAATTTTAAAAGTAACACGATTAGAAAAATAATTAGTGCATGATAAAGCTAAATATTTATAAAATATTTTCCTTGTCAATTCATATAATTCCACACTCTTTGGTTGGTCATTTGTGATGCAAATTTTTCCAGCTGTTATTCTATTGAAAACTGCGCTTCAATTTACAAAATTTATTAGATCATAGAAGTACATATTTATTAATGCATTTAGAAGAAATTACGGAAACTCAAGTAAATGAAGATCAAGAAACTTACTAAACTTATTTTGCAAGTGAGGTTGTGATCGCTTGCAATAACTGCAATTCAAACTAAAATTTTAGAATGAAGCTTAAGTTCCGATCTAATGTTAATGAGCATCAGATCAATACCCAAGAAGACTAAACTACTTTTAAAAGGGACTATGAATATGCTACTTCCAGTTGAACCTTTAAAGACTCAGATTATAGGAATCTGAAGAATAGAAATTTTCCAAAGTGTCTTCCAATGAAGAACCTTAGGTATCATCATCCAGTTTGCAATTATATGTTTAAAATGAGGAACTTTTATTTTATTTATTATTAATAAAAGCATATATTTTTAAATAATTTATAAAGCTGAAACTTCAAACTTAAAAAATTTATTCAAATTGTGTCTCCAGTACTTTGCACATGATAAATAAACAAGAAAATAGTATAATCTGTTACACACAAAAATAATAACAACAATAATAACAGACTTGCCAACTTGGGAAAATCAAAATGTGTAAAACAGCGCGCGAACAGAAATTTCGACACTTTTTGCTATACAACGCATGAGCGTTATTTTTTACCTTTCACCATATAATGCACGAGTATTATTTTTTAATGCATTTTATATCACAATTATTTGTTTGAAGTATTAAATAAAGCTAAGAACAATAAAAGAAAATGAAGTTGCTGAATAAAAGGCAAATCAATTAATACACCATTTTCCAGATTTCTTGTGACTAACAATTTATTAATTATAATCACTTAACTGGCTTGAAAAAACTCTGACTGTGAAGGGTCGCTGTTCGTTCAACCGAATCAAAGACAAGATTTGATAAAAACATTTACTTTATTTTTCTAAACATTTGCCTGAAAATACAACATTTCCAAATTACACTTACAGAATATGTGTTATACTTGTAACTAAATGAGCTGGATGCCAAAAGGTAGCTAAAGGTAACTTTGGATTCAATTAATTCATTTTAATTTTTCATTTATTTTAATTTATTCATAATATAATTCATTTTAATTTTTAAGACCCCTTGCCTTTAGGGAAAAAAATTGATACTTAACAATTAATCATGGCAACTTGCCATAACACCTACAAACCCTTGCAGGAGAGCTGCTAGTCACAGACCGTCCCGATCTGAACTGAAAAACAAGAAGAAGTGAGGAGATACGAAACTTCCTGAGCTTATATACTAAGCTACATACCTAGCAGCCAATCAAAACGCGACACGCAAAATGCGTCAAAAGATTTGCATATGTTGACGGACATTTAATTCTAGCTCAAGCAAAATTTGCATACGCAAAATATCGTAATCGTTCGCAAGTGCGAACGAGCAAAAAAACAACTGAATGCCAAATTACAGGCAAACGAGGAACACCTCAACTTTGAGTTTTACGCGACACATCCAGTCATTTTGTAAACAATACCATGCAAGTACGCATTTAGGGAGAGAGGAAGAAACCGGGATGTTTCCAGGTTATACAATTAAAATTAAGCTGAGTATTTTGAGTTATATTTTAAAACTAAAGCTATTATACTTTTTAAGTAGTTTTAGGAGAAGGGAAAAGTTTAATTTTTACGAAAACGGAACTATTTTTAAAATGCTTATGAAATTTAATAATTACGATTTAATATTTAGTTTAAGCAGAGTTAAGTTTATTTTAAAAGACACATTTAAAATACATGAAACATCCAACAATGTCCCCCTTTCTTCCTCTATCCAAAAATGTGGTTACAATATTTAACCAATGTATCATTACTGACAGTTTTTGTCAGTAGATCAGCCACATTCCATTTACCTGGAACTTTTAAAAGTTTAAAAAGTCCATCTAAAAGAAAGTTCTTCACAAAATGATATCTAATACTTATATGTTTATTCCTAGAGTTTTCTATGTTATTTTTAGTGTAGTAGATTGCACTTTCAGAGTCAGAAAACATTAAGGGTTTTTCAAAATCTAATTTCAATATTTTACTGCTTTCTTCATAAATATTTTGTAACCAAATAAGTTCTTTTGCCGTTTCTGAAATGGCTATGTATTCAGCCTCCATTGTCGATAATGAGACACACTTCTGCTTTCGGGTTTTCCAACAGATAGGGATATTTTTAAAGAACATTATGTAACCCGAAAATGACCGTCTGTCATCGCGGTCGGAGGCCCACGAAGCATCAGCAAATGCGTTTAAATGTTTCGAGGTGTCTAAAGTCATTGAAATACAGTAATCGCTAGTTGAAATAACATAGTTCAATACTTGACATAAGAGTTTCCAATGAGCTAATGTTGGATGGGAATTATACTGCGCTAACAAGGTAACTGAAAAAAGAATGTCTGGTCTTGATCGGGTTGCGAGAAAAAGCAATGATCCGATCAGGTTTCGATAAGGAAATTTTCCTTCAATAGATGGTTCACCTTCATTATGTTTAATAACTTGACCTTGAGGTATTGGCAATTTAGTTTTTACAAAATGGATATCTCTAAATTTTTCTTTTAAGCGTTCAATATAAGATTTTTGATGTAGCTTCCATTTATCGTTAAAATATGAAAATTCAATACCAAGGACTTTCCTAATTGGACCTAAATTATTAATTTCAAAATGTGCTTTTAACAGATTTACTACTTTAGCCATCTCAGAATCAGACTTTGAAAAAACTATTAAATCATCAACATAGACTAAAATGATAGTTTTACAATTTAGAAAATACACACAATTTGTGTTTAAAAAGTTAGAAAATCCTAAAGTTTTTAAAGTGGATTCTAATTCTGAATGCCACTGTCTGCCGGCTTGATACAAGCCATATAAGGCCTTTTTTAATTTTAATACATGAGACTCTGAATTAACATCTACAGGACATTCAAAATTTTTGGGTATCTCCATGAAAGTTTCTTCATTTAGCTCACCATAAAGATATGCACATTTAACATCAATATGCTTATGAACCCATTTCATGGAGATAACCAAAAGTGTTATGAAAAAATAAATCAATTCAAAATGCACCACAGGTGAAAAAACATCATGGTAGTCAATACCAGCTTTTTGCTTGAAACCTTGCGCTACTAAGCGCGCTTTAAATTTACAAAAATTTCTATGGTCCTTTTTCAACTTATAAACCCAGCGACAGCCGATTACCTTTCTGTCCGAGGGACGAGGGACAATGCTGTATACATCACGAGTCCTCAAGGTAGTCAACTCGTCGGCCATGGCTCTGCTCCATTGGGCGGCTGCTGGCGACTGGAGGGCTTCCTCATAGGATGAAGGCTCGTCGATGACAGCATGGAATGTCTCAGCATCCCGGAACTCTTCTTGATCAGTCTCGGAATCGTCCGCTCTAGCTGGTTCATCAGGGAGGTTGTCATCTTCGGGGGTAACTTCAGATTCAGGAATGTGCTTAAAATTGAAGAAATTTGCATCAAAAATTATGTCGTTCTTTTCGCAGTACTCGCGAACATCTGCCAGGCTTCTGAGCCTTTTGGGATAACCAGGTGCAAAATAATAGATATCATATCGACCTTTGGTCTTTCCAGACCTCCGTCTGTGCTCTTCATGTTTCCAGGATATGTTGCGGCAATGCTGACGTTGATTCCCAGTGCTCTCTTCTACATCTTTCTTTTGAACAACATAAGGTAAAGAGGGACTTACCACCAGGTTCGTTCGACGATAGCCTTTGATTAACTCGTTGAACTTCACGTGTTTTGTTTCTTCGATGCACACAGACTTCGGCAGGGCAGGCATCCAGATGCGATATCCTTTGGTGTAGCGTGCATACCCGATCAGTACACCAGTCTCTGCTTTGGGATCCAGTTTATCCCTTTTACTTTTATTGATGTATACATAAGCTAAACTTCCTATTACCTTGAGATGTCTGACAGAACACTTTCTCTTGAAAAATAAGGTATAGGGGACCTGGTTACCTATGCTTCGATGAGGAAATCTGTTATACAGGTAGATGAAGGTTTGGGCAAGTTCAGCCCACAAACCTTTCGGAAGTTCCGCATCTATTCTTATGGCTCTAACACCCTCTGCCATGGTTCGGTTGAGGCGTTCTGCAACGCCGTTCATTTCCGGTGAGTATGGGTTAGTACGCTGCGCCAGAATACCATTCTCCTGCAGGAACGTGTCAAATTCTTTGGAACAAAACTCCATGCCCCGATCAGATCGTACCTGCTTGATCTGTCTTTCCATCTGTCTTTCAATTCGAACTTTAAATTTTTTAAAGGTCTCAAAACAGTCACTTTTCTTCCTAAGTGGAAATACCCAAGCACATCTCGAGTAGTCATCTACCACTGTGAGAAGGTATCTTGCATTACCATATAAAGGGCCGACTGTGCTGTCCCAAACATCCAAATGTAGCAAATCCAAAGGATTTTTAGACTGACGCTTCTTCACAGTTTTGAAACTTGCTCTTGTCAATTTAGCCTGCACACATGGCTCGCACTGCTGAAGATCACCACTGAGCTTTTCAAGCCCATACACCAGATTCTTCGTCTTCATCAATTTTAAAGCTTTGACGTTTTGATGTCCTAATCTCTTGTGCCACATTATCATATGGTTCCGTATCTTCAGAGGCTTCTCTGTGATGACGTGTGCACTGGCAGCTGAATTCTCAGGCTCCACATTGGATTCCATTAACAGGCTTCCTATTAATGGAGCAACAGCTATGACGTGTCCATCCGGGTCAGATATGGAGCATTGAGATTTCTGAAAACTTACGCTGTGGCCAAGCTTCTCAATTTGGCTGACAGATATCAGGTTCTTTTTCAACGAAGGACCCCAGAAAACTTTGGACAGTTCCAAAGATGTAGTCTTGCCCTTAACAGTCAGATGCAGGATAACAGAACCAAAACCTTTTGCTTTTACTTCGGCATTTCCAATTCCACGTATCTTCATATCACACTCGGTGAAATTAGTCAACAAAAACTTTTCAGAAAGAAAATGGTTTGATGATCCGGAGTCTACTATCCACTTCAAAATTTTGGTGGAGTGACTTAAAAAATTTGTCGCTTCGTCAGAAATTTCAGCAAACGAGCAATTTTTCCCTTTACCTTTCTTCCGATTCCCGCAATTTGGTGAAATATGACCTATCTGTCCACACTTAAAACATTTGCGGGTTTCTTTTATCTGTCGGTTTGGTCTCGACATCTGGCTCTGTAATTTAGGCTTACTTTTTCTTGACAGCATCACACTGGCTCTTGAGGGATCTACTACCATTTCTTCAGGAGTCATCTTTAAATACTTGAGACGATCGTATTCCACCCGTAGTTGTTCGCGAACTTTAGTCGAGGTAAAGTCTTTATCATTTAACATATAAAGTTGTTGACACACGTTATTATATTCCGGGGGGAGGTTCATCAGCATCTGGTACGCCACCTCATCATCGTCGATTCTTTTACCAACAGCCGTTAAACGATCTGTAGCTTGAGTCAATCGTCCCAAATAAACAGCCATGGATTCGGCGGTTTCATACTTCACACGCATAAATTCTGCACGCAGGTGAGCAATCCTTGCTCGACTAGCCGGCTCAAAAGCTTGCTTAAGGGCGTCCCACATTTGTTTGGGATCGGACAACCCCATGATTAGACTTTGTTGTGCAGGTTCAATCCCCATGGCTATCGTAGACACTGCCTTTTGCTTTCTTCTGAGGAAGGGTAGCAACTGCGGGTCCCCCTCGACTTTAGGAATTCCAGGTTCATCCTTAGTCGTAGCTGGAGAGATAACGGGTGAAACTTCGGTCCCGTCAATAAACCCATATAGGCCCTCATGACATAGCAGCATCTCCATGCTATATGACCACTGCCGATAATTTTCCCCATTTAATTTTGGAAAGGAAAAGACTGAACCTACCAACGGAATTCCAGCCATGTTTAAAATTTTGTTTTTTTTTCTTAAACTTTAAGGGCCTGCCAAGAGTCAGACTTTTATAGTCAAAAAGTGACAAATAGTGTCAAAAAGATTACTTAGTAGTAAAAAGTTTGGCTTTACCTAACAAAAGGTTTCTAGCCGAATGAAACCTTTGAAATCCGTAAACTCAATTAGAACTACAGCTATAATTGATTTAAG
Source organism: Cheiracanthium punctorium (assembly GCA_038373885.1). Classification (NCBI taxonomy): domain Eukaryota; kingdom Metazoa; phylum Arthropoda; class Arachnida; order Araneae; family Cheiracanthiidae; genus Cheiracanthium; species Cheiracanthium punctorium. Next base: position 223,058 of record JAWZYV010019103.1, on the reverse strand, counting down.
GGTTTCAAAAGGGAAATTTTTTTCTTTTAATTGCACTTTGCACAAACATTTTGACTGTGCTGACTTCTAAGAAGCAGCAGTAGCTTTTTCTGCTTTATTCAGAAAATCTGAAGTAAAAATCTTTCCTAATAAGAAGGCTTTCCAAAATCTTATTAGACAAGTTGCACCTGAATTCATTTCTGTTTTTCCGAATAATACTGAAAACCCTCTCACATGCAGCATAGTCAGCTGCTGAAATAGGAACATTGTATTCGATCAAGAAAGATGTAAATAACAGTTCTGCATGAATAACGTCTGACTGTCCCAAGGGTGGATTAAAGGGGGGGGGGGGGGCGGAGGGACGACTGGCCCCCGAGAAATACATCTCTTTTTAATATACATCTCTTTTTAATATCAATTTCACTTTTAAAGAAATATACACAAGTTAGGAAGAAAATATCCGGAAATGCGCAAAAAAAAGCGCTGTATGCGTAAACAACAGTTGAAATGCGTAAATTTTACGCATAAAGCGTAAAAGTTGGCAAGTCTGTAATAATAATTTTGGTACCTAACTAGGATAAATATCCTACTGTGTTGTTTTGCTAACTTAGTTTGGCACACACACACACACAAACAAAACAAAACAAAAAAAAAGATACCTAATTAGGATAATTAACCCACTGAGATGTTTGATAATTATACTATATTTTCTATATTATGGAAAAAGTATTTTTTTTAACACTTTTTTTGGTAGGAAGGGGGGGGGAGAAAATATAAACAGAAAGCCTCCCCCTCCCCTTAACATAATATGTAGAAATGCATTTTACTAGAACTGGTATTTTTGTCAGCATAACGATAACAATTAAGTCTCATTGCAAAAACTTTCCAACTTATCCATGCCTACTCAAAAAAATATTTTTATATTTTTCTAGTTTAGCAGCATGCTTGCTCAGACAATTTACATGAAAATTACAAGAATTAGTTTTTGTTTGAATATGTGCAAAAGTTTACAGTAAGGCTAAAGGTAAAGAAAGAACAATAGGTCAAAAACTTAGCACAATTAAAATTATTTTGACTTTCTGATTTTAAAAAAAAATGTAAAAGAAACACATGCAAATTCCTTAATTATCCATAGAAACCTCATATTAATTTTATATATGTTGCTACACCATCATTTTCAACTTGGGTTGAAAATTCTGTATTTAATTCTGCATCACAGGATTTCAAAATATTGAGAATAACATTTGGGGGATGTTTTTCTCTCTCTCTGTATATCTCTCTTAATTTATAATAATATATTATTTTACTAGAACTGGTATTTTTGTCAGCACAACGATAACAATTAAGACTGCTTATTGAAAGCTGTCTTGCTGCACCTGTAGGCACATGAAATCACAATTGCTATAATATAACTTTAATTTATCATAATATGTAAAGAAGCAAGATATGAGGAAAATAAACAAAATTATTACCAACTTTGACATATCCATGCTTTGAAAAATGATTTAATACTTTAGTCAAAATAAAACCAATCACTCGAGAATTGTAATATGTTATGTATATAACCCAGCTCATAGCCAAGCATAATGCACATAGTAGCCATGCTAAGTTAGAATCAATTGGAATATTTTTCAAGGGTGCAGTACTGTTCCAAGTTGTGGGAGTAAAACGATTTATGGGGGGAAGACCAGTACTTGTAGAACTTTCAAAACTAAAAGGAGACAAAAATATATATATTAGTAAAAAACAAATAGCTTATACAGGCAGTAAATAAATTTCAATGATAGGATAATTAAGTAGCAATTTCAAAAACAATAGTTTAAACAAAGAAAGACTAGTTTTTACAAATTATATTTATGAAAATTTTTACCTTCAACTTTAAGATAAGAATTAAGAGTCCTATAAATGTGTTGAAGATAACAAGTGAGGACAGTAATTATTTAAATAATGCTCATTTCCTGAATTAAATCAAAAATTTTAAAGCAGCAGCACAGACGACATATTTGAAAGATAATTTTTAAAAGAATATTTATTTGTGGAGTAAAATTTTGATTTAAAAAAAAAAAAGAAAAAAAAAAAAAAATAGAACATTAAATACAACTGTACAGTGACTATCAAAACCTATAAAGAAAGAATCTGAATGGTCAATCTTCCAAAATTTAAAAAAAATGAAAAAAAAAACAAAAAAAAGCTAATACAGTCAACTCTCTTTATAACGAAACACGATATAACGAAGAAGGATTTCTTATTTAGTTGGTCTAATGTTAAAATATAGGAGTTTTAAAACCTTATAGCAAAATCATTATAACGAATTTTACTTTATAGCGAAATAAAATTAGTTTGAAATTGGGTTTAGACGATTGTTATAACGGAATCGCTTTACGTGTTATGGTATTTAGCTTAATATTTTTGGCAATATTTTAGCAGATAGATTGTTCGACTAGAAAATATAGAGCTTTTGTACTTGCTCCCAAATACTACTGCAAAATTACAACCCTTAGATCAAGGAATTATCGGATCATTGAAGGCTAAATATAGACAACGGCTTCTGCAGAAGGTCATTTTGAATGTTGATGCTGGAAAAGAAACTAAAATCAATGTTTTAGACGCAATAAATCTCATCAGCTGCGCATGGCAAGATGTTTCGGCTTCCACCATAAAAAACTGTTTCCTAGACTCAAAATGTATTACGATTCCGCATGATACTCTGTCACAGGAAGAAATCCTTTCATCTGATGGAGAAGAAGATGGAGAAAGAGTTGATCTAACACCCTTGTTTGATAAATTGCTCGAAATCAGCATAGATGAGTATTTAAATATAGACGATGGTGTAGAATCAAAGACTTTTCGATTTTCGACATTTCATATTCGACAGAAAAAGAAGATTCTCCCAGTGAGGATGAGTCCGAAAATGAAACTAGTAGATGTGCTATTTCTTTAGTTCAGGCTGTTGAATATATTGAAAAAGTCGGACATTACATGCAAAGCAAAGGACTTTACAGTGAGGATATTGACATGTGTTTCAATGCCATAAATAAAATGATAACTAAGGATGCTTTAAAGAAAAGGAAACAAACAACCATAACTGATTATTTCACGGCTCATTAAGGTAATTATGTATGTTTGAATAAGTATCATTTGTAAAGTACAGCATGAGATAGTAATAAATCATGTAAGTTTTCTAATTATTTTATAAAAATTGAAACAAACAAACAAAATTTGGTGTTTAATTGCTTAAGTGACAGATGTGTTAATTATTACTAAGTTTAATGACTTAATTGCACTAATATTTGTATCTTAATTTTTACTTCACATCATAAGCATCTAGCTTATTAATGTGCTTGCAACGTTATAACAAAATCTGTAATGGAACCCCAAATATTTTGTTATAACATTTTAACGAAATTTCTTTATTACGAAGTTTTTTCTGGGTCCCTTGAATTTCGTTATAAAGAGAGTTGACTGTACATTCATAAAATACTAGCTTGGAGGGGGGGGGGGGGAGGACAATAGCTTAAACTAATTATTATGGTAAAAAAATGTTTGAATTAACAATGAAACCATCATTGTTTTTAAAAGGGAAAAAAATAAGCAGCATAAAGCAGTTAAAATATTTTTGTAACCAGAAAAAAATTTGTTTACTCAGATCAGGGAGGTAGATCAGATTAAGGTGGGCAAAGTTTTTTGAGATGAGTTGATGATGTCTCTTCATTTAAATTTTCAGTGCTTTAAAATTGCAGGTCTCTGATAAATTCAGTCTTTTTGGGATAGGTGCTTGAGTCTTGATCTAGCATATTATTCTATGTACAAGATTTACATTCCATTGAAAGTGTTAAAGAAACTGCTCATAATTTTAAACAGAAATAATATGATGATTTATTAAACACTGATATAAGAAATTCATGATGCCTGTTGAAAAATATGCAGACGCCATCCTGGCATTAAATATGTATACATACAGGGTGAATCTAAACTCTTGGGCAAATCTTTAAGGGGTGATAGGGCACATAATAAGGAATCAGAATCATATAGAAATGTGGGGTCGGCAACAGTGTCTTCGTATAGCTGTGAATAATCACTTCGGAAAAGTGCTGAAACAAACAGTGCACTTGCCGACCATTGTTCGTCAGAAACTAATGTATTTTTCTCTGAATGAATAGTTTTAAAAGTTTATTTTATTTCATGGATAAAATTTTCGGAGATGAGCCTATTGCTTGTGAAACCTGGTTAAGAAATTAGACGGACACTTCAATGCTTTTCCAAAAGTGATTATTACCAGGTAAGTTAAAACTACATTTCACCACAGATTGCTTTGTGATTACGATTCCTCATTGTGTGCCCTATCAACCCTTAAAGTTTTCCCCAAGAGTTTAGATTCACCCTGTATACATACACACACAGTGTCCCCAAAATACTGACCTAGACTTTTATTCCTTAAATATTGATCATACACAAATACATTAAATTACAAAGTTATGTAAAAAAAGGTAGAGAATCTTACAGCATCCATTTAACTTTTCGGAAGATTAAGTCTAAATATATTCAAAATTTAAAGCTTTATATGCCTACCCCTTACAAAAAATTCCCACTTAATAAAATGTCCCCATACATCAATTAGTTAATATACAAAGTTTCAGATTTTCCTCATGAAAAGCCTCAGAGATATGTTCAAAGTTTATAAGGAGCTACATAATACCAATAATAGCAACAGTAATATACATCAAATATGTAAAAACAAAGCAATAGCTAACACTCTCAATAGCACCATAAACCTAATCCTTATTAATTTATGTCCCAATGGGATTTCTGATTTCGGGAATTATTGCAGAATGGAAAATGAGAAAAATAAAGAATACATAAAGTTAAACAAAATTATAAAAGTTTTGTGGAGACAAGGGGATAATGTTTTTGCTATCGTTGAAAATAAAAATTTGGAAAACCTACTTATAGAAATAAATGAACAGATAAAAACAACTAATTTACCTTTGAAAAAGAAAACAACCTTGATTACCTAGATGTAAAAATTATAAGAAAGAAAAAAGATACGATAAAGAGCACTGTTTACAGAAAACCTAACAACAATAATCAACTTGTCAATTTCAAATAAAATACCCCCTATGGGACATTCCATGCGTAACAGAATGACAGTTGAACAAGCACTCACAACATACATGGTGCATTCTAACTTAAACAATAAAATAAAGAAAGAAAATACAGCAAATTATAAACATCTTAATAAGTAGTTAAAAACTGTTAAAAGCCTTTAAAATCCATTAAAAACGCAACACATCAAGTGTTTACAGTCGAGCGCTTTCGGCTGCTTTGCCTGCAGCCATCTTCAGAACTGGCAAAGATTTCTTCCTTCTCTCCAGCACGCCACTCCAGTCTTCATCGATTTGTGCGTGCGTCATGTCGTTGCCGGCACCCTCTTGCATTAAGATCTCTATTGCTTTGCATTTTAGACTGTAGCTACAAATTATTATAATTGGCTATTTTTTCAACGCTATTCAAATCTTTATCCAATTTTTCTTTTAAGGCTAATCGAGACAGAGCAGTACTATGTCTATTATATTTAATATCATTAATGTGTTCTTTGATTCTGTCTTTTATTTTTCGTTTTGTTACACCTATGTAATGGCCTGATAAGTTAGAATCTTTAGAAAAGAAAATACAGCAATTTCTCCCATTCGGGCTTGGCCCTTGACAGCTCCTTTCACGACCTGGCTGTGCATGGGAACCGAGCTGGGGGTCTCTGTTGTAACGAGTTCTTTCTGGACAGTTGTTTTTAACATGTCCAGGCTGGTGACATTCATAACATAAAACTGGCTTCTTATACATGCTAATGGCATTAGCCTGAGCTAAAGAATCCTTTTCACAGAGTTGAAGTCTGACTTCTTAATTTGGCAAAAGCATAATGTGTTTCAGTTGCTGTATTCGCAAAATGTTGCAAATCGCGTGATTTTCAGATCGATTTGAGTGGATAAAACCACTGAACATGGTTGACAGCTGAAGTGTTGAAGTTCCACACTCGGGCCCCGGCTGTGCGACTGTCGGTCTGGAATTTTGGTCAGTTTCATCCAGATGTAAAGTCAATACGTGTTAGAACTCCTTAAAAAGTCATCCAACCAAGGCGTCCCCCCTTAGGAGATATCCCTTGTCTAAGCTTGCTATAACAAACAAGCAAATCCCGCAGAATTTTCAAATAACAAAACATAGTTTTGCTATACGTCGTTTGTCATACTTTCTGTATCATTCGTAATTATATATGGTTAGTAAATAACTGTTATACATTAAGAATAATATGTACTAAGAAAGCCGATTAAAAAGAGGAAATCGTTTAGGGGGGAAAATAAAAAATAAACTTGTTAGTGTGCAAAACTATTAAAAACATTGAGAAGAGCAATAACTATATACAGCTGACAACAAACATTGGAATAATGATTGTTTGATAATTCGCAACTACATATTTATCAAATGTAGCTACCAATATTTGAGGATTGACAGATGGAATCAGAAATTTTTAGATAACTTTATAAAATTTTGAATTTCCCAACCATATTTTTTCCCCCCAACTACCTACCAAGTGAAATGGCTACGTAGTTCTGCCCTGCGATTGGGTTTCTCACTTGAGTCAGCAAAAACAACACATAGTAGAGGGGTCACTTTTGGGTTACTCGGCTCGCGCAAATGAAAACATAGACAATGAAAAAGGCAGTAAAAGTATTTCGATCTGAAAGAATAGAATATTTGAAAAAGGCATTTTAATAAATTACACTTGTGGGAAAGATCCGATTTCATAGACTGTTTCTGTGAAAGGGCCGTTTTCAATCAAACCCATTTTTATGATAGGGTTATTTTAATCAATCGTATTTCTGTGAAGGGGACGTTTTAATTAATGTATTTTCGTGATGGGTCGCAGGGAAAGAAAGGGAAGAGTAGGGGAAAAAAAGTGGTGATTGTTGACTAAGAATAATAAAAATGTAAAAGCAGGAGGGCAAAAAGAAGAGAAATAGGGCAGCCGGGTACTAAAAAGACGATAAAATGGCCGCCGGGAGCTGCACCCTGCCAAATCAATCTAGAGTCAACACTAGAATCTGTGAAGGTGCTGACTAATGTCAACAAAAGGAAAGTGATGCCGCAATGCAATAAATGTAAACAGAGGGGAGAGGATGGCGCTATGAATGAAATCGGGGCTAGAAGAGTGGCAAGCAGGCCGCTGTTTTGGGGTGGCAAAAGGGCGGGATTTTTTGCTTTAAAGGGCGGGCAGGGTGCAGTGCCCTTCGAAAGATGCATAGGATGAATACTGTAGCTACCTCTATTATACTTACAACTAGAGATATAATGAATAGTTATTTGGCCGAATACTGAATATTCGGCTAATAGCTCAGGCCGAATATTGAATTTCTTTAATTTCATTTTAATTGTAAATAAAACATCGCTTTTCACATTTGTAATTAAATACTAAATAAAAACTAATTAAAATTCATTTTATATTATTTGTAGATACTTAAAAACACACAACAGTGTATTATCTGTAAAACTAAAAAATCTTGATCAGGAAAAAATATCTTTCACATAGTTTAACACTATTTGAACAAATGAAATAGCAGCAGTAGCGGATCCAGGGGAGGGGCTAGGGGGCTTCAGCCCCCCCCAAAAGAGATTGCTCAAGGGTAACATTCTGCTTTATTATACGCTTTAAATAGCTAATATGATCATATTTTATTACTTAGCCCCTCCCAAAAGCCTAATACATTGGTTTAGACTAAAATTTTGATTTATAGTACATTTTAATTCGGTGAAATAAGCTTTTTAAAAAAATTAGCCCCTCCCAAAAAAAATTTCTGGATCCGCCACTGAATAGCAGCATAATTATATTTTGAGGTATTCATAATTTAATAAATATGCTATGGTAAATGTGATTAATCAGGTAACTATACATAATCACATCATGCTTTGGGTTTCACAGCCTCTGGGCAAACAGCAGCTTTTAAAAATTATGTTTGTAATTGAGGATCTGAAAAGATTCCTCCTACCCTCACCCCAGAAAGGAGATAGAATGCCAAGTCAAGTAGTGTCAGCAGAAAACTCTGCATTTCTGTAATATTATTAAATATGTTAGATTGTGTTTTGTGATTTTGTTAGATTGTCTTTCATTCTGCCTAAAATTCAATGACTCAGGATATTTTATAATATGAAATTAACATTATAATTAATAGTATAACTAAGCAATATTGTTGGTAAGGGTCACTCCATGTCAAATCAACACACTGATTCAGACTTGATGTCTCAGATTTTCATAATTTTTTGGTATTCAATAATATCATTGACTCATGAAAAAATACCAAATTTCAGTTATGTAGCACAACTATTTTTGCAGTTATTAATTTTTAAAGATTTAAATTTTTATGAATAAAATTCATACTTTGGCACCTTTAGATGCCTATAGGCAACCAGTGATGGTATAAAGCTGAGAGTGGTCTCATTTTAAAGCTGTTGAATGGGGCTTTAAAATGATATGCCACAAGATACGGGTTACAATTTTAAAAAATTGAAAATTTTAAAATTAAATTTTAAAATTTAAATTTCTCAAAAAGTGGCAATTTTAAAAATTCCAAAATATTATCAAATATAGTTTGTAATGTCTTAATACATACAGCAAAATTCTATCATGGGATCTCAATGGGATCAGGAGATACTGTGCTTCAGAAATACACGTGTTGTGAAAAATACCAGAATTAGTATCGTTTCAGAGAATTTTGAATATTTCATTGAATGAAACAAGCAGTGGCTATTATTTTTACATTTTTTTTTTAATGGTGAAAGGTTACATAGACACTTATCATTAAAACTACAATATTATGAGTAAAGTTAAGGGTTAACAAATTAGTTCATCGAGACTTCAATCATTGGAAGATACCCACAAATTTGTTCACTTCACTGTCTGGTAAAATGTATGTTCGGCCAGTCTGTGTGACGGGGTTAACTTTGCATATCACATCTGCAAAAGGGATCCACAGTGTATCAGGTGGTGCGGGATATATAAATGAGGGGGATGGACCTGAAGGATGGAGGAATGTAACTTGCACTTTACAGCAATCTTCATCTTTATCAAAAACATAACTCAACCACCAAGTGTCACCATAGATTGATGTTACATACCCACTAATATCTGCAAATAATATCACCTTAGATGGGATTCACCTTAGTTGTTAATATATTTGCATATTTGAGTAAAAGGGGACTTGTAGACTAATCAGCTTCAGTTTTCTTTTAAAAAGAGGTTCCCAAACATAATACTATAAAGTAATCATTTCGTTTTATTAATTTAATAGTGTTCTGCACTCTGCAAAGAAAAATTAGTAATTAAAAAATAAAATTTTAATAATTTGGTACATTATTTACAAAACATGTGTCTTTCTGAAGCCCTCAGTATCTCCTGATCCCATTGAGATCCCATGATAGAATTTTGCTTTATGTATTAAGACATTACAAACTATCTTTGATGATATTTTGGAATTTTTAAAATTTCCACTTTTTGAGAAATTTAAATTTTAAATTTTTCAATTTTTTTAAATTGTAACTCCTATCTTGTGGCATATCATATTAAAGCCCCATTCAACAGCTTTAAAATGAGACCATTCTCAGCTGCATACCATTACTGGTTGCCAGCCTATAGGCATCTAAACTCTAAACATGCCAAAATATCAATTTTTTTCATAAAAATTTAAATCTTTAAAAATTAATAACTTCAAAAATAATTTTGCTACATAACTGAAATTTGGTATTTTTTCGTAAGTCTGTGATATATTGCTGCATACCAAAAATCATGAAAATCTCAGACATCAATTCGGAAAATCTCCCAAAATTGTGTTGATTTGACATGAAATGACCCGTAAATGCATTTAAAAATATTTTTTTCTCTTTGATCTGAAATTATTCAGGTGAATATGTAGCAATATGCAGCCACAACTATTCGGCCGAATACCTGTTCAGTATTTGGCTTACTGAATATTCGGCAAAACAGCCGAATACCGAATAGTGGCTGAATATTCGTTACATCCGTACTTACAACTCTCTTATGACGTCAAATTATTCTGAACCACTTGAATTGCCCATAAAATACAAGCTCACTATCAATGTAGCTCCTTATAGAATCACAAATAATTATCTGATCTTTTCAGTAACATTGTAATTGAGGGGGAAATTCAGTTACCGGGTGTCCTCGCCAAGCGCCGATGTGTCGCCAAGGTTGGAGTTTGGTCGAAAGTTTGTTTACTTTAGCCTTAGAGTCAGATGTCTGTTGTAACCTGTGTAGATTGAGTTGAGGTGTTGGATGATGCTGTAGTTTGATGAAAAAACGCTCGGTGGGTTCATTAAACGATACCAGGATATTTGGTAAAGGGATTTTGTGATTGGTTAAGGCAATTTAACTGTAATCGGTAAACCGAGGTTTTAAAACGAGGAATTTTGAAATCGGTGAGTCAGTTCTCGTTTTGTGTTATTGGTGTTTGGTGTGTGGTTAGTATATGTTGGTTTTGTGGTTAGTTAGTAAAAGAAAGCGTTTTGGTGTTATGTTATTAGCTTTTGTGCGTTTTGGATATTTCTCAGGAGTTTCTTTAGATAAAGGTAAGGGTTTTTTTTAAAGAATTTTTGCAATTGCTTAAGGTTTTCAATGTGAATTGTAAATGTGTATAAGTAGGTTATTTAATCCACCGATGTTGTTTTGAGTTGAAAACGGGCCTGTGTTTGCCCAGTTTACATTAGCTGTATGACTAGGTTGCTTAATTCACTGTTGTTCTTTTAGTTAAAAACGGTTTACTGGTTGCCTAGTTTACATAGCTGTATAACTAGGTTGGTGAATCCACTGAGGTTTTTTTAGTTAAAAACGGTACTGGTGCTAGTTTACATAGCTGTATAACTAGGTTGGTGAATCCACTGAGGTTTTTTAGTTAAAAACGGACCACTGGTTGCCGAGTTTACATAGCTGTACAACTAGGTTGCTGAATCCACTGAGGTTTTTTTAGTTAAAAACGGTCCACTGGTTGCATAGTTTACATAGCTGTACAACTAGGTTGCTGAATCCACTGAGGTTTTTTTAGTTAAAAACGGTCCACTGGTTGCATAGTTTACATAGCTGTAGAACTAGATTGCTTAATATTCTGAAATTTTTTTAGTTAAAGTGGTTTACTGTTTGCTCATTTTGAATTGCCTGTTACTGAATTTGCTGACAATTTTTAGTGTTAAGTATGGATGGTATATTTGTTTTATTGTTTTTTTTAAGTGGAATATCTGTGGAATTTTAATGTGTTAAAGTAATTTGTATTTCCTGACAGTGCTCAACATGTTGTATTATTTTATCGTATTCTAAAATGGTGTTTAACACGTGAAAAATTTGGCGACAAAAAAAAAAGCGCCAAGTAGCGGGTGTTGGCGAGAAAAAAAAGTCGCCAAAAATAGGCGACACCCGGTAACTGAATTACTCCCGTAATTGAGTTAAACTGTGTTTCATACACTAAGTAAGTATTTATTTAAAAAATATTTTTGAAATAATTTGAAGACAATTTTTAAAAATAAAATACTTTAATTCATTAGTGACAATTTTCAATTTTTAAACCTTTTCACTTCTAACACTCCACCTTTGGGTGGGTGGCTTCAGCACCTTCAGTGACTGCACCTAAGAATGCAATCTCTAAACTTAATTGTTTATACTTATCATTGAAACTATAAAATTTTCACATTACACTTCTTATTTTAATGATGTCACTGATTTCCAATCACATTTAAATCATGATATTAGTTAGTCCATTAAAAAAATACTAAATTTAATATTTTCCTGTTTTAAAAATTTATTAAAATCAAATATTAAGATAACTTTCAAACTTTAGTAATATCTGAAGTTACTGAATTAATATCTTATCTATTTACTACTGTTTTAAAGAATATTTGGGATGATTTTAAAAAGTTGTAGAGAAAAGCTTTTTTTTTTCGACAAAAAACAATGTTTGAAAAAAATGGCATGCAAATATTAAATAATTATTAAAAATAAATGAAACTTGTATAAACAATAATTTTTTCAATTTAATTTAAAAAAAAAACAGGAATGCAACATCTTGTAACCTAATTGTTTATTTGTATAAAGATGTACCCGTTGTTGAAACTGTTAAGTTTTTACATTTAATGATGTCAATGATTTATAACCACATTTAAATCAGAATATTAAAAAGTCTTTTATTATTAGATATTCATTTAAAATTACTAAATTTAATATTTTTCTCTTTTAAATATCAATTGAAATCAAATATTAAGCTAGCTTTCAAACTTTATCTGAAGTTACTGAATTAAAATTTATTTCTACTTATGTACTGAAAACTTTGTAATGAAATGCAAAGTCTAATCATGATATATTCTAAACGTATTTATATTCCGCATTATGATATAAAATTATCTTTAATTTTTATTTTATTGATACTCAAAAGGAACCCGAAAATCTCAACAGGGTATATAAAATTTTGTTTTTATTAATCAGTGAAATCTAAAAACTTTCAAAAGATTATATAATAACAAATAATGTTCTGAAATATCTTTACGATTTAGGTTCGCAAGGCAATAATAATAATAATAATAATAAGCATTATTTATTATACGAAAACGATGATCTACACGATTGAAATGCAGCCCTAGAGTCCTTCACTAAATAAATATTCTAAACAAAACATTTATTCAGAAAAATAATTATTCTAAATTATTTTTTTTTCCCACAACATATTTTCGATTTCGTGACAAAAATTTCTTCGCGATTATGAAAAAAATATCACTCACAATACAGAATCCATTATTATAAACGGAGTACTTGACTAGATTATTAAATGTTTTAATAAGTTTTCTACTCTTTTTTCTTTTTCATTTTGCTTAAAAAGCGAAAAGAGTTTTTAAAAGTCACACATTTTCAATCAAATGTTTTGACTGAGAGTGAGGTACAATGTTGCCAAAACACAAAACTTCATATTGCAATTAATCTGCCAATTCACTTCAGTTTGTCGCATCTAGTCCCAACAACAAATTCAGTAAAGTATTTTGAGCTGACGTTTCAGTGACGTCATTTTGCAGCTTTTCACATTTATAACTTGTGATAGTTTCATTGCTGCAAAACATGCAGCTGAATCTTTGAACTGAATTCACCCATTAGTAAGGTGACCAGATTTTTGTAGTCAGAATCGGGGACATGTCCCCGATTCTGACAACAAAACTGGGGACATTTATAATTAATGCAATAATTAACAGTAATTTAATTGAAAAACAATGCAATAATTAAAAAATGTCCCCAGTTCCATTTTTACATTCTGGGGACAATTTGAAAAACGTCCTGAAAATGGGGACTGTCCCCGGAAAATGGGGACATTTGGTCACCTTCCCATTAGTGATATATGTCTGATGCTGTCATCTAGCGGTAATAAGTGCAACTAATTCTACTCAATTAATAGTTAATTTTTTTCCTAAATTTTCTTTGAAATAATTATTTTATTTTTTAAGTTTCAAAACATAGTAATTTATTATAACCCCTTAAAAATTAATAGAAATTATAATTTTTGAAGTTATGTACTCAAGAGATAAAATCCACCGTATAAGTTTTGTTTGACATATGTGATGTGAAATATGCAGTAAATTCTTTTATATCTGCATGTTTAAACAGCTATGCTGACAATCAATAAAGTTGATTTATTTATTTAAACTGCGTTTTAAAGATTTGTATATATCTTATTTTTGTGTTGCATCACAGTCCACATATCTTTTTCTTGTTGTTGTTGCTGTTACTCTGTTAAAATTTGGTAGTTTTTATTTATTTTTATAATTTCACTCTTCCTATTATACATTATTATTAAATAAATGGGGTCAGTTTTCTCATATTTCAAGATAATAGCCGAAAAACATAATGCCATTGACTCTTTTGTAATTAAGAGTATTTTGAGAATGCATAAATTTAAAAATTTTTGTTGTTAGTGTGGCCGCACGAGACCGGTCGAATAGGTACCTTTTGGCCGAGCCAGATTGCGCTTCCTTCTACCACCTAGAAGTCCCTGGGTTCAAACCAAGCTCTCACCACTCGCTCACCCTAGATTGATGACCCGGACAACGAACACGCATTCTCCTTCTGTCCTACAGCGACAGATGGCGCCAGCACCGCCCTCTTCCATCTCTCGCTCGGCTCTTTCAAAGTCCGCAACGAGTGGCAGCGATCTCACCAAAATCCGCAACGAGCGGCAGCGACCTGACAAAAGTCCACAACGAGTGGCAGCATTCCATAATGCTTGGAATATCGTTCGTCAGCCTCCGACTGACCTGACTCTCTAGGGGTAGGGGGGGAGTAGTGTGGCGGCACGAGGCCGGCCGAATAGGTACCCTTTTGGCCGAGCCGGATTGCGCCTCATTCTACCACTTATAAGTCCCTGGGTTCAAACCCAGCTCTCACCACATGCTCTCCCTACACTAGCAAAAAGAGGTAAACCTTATATTCTGTTTTCGTACATTATTTTTAAAAACAATAACCATTATTTTAACAAAATACTTAAGTAATACATTTTATTTTATTTTTTAATTAATTATTATCATTACCTTTGCACATATTTTCCCCCTTTTATTATTTACCTTTGTACATTATATTATTTACCCATTGTAAAAATAATTATTTTTACTACTGATAGAAAATTTATTCATCATCACAGATATCAGCACAAATTTCTAAATGTATTAATGATGGCTTGAAACTAACTAGCTGGCTTAGTGAATAAGGAGATTGTGCATACCGTTGCTTCCTACGTCAACGCTAACGCTATCCTCTATACGGAGTATTTTGACCAACCACGTTTCGGATTTTATACGTGCACACGCGCTGTATTGTCCAATGGCATTTAACGTTAGCGTTATTAGCGTTACCGTGAGTGAAACCGGTATCAACAAACTCTCTGTCATAAATTTTTACACGGTCTAAATGCTCACAATATGCTCAAAGTATGAACAATACCTCAGCTTCGTGTAAACTTTTGTTATCCCTATATAAAATCTCTAAATAAGTATGTATTCATAGGAAATATATGCTAATACGCTGACCAACGACATTTCATACTGAAAAATGAAATAAACCACTAATTTAGAAATAAAAATGCAAATTCTTTCGTCGCAATATTCTGCTAAGGACATACAAAATGGGGATATAGCGCCATCTGTCGACCGAATCGGCGTTAAGTCCGTTTTTGCCATGGCTCACTTGGATAAATATAGGCTGTCCAGAAAGCTTCGTTTTTCCGTACGAGTAAATTTTTGCTTCTTCGCCGATTTGTCGCTTTTATCCAACGAATCACTGTTGGCAACTCTGCCGGAGAAAATATGCCTAAAATCAAAGCTAAAAGTATCCAGTAATGGATAACAATGGCCGCTTTCGTAAACGCCAAACTAGTTGCACTCGTGCAACGAGTTTATCGTTTACGAATGCAGCCAATGTTTTCAAGCCGAGGAAAAAAAAAAAGCCGCGTTTTGCGCCTTTTTTTAGCACTTGAGTGGTATTTCGCTCGAGCACGGTTTTTGTGTAGACACGATTGTTATATTTGAATGTGTCATTGTTATCCATTCCTGGATACTTTTAGTTTTGATTTTAGGCACATTTTCTCCGGCAGAGTTCGCAACAGGGATTCGTTGGATAAAAGCGACAAATCGGCGAAGAAGCGAAAATTTACTCGTACGGAAAATCCCATAGGAGAAACTGGTTTCCGGACAGCCTGTATTTATCCAAGTGAGCCATGGTTTTTGCAGAAGGAATGCTATTGCCGATTCAAGTCCTTCTCAAGCTTGGAGGAGAGAGGAATATGGATTGGGCCTGAACGGAAAAAAGTGAAGCCACAGCTGTAACCGTTTTTTCCTCCGTCGCCTACGCTCTTCTATGGGGAGAAAAATGAAGTAACCCTACGCGTAGCCTTGGGGTCGTGCCTCGGAGTTAAAGAGCCGTTTGGAGCTCACACGAATTATCGAACCACGCCCCTCAAGGCTACGCTTACAGTTACTTAATTTTCTGCCCATAGGAGAATTAGCGCGGGCCCGCTCCATATTATTAGTTCCTCCAAGTTCTCAAGTCCATGCTCAGGAGGATCATCGGCGCACAATCGGGCCAATTACTACCGATGAATGCGCCATTTATTGACGCCAGCTTAGAACAACAGATTTTTTCCGATTTTTAGTTTCTGTAAGTGAAATTGTATATATGTAAGATGAAATTTTATGAAGCATATGCTGTTATTAAAAAAAAATGAAAACTGATATATGCATATATATATATATATATATATATATATGCCTGTATAATAATAATAATTTTGCTTTCTTCATACATTTAACGATGAATGATGTGACATAAGTTCGATAATTTAAATGAATTTAAAAAATGTACACCCTCCAAAAAAAGTATTCGAGCAAGAGAGAAATTTCCTACGTTGGTTTCGTGCATTAAAAATTATTTATCATAGAATACGAATTAGGCTATATATAAATATGACTTTCCATATTTCTCTCAAGTTGTGCGTTTTCCAAAAACTCAATTATTATTCGCAAATCTAAAATAGGAAATTTCTCTCTTGCTCGAATACTTTTTTGGAGGGTGTACACACTCTCAAAAAGGTATTCGAGTAAGAGATAAACTTCCTACGTTGGTTTCGTATATTAAAAATTATTTATCATAGAATATGAATTAGATTATGTATGCTTATAATTTTCCATATTTCTGTAGAGTTGTGTGTTTTTAAAAAACTCAATAATTATTCGCAATGCTAAAATAGGGTATTTCGCTTATACTCGAATACTTTTTTGAGATGGTGTACACCCTCCAAAGAAAGTATTCGAGCAAGAGAGAAATTTCCTACGTTGGTTTCGTATATTAAAAATTATTTATCATAGAATATGAATTAGGCTATGTATAAATATGAATTTCCATATTTCTGCCAGGTTATGCGTTTTTCAAAAACTCAATTATTATTCGCAAATCTAAAATAGGAAATTTCTCTCTTGCTCGAATACTTTTTTTGGAGGGTGTGCATATACGTATCTATACATTTCATATTTTTAAAATTTTAGATGCGGACGAAGTGAGCTCAGTTCTCGATTAGCTCAGTTCTCGACAGAAATATTCTTGGAAGCAAGTATCTAAAAATTTAAAATTATTTCCTGCCTTTTCTTAAACTATAAATCGCTTACATTCTGACTCCTACACCCTCCAAAAAAGTATTCGAGCAAGAGAGAAATTTCCTATTTTAGATTTGCGAATAATAATTGAGTTTTTGGAAAACGCACAACTTGAGAGAAATATGGAAAGTCATATTTATACATAGCCTAATTCGTATTCTATGATAAATAATTTTTAATGCACGAAACCAACGTAGGAAATTTCTCTCTTGCTCGAATACTTTTTTGGACGGTGTACTCATTCATAGTATATTGTTTTTTTCCTTTAAAGTTAGTTAAAAAAACATGATATAGAAATTAAACACATAATGGTTTTTTTCATTGCCACAAAAAGTTTCTTAAGAACTATTTAAAATAATAATAATTCAATGAGAAACCGCTAGTTACTTATACATCACAAATTTATTTTCCCATTAGGACCGATTAATTATTCAAATAATTGTAGGCTATCCAAATAACCTGTATATCTTCCGTTAAGCTTCAATTTCATATTTAATTACTGTAAAATACCTCAAAAGCTACCCCCTGCCCATTTTTCAAGGAAAATCACGATCTATGGGGATTGATAAACGGTAAAAATTGGGAAAATAGGGAGTTTTTGATTAGCGGTTTCACTCACGCTAACGCTAACGGTAAATGCCCTTGGACAGTATAGGACATGCGTACGAATAAATTCCGAAACCTGATTGGTCAAAGTACTCCGAATAGCAGATAGCATTAGCGTCAACGTAGGAAGAAATGATAAGCAAAAACTCCCTAATAGATTTGTTCCATGTTTACTAACAAATACCTCAGTGACGTCACGTAGAGTAACTCTATTGGTTACTTATGCCAACCACTCGTCCCGTAGAATACGTCCATTGGTCAGTTTTGCCAACCAAGAGGAAGTGTGACGTCACGTGGAACAAGTCTATATACCGTTCAAGAGCCCCCCTCTATCTTCAAGTGAAGCTGGATTCATACTGCCCGTTACGTATCGCTAAGATGCCGCTAAGACGTCACTCAGCGAAGCAAAGCAGAGAGCTTGGTCTCATGTCACACTTCTCTGGCATATGGCGTGACTTTACTGGTGCATTTACTCCGGCTCCGCAAGCTCTCCCGCGGGCAGTCGAAGTCCAAATCAGAAAAAACGAAAGAGGCAGAGCGGAGTCTGCGCGGCACGGAACGGCCAGTATGAATCCATCTTAAGGGGACTTTTATTCGATATTTTAAGAGCTTGTTTGTTTGTGTGTTAAGGCCGATTGACTGCGCGAGGGTCATAGGCCTATAGGGGGAATGCCCTCTGTGACGACTTTCTAAAGGACCCTAGATCGTATTTATGTGAGGTTTCGGAGAGAACCACGGAAAACTCCGAACGGCTAGGTCGACAGACACGAACCAGCCGTAGGTATTTTAAGAGCAAACGAAATGCACGAAAAAAGCAGGTAGGGGCAGTTATTAGAGAGGGAGGCGCTTTTGCTGTATTTTACGGTAATTTAATTAACTATAAAAAGTGTAGGGTGAGAGAAAAAAAACAAAAGACAGAGTCTTTCGACTCATTTTCGTTTCAATTTTAATAATTAATTTTATCAAACAAATATAGCTTGATCAATATCAAAACAATATAATTCCTATGCCTGTAGAGACAATATACTACGAAGTACAATATCTCTATATGCATGCAGTGCGCTGCTTCTTCTCCCTGTGAATTTGGATCTTGGACCGTTTTCCAGCTTAATCGTCCATTTGCGATAAGTCTCCTGAGAGCTTCATGCGGTTAAAGGTCCCCCTTCTGCCTGACAGCTGAGGCTTCTCGTAGTGTTGGTGTTGTGAACATGTATATCGGATTTGTGTGCTTGACTCGAAAATCCGCTTATAAATCGCCGTCAGGTGGACTACACAAGGGGGTGTCATCCATAGGGGTATTTCTAAGGGGTCCTAGGTCCTAACCCTTATTTACGCTAAGTTTCGGAGCTAACCACGGGAAATTCCGAACGGTTAGGTCGACGGACGCGGGATGGGACCTTCACACTTCGCCCGTCTACATTTCCAGTGATATAACCACTGTGCCATGGTGACCCTCGTAATGTATTTCAATGGGAAAAACCGGATATTCAACATTAAGAAAGAAGTACTCTCTCTTTTAAAAAAGTATTCGATTACAAGAAATCAAACTTCCTACGTGTGTTTCGTTTATTAAAAATTATTTATCATAAAATATGAATACGGTCATTCATAATAAAAAATTTTCGCATTTTTCTCAAATTGTCTGTTTTTCTAAAAGTAATCAAATATTCCCAATCCCAAACCCAAAATAGGAAATTTCGCTTATACTGGAATACTTTTTGAGAGTGTATATTAAATTCAAGTTTTCGGATGATTGTGTAGGAGAAAGTATATCGCTAAAGCTGTTTACTATACAAAATGAAATTAATTATAAGTAGCAAATCTAGATGGCGCGACCATGCAGCCAAGATATGTGGTTTTCTTAAAGCAAACATGGAGTCAGAAAATAATATTTCAGTGCATAATAATTCTTGTTAAAAATTAATCAAAGTATTCAGAATATTATTTTTTAATTTATGTATTGATTGTAAATAATTTTACTATTTAAAATTCATTTTTTTCATATTTTTGTAATGTATTTAAAGGATTTTTTGTAATGTATTAACTGTGTAAACATTCACTGCTTAACTGTAAGAATAACGGTAATCGCTAGAACACACATGGAATTTTGTTCTCTTCGACGATGTGTAGTTGAATGTGATTGTATTTAATGCATGTGCGAGAAAGTATGTTAATAAAGTGAACTTTAAGTTGTTTTTTCCTTTTCATTGGAAGTAAATCTGTGTTTTAATTAATGGTCCTGATGATACCTAATAAGTAACCAGAACAATTGGTGACATTCGGACTTTTTCAACTCGCACCCTCGCCGTATCATGCCAGATGATAACAGTTCCCAGCTTGAAGCAAGCAAAGTCAGCATCAAAATTCCACAATTCTGGACGGATAGACGAGAAATATGGTTTTATACGGTGGAGGCCCAATTTAAAATCGGCGGAATAACGTCGGAGGAAACAAAATTTAATTATCTCGTGGCTCAACTCGATCCTAAGTATGTGGAGAACATTTGGGACATTATTAAGGATGAGACTCAGAATAAATATACTGCTGCTAGAACGCCTAACGAACTTATTTAAAGAGAGTGAAAATAAAAGAATTCAGCGTTTATTGACCGGTTTGGAGCTCGGAGACTTGAAGCCAAGCCAGCTGCTCAGAAAAATGAAGTCCCTGGGAGACAGCAGCGACGTGTCGGACAAAGTGCTACGGACACTATGGATGGACAAAATGCCAGATTCTGTAAAAAACATTCTAATCGTCAGTGATGAAAGCCTGGAAAAATTAGCAACGATGGCTGACAAGATCTTAGAAATGAGTCCTCGAATGGAGTTGGCAGCTGCCAGTAAAGAGGTAACCCCCTACGACGAACTGTTAAACAAAATATCTAGCTTAGAACAACAAATCGCCAGCCTACAGGTTCAGCGTGCCAGCAGACCGAGTAATCGCCGTGCCGACCAGCATAAACGAAGCCGTAGCAGCTCTAAAAAACGCTATGACCCTCAAGGGAAATACTGCTATTTCCACTACAAGTTTGGGAAAAAGTGTTTCCCCGATAAGTGTAAACCCCCGTGTGGTTGGAACCAAGAGGGAAACTCCAGTCAGCAGTAGAGTCAGCGGCTAGCCCTGCTGCTACTATAGGAGACAGCCGCAAGTTCAGACTATTTGTCAAAGACTAAAACACTGGACTAAGGTTTCTAGTCGACAGTGGTGCTGACGTTTCATTGCTGCCTGCGGATTCAAAAGACAAAGGCTTGTGTAATTATAAATTGTACGCAGCAAATGGCACCGAAATACCAACATTTGGTATTCAAATTTTAACACTAGATTTAGGACTTCGACGGTCATTCCAGTGGCCTTTTGTGGTTGCCAAAGTCAACAAAGGGATCCTAGGGGCTGATTTTCTTAATCGATTTCACCTCCTAATTGATATCCACAAGAAGCAGCTAATTGATGGCACTACTCATCTTGCTATTCAAAGTGACATAATGTCAATCTGTGATTTCCACTTTAAGTGATTCCTTAAAATTTTCAGAACTGTTACGTCAGTACCCCAATATTACAAAACCGAATTTGTTAAACAAATCGGTTAAACATAATGTGCAGCATTATATTGAAACCAAAGGACAGCCTGTGTATTCACGAGCACGACAGCTGGATGCAAAAAAGCTCCAACTTGCCAAGTAGGAGTTCCAATTTATGCTTGATAATAATATAATTCGACCATCAAAATCTCAGTGGGCGAGTCCACTCCATCTAGTGAATAAAAAAGATGGGACACTCCGCCCCTGTGGCGATTATAGAAGGCTTAACGAACAAACAATTCCTGACAGGTATCCCATTCCAAGAATAGAAGATTTCCAATTAATCTTGGGAGTTATTTTCACAAAGTTAGATCTTTTAAAAGCTTATTACCAAATACCTATTGCTGAAGAGGACAAACCAAAAACAGCCATCATTACCTCATTTGGGTCATATGAATTTAATGTAATGAGCTTTGGGCTCAGAAATGCACCCTCAACCTTTCAACCTTTTATACATGAATTTTTCCAAGGCCTTAATTTTGTCTTCCCATATCTAGATGATGTTCTAATTGCCTCATCTTCTGAAGACGAGCACAGACACCATCTGAAATTAGTGTTCGAGAGACTTGACAAGTATGGTCTATGTATCAACGTAGCCAAATCTGTATTTGGTGTGAAGGAAATTGAATTTTTAGGCTATCGTATTACTCCTGCTGGTTCCAGTCCCCTTCCAGAGAAAGTGGATGCTATACGTAATTTTAAATTACCAACAACTATCTATGAATTGAGAACCTTTCTTGGAATGGTAAATTTTTATCGAAGATATTTGAAAGACGCTGCACAAACTCAAGCCATTTTACACGAATTGCTTAAAGGTGCCAAAAAGAAAGATAGACGTAAAGTCCCTTGGACAGAAGAAGCAATCCAACAATTCGAAAAGTGTAAGTCGGATCTAGCCGAAACAGCCCTGCTAACATTCCCAAAACCAGATTGTCCATTATCTGTAAGCACAGATGCTTCAGATTGGGCAGTTGGCTCCGTTTTACAACAATGGGAAAATGGAAGCTGGAAATCTATTGCATTCTTCTCAAAGAAGCTGAATGATGCACAAAGATCATACAGCACATATGACCGCGAATTATTAGCAATCTACCTTTCAGTGAAACATTTTAAGTTTATGCTCGAAGGAAGAAATTTTGAAATTTTCACAGATCACAAGCCTTTGACCTTTGCATTTCGACAGAAAAATGAAAAAGCTTCGCCCAGACAACTGCGTCAACTCCAGTATATATCTCAATTTACCACTGCTATCAAGCATATCAGCGGAAAAGATAATATTGTTGCTGATACTCTCTCTAGAATCGAAGAGGTAGCTGTTATAGATTATGAAGACATTGCAAAAGAGCAAACCAGTGATCCAGAACTGACAGAATTAATTCAAAGTAATGCCTTGCTGAAATTTAAGAAGAGTGTTCTTCCATCTGGACATTCTCTGTGGTGTGAAACATCCCAAAAAAATGTTCGCCCATATATCCCTAAAGCTTTTCGAAAAAAAGTGTTCGATCAAATTCATGGCCTATCCCACCCAGGCATTAAATCCACTGTGAAGCAGATAACTGCCAGGTTTATATGGCCAAATAAGAAAAAAGAGATCAGTGAATGGGCAAGAGCATGTCTAAATTGTCAAAAAGTGAAAATTACAAGGCATACAAAATCAAAGTTTGGAGAATTCCAGGAGCCTGATGCAAGATTCAGTGTTGTGCACATTGACCTCATAGGTCCACTGCCACCTTCCAATGGGAAAACATATTGTCTCACATGCATTGACAGATTCTCCTGTTGGATGGAAGTGATACCTCTAGAAGACATCACCTCTGAATTAGTGAGCAAAGCTTTCTATGAAAATTGGGTGTGCAGATTTGGAGTACCTAGTAAAATTGTTACTGATCAAGGTCGACAATTTACCTCTCAATTGTTTAAAAATCTAGCATCAGTGTGTGGTGCGAATCTCCGTCACACAACACCTTATCACCCACAGTGCAATGGGAAAATTGAACGCCTTCACAAGACCTTAAAATGTGCTATAAAAGCCCATAATACCATTAAATGGGCTGAAGTCCTTCCAACAGTCCTCCTTGGTCTCAGAGCAGCTATTAGAGAGGATACCAATCACTCTATAGCTGAAATGATATATGGTACCAATATCAAAATCCCAGGAGAATTTTTTGATCCACCCACATGTGATGTTGAACCTGACAGTTTTGTCAACAAGCTTCAGCAATATATGGCTTCCCTAGCACCAATAAAATCTCCTAAGACTCAGCAGCATAATATCTTTGTGCATAAAGATCTAAAATCATGTTCGCATGTTTTTGTAAGAGTGGATAGGGTAAAATAATCACTCGAGCCAGCATATGATGGCCCCTTTCAAGTATTAGAAAGGAATGCAAAATATTTTACCTTACAAATGAAAGGTAAAGAGGAGAAAAATATTTCTATTGACAGGCTTAAACCTGCTTATCTCATCAAAACTGATGATTTACCAAACCATCATATACCATTAAATGATTCGAACACAACTGGGGACCCTCCTCAAAGCACATCTGATGCTCCTATCCAGACAAACTCTCGCTCTGGCAGAACAATCAGACTTCCAGTCAGGTTCAGAACATAGTGGTGGACCTTTACAATTACTGCTAATACCTGACTTACATTTTACAAAAATGGAAACAATATTGTGCACCTGTTTACAATTTAAGCTACAATTAAGTTCAATTTAAGAGTCAATGTTAGTATTCAATGTATACTGTATGTTTTTCATCAACATTTAATTACTTATAAGTGTATGTATAACTGTATATAGATTTATTTGATGCATTGCATTTTAAGGGTGCTGGTATGAGGTATAAAGTCAAACTATTTAATTTACTGCACCAGGCTAGCAAAGTAGGTTCAGGTTAGTCAGTTTTCTTTTGCTAAATGTTTAATGATCCTAATGGTATGTACAGGCATGTGTTTGGATATCTTTAGTATAATCCTAAACATTTTGCAATCGTAACCTGTATGGGTTAGTTTTTTCTAGTGAAGTATATCCAAGTGTAAATTGATCCAATTTTCTCTAATATGCATATTCTAACATTTCTCCTACCAGGTCTTTCTAGTATCGTAACTTAGTTACTGGTAGGGGAATAATGTAGGAGAAAGTATATCGCTAAAGCTGTTTACTATACAAAATGAAATTAATTATAAGTAGCAAATCTAGATGGCGCGACCATGCAGCCAAGATATGCGTTTTTCTTAAAGCAAACATGGAGTCAGAAAATAATATTTCAGTGCATAATAATTCTTGTTAAAAATTAATAAAAGTATTCAGAATATTATTTTTTAATTTATGTATTGATTGTAAATAATTTTACTATTTAAAATTCATTTTTTTCATATTTTTGTAATGTATTTAAAGGAATTTTTGTAATGTATTAACTGTGTAAACATTCACTGCTTAACTGTAAGAATAACGGTAATCGCTAGAACACACATGGAATTTTGTTCTCTTCGACAATGTGTAGTTGAATGTGATTGTATTTAATGCATGTGCGAGAAAGTATGTTAATAAAGTGAACTTTAAGTTTTTTTCCCTTTTCATTCGAAGTAAATCTGTGTTTTAATTAATGGTCCTGATGATACCTAATAAGTAACCAGAACAATTGTAATGGATTGGATTGTTTAACCCATTTGTGCCTGGATATTTTTACGACTTTCTCGAATTTTACTGATAACAGAAATAATAGATATATTTCTGAAGTCAATTTCTTGAACAAGGGATGATTTCTTTTAAAATCATTATGCATAAAAATCGAAATATCAAGATCCCACTTGGTCATGTTAAAATATTTTGTAGAGTTAAGGCTCAATACTCATGAATAAAGGTTAGGAAAAATAAATAACGTTTTCGACTAATAGCGAAAATGCCGTCCCAAAAAAGGGACACTAGGCATAAATGGGTTAAGTTTAACCAATTTATGCCTAGTGTTCCTTTTGTGGAGCTCCACTTTCGCTATCAGTCGAAAACGTTATTTATTTTTCTATACTTTATTCACGAGTATTGAACCTTAACTCCACAATATATTTGAACATGACCAAGAAGGATGTTAGCATTTCAATTTTTATGCATTATGATTTTAATAGAAATCATCCCTTTATCAAGAAGTTACCATAAGAAATGTATCTATTATTACTGGCATTAGTAAAAAATCGAAGAAAGTCGCAAAAATATCTGGGCACGAATGGGTTAAGAAAACCTTTGACTTAGAATTTCCAACAGCATTTTTGTGTTTAGAAGCGATTAAAGACACTTATAACAAATGTTTTTAATACCCTTTTCTGTGTTGAATGCAATAGGAAGAAGACAATAGGAGAGTCTACGTAGAAAGGATGTGCAGTAGGCTGTCACTTAGATGACGTCAGTGAAACGTCACAGCGAAATGCTCTTTAAGTGCAATTCAACTTCCCCCCAAAAGTATTAGAAACATAAGTTTTAATATCCTTAATCATTTGAAAACATAAAAATACCGTTGAAAAATTAAAGTCGAAGGCTTGCTTAACTCAGTGGTTCATAAACTCTTTATGCCGCGACCCAAAATCAGTAACATGATTTACTTCGCGACCTTTTGGCCTATATTACAATTATAAACAGGATTTATACGGATCCTGGATTTGCTAAAGTTCCGAACTTACGAAGTATTCTCCTAAAATGACCTGGTGTTTTAAAAGCGGTCTTGTTTCTTTTTATAGAATACGAAAAGAAGTCCTCTCGAGTATCTCTGGAACGCAAAATCTAGACGACAATCTATATTCTATAGAGCTTTACGAACAACGTCTTTACACTACGTCACATCACATCAAAGCAACCAGTCTGGCTACACTTTTTTTCCAGGACACACTAACCTTCATTTGAGGACGGTAATTGGCGGAATTTGTGGTTTTGTACCTCTTACGGTGGTATTCACCAATCGCGATTATATATGAATCATCCGGAGATAGGTGAATTGGTATAAAATTGTTATTCTCAATACAAATAATCTGCTCTTGATCTCTCGCTGAGCCCAACCTCGACCAGTGATTGCGAGAGAGTTGTCAGAAAATTTGAAGCGGTTTTGGCACGCCGCCAGCCTTTCCCCGTCACAATCGTCCCCCAAGCACGTGATATTCCCTGGCGAATCATAGCGAGCTGTATCCACTTTCGCCCGTATTCACGAGAGAGAGTTTTTCCCCAGACTATTCGTGGATCCATCAATCCGCACTGGAGGACAATCCGTGAATTGTCCACGGATAGCCCGACTCCCACTATCCGCAGATAATACCTGGCTTTGGTGGATAAAGCGGATACAGTTCGCTATGATTCGCCAGGGAGCACCACGCACGGCCGCAACTAAAGTTTATGACACCCGGGGCAAATTTTAATTATGGCGTCCCCCCCGCCCTTTCCAAAAAAAAAAAAGCGAGAGAGAAGTTTCAAAATTTTTTGAAACGGAAAGACGTTCAATAAATTCCGTTAGAAAGAAATAAAATCAGGACCTAGCATTTTGACAATTGAAACATCAGGAAGATGTCATTTTATTACCAATTCGGAAGTCGGTGAAAGTTTAAACCTATTTAATTTCAGTTCGAATTAGCTTTACATACAATTGTGTTTTTAAATTAACGATGTAATTTACAATTTAAAATCAAAACTTGTAAATAAAACCTATTAGTATTTACGCAGAAAAGCGGTAGAAACATTGAAATCCTTTCTTTTGTATTCTTTTACATAAAGAAATGGCATTCCCCCCCCCCCCCCGAAATTTTGGCTTTTGAGCTTCCTTTACAGCAAAAGTTCTAATAATGTCATCCAAAGAAATCAATGACGCTTTTTTTGTGTGTTCGATTGAGATAATACTCAAATTGGAAAGGCTCACCATGGCACAGTGGTTGTGCCACTGAAAGTGGTAGATGGCGGAAGCATGAAGGTCACGGGTTCGGGTCCCATCGCGCGGGTGTCGATCTAACGGTCTGGAGTTTTGGTAGGTTTTCTCACAGGCGCCTGGAGCCTGGTATGCCATTTCTTGCTCTGATTGGCTCTTCGCGTCAAGTGACTTCTGTAGAGCTTTGATTGGTGCTCTCCTTGCTGCCTGAGGAGCGTATTTCAGAATCGGAGGAAGGAAGGAACGTTTCAGATATATTTGGCCGTCAGATATATTTGCACTGCATTACAGTACTCTGTCTTGCTGCTTGATCAGCTAAACATAAACATAAGCGAATAGCAAAATGTTGTTATTGATATTCGATTAGTTATTTTTTCCTTTTTCTTTGAAGTAATGAGGTCTATTAAATAAAATGCTATCGGATACTGATTAGTGTTTTTTTTTATGAGTTTATTTAGCAGATGCGTGTGTTATAAACATTTAGTTATTTAAATACGTATAATCTAGAAAGCATGTGTGCGTTTTCAGTCTATAAAATATGTTATTACTTCACATTTAAGTGCTGAACATTATTATTATTTTTTTTTATTTATAAAAGTTCTTATCTGATCAGTGCCGTATCTAAGTTGGGGAGAGGGGGTATAGGGGACGACCCCCCCCCAAAACAAAATTAATGTGTATTAGTTTCAAAAATTATTTTCTTAGTACTGCTTTTTTTCTCAATTCTTCTTTTAACTGTAACAGACAAATTAACTGGCTTAATGAGTTTAAATGTGTAATTAATTTAATTAATTACATAATGAAGTTAATAAATATGTAATTAAATTATTTATGATTTAAAACTGATTGTATGTCATATTTCAATGATTCATTATGTGAAATAAAACCAATACACAAATTAATAACAGCATTAATGATTGCTAATGAACAAAAAAATTTCAATAATGACTGTTAATTACATAACTATAATTATTCGCTTATGAATTTTGATTGATCTCATTAAAGGTGATATTTTGCATATGAGTTAACTACTAGTTAATTAAATAATATATTAAATTAATTAATAATGTACAGATAATTACACAACAATTTAAGCCCGCCGATCACTCAAAAAATCACTTAAACCACGTTTTTTGCGAACGGAGTATGCAGTAATCTCGCCAACACAAGCACACTATGAAGAGGAAATACACATAACGAAGAGCACCAATCAGAGCTCTACAGAAGTCACGTGATGCGAAGAGCCAATCAGAATCAGAAGTGTCATACCAGTCTCCAGGCGCCTGTGTTTTCTCCAGATGTAACGTGAATACGCGTTAGAACCCCTTAGAACGTCCTCCTACCAAGGTACCGCCCCCCTTGGCAGATCGCCCTAGTGTAGCGTTGCCATAATCACACACAAACACAAATTGGAAAGTCTATTTTGCTCCATGGAGTTTCTTAATTTTTTATAATTTTCAGCTTGTTAAAGCTTCTCTCACCTGATGCAAGTGTTACTGGAAGAATTAATAATTTTAAGGCTGTGGTCAAATTTGGATAGCCTTCTTCCAGGTTATGTTTATGAACGAGACTCAAAAGGATTGATGCAGGTGCTGTTTCCACAGCGTCGCCAATCAATAAAAAGTGATTTTAAAAACTTTCTCCTAAAAACTCTTCTATATTTCGGTCATTTTTTATATAGAAGTGCTTACTTTTGAGCTTTGGATTTCAGTTCTATATTCATCTGGTGGATTTTTTCCCATTCAGGATTCCAAAGTTGCAAAGTTATCACTAATCATTTCTAGAGCCTGAAAACTAGATTTTACCACTCTCATTATTTTGTCGGTAATTTCTAATAGAGGAATTCTAAATTTTTCTATCTTTGAAAATTTCGAACTTTCGTCTTCCCAAGATTCAACAAACATCATCTTGGTTTTTCGTTAAAATCAGGAAGTAAATTATTATTAACTATTATTTTTGCTTCTGTTATTGCAGCGAATATAGCTTTGTCTGGTAGATTCCAGAAGATTTAAAAAACCTCTAGTATGCCTTACTGTTTCATCTACGGTTATATCATTTCTTTGGAGGAATTGGTTCACGCGGGTCTTTTTTTTTAATGTTAAACCTAAAACATGTGAAAATAATAAATTCAATTTTTTTATGCATTTTTTTCAGAGCCTCTTTTTCCGATGTAGACAGAGGATTGGATGTTAATTCTTCCAGAACTTTGTTAATGCCATCAAAATATTTATAAATTACTTCAACAGCTTTCATTCTTGCTGACCATCTAGTTTTACTGTTTTCTTTTAAAGAAAGTGGAACATACAAAAGTAAACTATTTGAAGCCAATTTGGCTAAAGTGTCACAGTTAAAACCATAATCGCGCCTTTTTCTACAAATGTAAAAATGTTTTCTTTTTTTTAATCGTAAGTAAAATCTGACACCACTTTCCTTTAAACAGAGGCGCAGGTTGCCGCCTGCATCCAGTGGCATAGCTAGAGAAGGGTTAGAGGGAGTATCTGTCTCTGGACACAGCACACAGGGGGGGGGGGGGATTATAATTTCGAACTGTCATTGTTGTCCATTCTATCAAACAAAAAGAGATGCGGAACCTTCACTTGTTCCCGGAAGCTGAAAACTCTAGCTACGCTTCTGACTATGCCTTAAATCGGACCTGCTCGACTAATCAACTAAAACAGATCGGTCATTGCCAGCCGATGGGTCTCTTTCCTTTGCTTTGTGACAAAACGTTTCCACAACGTCCCATTAGAAAAACTGCTTATGTCTAAAGGGGTGTAAGAATACCAGCTTTTTCAGACAGGACGCTTGGGCACAAAGTCATAAAACTGGAAAACAAAAATCTTCAGGGAACCGTAACTGATAAACGGACGCCCCCTTATCACGGCGCCCAGGGCACTTGCCCCGTTTGCCCTCCTCTAGTTGCGACCCTGGCACCACGTGCTTGGGGGACGATTGCGACGGGAGAGGTTGGCGGCGCATCAAAAGCGGTTTGAATTCTCATACAACTCTCTCTCAACACCTTGTCGAGGCTGGGTTCAGGAAGAGATCAAGAACAGATTATTTGTACTTGAGAATAACAATTTTCTGCCAATTCGCCTATCCCCGGATCATTCACAGATAATCGCGACAGGTGAATACGGCCATTTATCCACCAAAGCCAGGTATTATCTGCGGATAGTAGGAGTCGGGCTTGTGAATAAGTGAGAAAGGGACCCTTGGACAATTCACGGATTGTCCTTCAGTGCGGATTGAAGGATCCACGAAAAGTCTGGGGAAAAACTCGCTCCCATGAATACGGGCGTAAATATCAGAGTTGTCCTGGAAAAAATGCAGAAACGTCCGGTCGAAATACTCAATTAGTTTAAACTTAAAAAAGGTTATAACGTCCAAATATCCCGTATAGAGTATTTTCACGCGACGCCACTGAAGGCCGCATTCGTTTAAGCGAACGTTCGGATTCGTGACGTATTTTGAAACATATGCTAGATGTAAGCATATGTTTCAGGAAGAATCTGCATCGAAAGCTCTACCGTACCTTGCAGACTACCAACATACGCCAGCAGGTTGCGAATAACGTCAATTTGATGTCACACATCCGAACGTTTATTTAAATGAACTTGGCAAAATACAGTCCGTAAATTTTTCTCGGGCAACTCTGATATTTAGGCTGATATCAGGGGTACACCCTCTTAAAAAGGGTATTTGAGTAAAAGTCAAACTTCCTACGGGCTTTTCGTACATCAAAAATTATTTATCAAAAAATTTGAATACGGTTATGCATAATAAAAATGTTTCGTATTTCTGTCGATTTGCGTGTTTTTCAAAAGATAATTAAATATTCGCAAACGCAAAATAGGAAATTTCGTTTATATTCGAATATTTTTTAAGAGGGTGTACAAAGCCACGTTTTCGGCCAATGACCATCCTCAAATGAACATGACCTAAAAAAATTTGTGAAGCCGTGAAAAGTTGGTTGCTATGTGTTGTTAAAGTTTAGATGTTATGTAGTAGTAATGACGTAGGTGAAGACGACCTGGTTGTATAGTGACTAAAGAACCAGTCTATCACGCCTTTCAGGGTTCGATTCCCGGTTTAGGATGGGATGTTAACTTGTCCTTGTTCGTCCCTTCATAGGGGCCACCGTTGGCTTACCGCCCACTGGGTGCCCCGTAATAGAATGGCCTATACCTTCGGGGCGCTTTGGTGGCCACTGCCTTATCGGCAAGTGCCCGCCCGTTATTAAAGAAATTAAAATGACGTAGGTGAAAAAGCTCTATCGTTTATTCCTCCCTGAATTTTTAATAGAGCATTTCGACATGACGTTTCAATGACGTCATGTGAATGAAAGCCTACTGCACATCTTCTCTGCGCATATTCTCTTACGGTATTCCTATTGTTTTCAACACAGGAAAAAGGTATTAAAAGCATCAGTTTTAATTATCTTTAATCACTACAAAGCATGGAAACGTTGCTGGAAAATTGAAGTCGGATGTTTGTTTAACCAATTCATTCTATTACAATCATCCCAAAACTTGAATTTAATACTTTTATTAATGTTGATAATTGGATTTTTCCCACTGAAACACATTACGAGAACCGAAAGTTGTCACGCAGACGAGGGACCCGCCGCAGTGAGGCTAGGCTCGTCGAAATGTTCTATTAGTTATATGTCCGTGCATAGAACAGAAACTCATGTATAACGTCACTCGGTTATAAAGTCATCTGTTCCATTCTAGAACGCTATAACCGAATTTAACTGTACATATATTATTCTAAGTATTTATTAAATACTCAGCATTTCATGATAAAGAGATGAGCAGCTTCGATTGACCCGAAGGTCTAGGGCACCAGAGGGAGAAGACTGACTTAGCCCTGAGCAGTGGAGGCTCCAGACTTTCCCCGACGGGAGGGTCATCTTCCCCGACAGGGGGGGTGGGCAAATGATAAAACCCCAAAATTTTACGTTTCAGTACTTGTACAAAACAAGACTATTTTTATCATTTTACATTTTTGAAAAACTGTAGCCCACTTTTGTAAAAACTACTGACAGAAAATTCTCTATCAAAATATAATTGTTAAAAATCAAACCGTACCGTCAGTTTATCTTATTGCATAAACCGAACATTCGTTAACGCTTTCTGTAAATTACTTTTTACATGACGCGTTCCGATAGTTTCTGTATAGAAATTTATGTGTTTAGAAAGATTAGATAGCGCGAACTATTTTAAACACGAATATTTCTTTTCCGTGAATGTTCACGTTATGCATACTTTAAAAGATAAACTTATTTTCTCTGTAGATATTGAAAATAAGCAACATAAAATTTTAAAATTCGGCTGTATTAATCGACATTTTAAATATTTAAAAGAGATATGTACCGAATGTACAACTAATTAAATAGGCATATTCTTAATTACATCAAATTATGAAAAAAATATGACTTCAACAAGATACTAAATATAAAAATGAAATCCATTTTCGTTATTTTTTTCTACAAAATTAAAGTATAAACATGCTATACTGATTTTAAATCTCTTTAATTTTATTTTCCACTAATTGCGTTCTTTGTATCACTTGTCTGGACAATCAGCGCCGACCCTTCTATTAGAAATGGCCCGGTTGCAAACATTTTTGGGCCTCAAACACTATAGATTCAAAGAAAGTGTATGCGTGTAATCCTTACGCGCGATTGAAGTAAAACTTCTTTGACGTTTACGTCACATATCACTGAAATGATTAAACTTTAACTTAAAATAAATATCATATTATGATTTAATTATATTTAATATTCATGTATTTTACAAAGATTATATAAATGTTATATTCATATTATTCATTGGAAATAGGTACTTGAATGCCATCATAATTTTTTATGTATGAAATTATAGGTTTGTGGTAACTACACTGCTGGCCACCCAAATTGCAACACCAAGAAAAACAAGAGATATCACAACAAAATTTATTGTGTAGATAACATGTTGACCAAGTAACAAATGATTAAATTTACAGCATTCTATGAAGCGTGGTTCCTGCCAAAATCAGTACCCAGAGTAGCCGCCGTTGTTGGAGATCACAGCTGTCACACGCCTCGGCATTGATTCAAAGAGACTTTGAATGTGTTCTTGGGGTACAGCAGACCAAGCAGCTTCCACACGTTGCCAAAGTTGATCTGGTGTGACAGCTGGGGATGAACTCTGGGTCAGTCGTTGAGCAACCATGGACCACATGTTTTCTATCGGCGAAAGATCCGGAGAGCGCGCCGGCCAGGGAAGCAATTCAATCTGGTGATTGACGAAGAACCCTTGGACAATGCGTGCCACGTGTGGCCGTGCATTATCCTGCTGAAATATGGCTGTTGGCAAGCCCTGAAGGTAAGAAAGGACAACTGGCTCCAACACCTCGGAGATGTAGCGCTGGCTGGTTAAAGTACCGGCAATGCGTACTAGAGGAGTGCGAGAGAGATATCCGATACCGCCCCATACCATAATACCCGGTGCAGGACCAGTGTGACGGTGCATAATGCAGCTGTTCAGCATCCTCTCTCCACGGTGTCTCCAGACTCGAATCCGACCGTCGTGGTGTTGCATACAGAAGCGTGACTCGTCAGTAAAGAGAATTTCATTCCATTCTGTCGTCCACATCCTTCTTTCATCGCACCATTGGCGGCGGAGACGTCTGTGGTTCCGCGTCAGAGGTAGACAAAGCAACGGACGTCTTGCGGACAGACCATTCTGCTGTAAACGACGTCGAATGGTACGCGCAGACACTGGATGATGCGTTACAGACTGAATCTGCTGTGATATGGTTCGTGATGTGACTGAGCGGTCCGTCACTGCCATGCGTACAATCTGCCTGTCATCACGTGACGTGGTGCACTGAGGTCGATGCGGTCGATCACGTCTGTCCGTCGTACCCTCCTGCACCCAACGATCACATATCCGCATCACAGTTGTTTGGTTTCGTCCAATACGACGACCGATTTCCCTGAAAGATAACCCACAATCTCGGTATGCCACTATCCTTCCTCTGTCAAACTCGGATACTTGATCAAAAGATGATCGTTGTTTCCTACGAGGCATAATTTATCGTTTTTTTGAAAAAAAAGCAAGAAAAACACAATTGCTGTACTTGAAACCGTCGAAATCTCCAAGCCTTAAATAGCGCTTTGAGGTGGCGCCACAGGCGCGCTTGATGTGCGTCTGCGCTGAAATTCTAATCATTTGCATATCTCACCTCAGCTAATGCATGTTGTAAATTTCATATTATTTGCATGCTTCCTTCAGGGTGTTGCATTTACGATGGCCAGCAGTGTATAATGTGAAACATAAATTTTACTCTCTAAATTTGCTCATTTTCTTGAAAATACAGCATCTATCGTTGTACCGGAACGCGTTGCTGATTGAAGTCGAGAAGTATTCATAGTTAGATCAAATTTTTCATTTAAAAAATCAACTGACGGCTGAGATTCTTGATAGCGAAAATTAACATTAAAATATCCAGTAAGAATCATCGGGAATTCATGATAATTATTTAGAATCCTGGAAGTGTCCATGTTGTAGTATTATTCTTTAACTGTTTTCTTATACCATTGTTCCGTCTGGAGTTTGGGTTCGAATGGGGGAATGTCCATAGTCTAGTATTATACTTTAACTGTGTTCTTTAACTGATGTTTTCCTCTGTTTGTTGGGTTCGAATGCAGGTAGTATATTTTTTTTGTGCTTTTCTATCACAGTGTTCTTAAGCGTTGATTTAGTCTGCTGGTAGGTTTCGAATTATTATTCTGTATCCGTATTTTTAAACTGCAGGTTATGTCTATTGTTTGGGATTGATTGCAGCCAGGTTTGTTTCTTTGTAGTGTTCCATCCCCGTGTTAAACCGTTGCTCCGTCTTGAGGTTGGGTTAGAATCCACGGAGTGTCCATTTGTTATTCTTTTATTTTGATCTTAAACCCTTTGCAGCCAGTGTTTGTTTCTTTGTGGTGTTACATACCCGTCTTCTTAAACCGTTGTTCCGCCTGGATATCGGGTTAGCATCCAGGAAGTGTCCGTGTTGAACTATTATTCTTTCACTGTTTTCTTAAAACGTTTTCCCGTAAGGTTTGAATCGAGAAAATGTCTATGTTGTGGTATTTTTCTTTAACTGTGTTCCTAAACTGGTGTTTTCTTCTGTCGGTTGGTATCGAATGCACGTAGGGTCTATTATTGCGTTTTTCTATGGCAAGTGTTCTTAAACCTTTGTTTTCCCTCTTCTGGTTTTGCTCGAAGTATTATTCTGTTTAAAAATTTACATTTGGTTCCTTATTATAAATAACTCAAAAACACATGAGCAGTGTTAAAAGATTACATATCATTTAAGTACAGAAAAACAATATTATGGCAACCAATCATGTCAAGTTTTAACTCATAATTCCATTAAATATTGTAATAATGCCATTGAAAACATGTGAGTAAAGCAACGGAGCTTGGACCACGGAATGCATAATTGTGCCACTTTCTGTATTCGGTGCGTAGGCCTTGTTTATCGGAGGTGACGGGTTGGGTTGCCGCCTGTAACAACAGTGAGAGACAGTCAGCAGGATCACCGCCTGTTCAGCAAAAGGCTTCCCACAGTGGCTCTGACAAGAGCCGGTCCACCTATCCACTGAAGAGAGTCATCAGACAAGATCTTGCTTCAAAACAGGTAGGGAGTAATGTCGACGCGCAGGGAGCACAGTCGACGTTCGCAGGAACGAACGCCTGAGAGCTGTTCCGCAAATGAAGGTAACAAGGAGGAAAAAGATACGTCACTTCCTTTACTGAGCGTTACTTCTGTCAGAAAAAAAATCTGAATTACTTCTTAGTTGCGCCTAAAGAAGTTTTACTTCAAAAATCCATTAATTAATAGACTTCAGTTTGTGAAGCAAACATTAATAATGAATTAATAATTAAGTTCACCAATACCACTTTAATGGTCGTGATAATGTAAGGTTGGAGTCTAAACCGCATTGAATGTATATGCTAAACCTGTGGGGCCGTTTATCTTCCATTTAACTAACCTGCATTACTAATACTGAAAGAAATGTGAGAAACTATTGGAGGTCGTACGAAAGTGACTTTCATTAAAGAAATAATTAAAAGTAAAATAAAGAATAAATACTTTGTTGGCCAACCTATTCGAAAAAGAAGCCCACAATGGAAAAGGGGGGTGACTTGAAGCGCATGCCAAATTTATTCTGAACAGTTTAAATGGAGTCAATAATTATTTACTTTAAGTCAAGTTAACTGAAATGTATGTTTGAATAGTTTTTTCTGCGTTAAGTCTATTAATGTAATTAACCATATTAAAAGCAGACAGACAGAGTTTCCAATTTAAGGAATTTGTCACTAAATTTTAGCAATTTTTCACTGCATTTAGTGAATAAAATTTTCTACTTTGCGGTCATTTTTGGTGAATTTGCTCTCTAATTTAGGGTGTGAGATGAATTTGAAGTATTGCTGTACAAACTTTCTAAGCTTTTAAAATCTGATCAGTGCTGCTTTAAAAAAGAAATGAAATTACGAAAGGTTAAGAATGGATCAGACATCGATCTAAGGATAGAAAATACTGCATAATAATTTATGAACAGATGTACCCCCCCACCCCCACGTGGCTAGTCCAGCCGTACAATGATACATAGACTCAATCATACATTTTCAGACATTATTAACAGTTACTATATTATTACACGCACAAACAAAACTATTTTTTAAATAGAATTTTGCGTATTGCATGCATAACTTTAAAATACATTTAGTGATAATATAATATATTTTACAGTTGTAAATACTATGCAGTTAATATTTCATTAAATTTCATATAACAATGTATTCAAAACTGCACCAATAACATACACTGAGGGGAAAGTGGGAGGGGATGTTGATATAGACATTTTGAATTTCTGTTCCCAATACAGTTTAAGAGGCTCTCTTGAACAGAGTAATAGCAAATTTTGTTTTCTTTCTAATGTGGCCTACTGTACTGTCAGCGGCCTACTGTAGGCTTGACCGCTACAAGAGCCGGTAATGTTGGTAATTTCATTACTGTGCACATATTGGGCATTCCAAAGTAACCCTTATGAGTGGTCTCCTAACTTTGAATCTTTTCCAAATGAGAGACCTAGCACCTGGGTTGGCACTCTCAGAGGTATCGTTTGAACACGTACTACATTAAAGGTAGAAAAACACTTACCAAAAAACCACAAAAAAGCAGAAGATTCCATGCTCAAAATGAAACGTGACAAAGTCAGAATTGCTCAAGAAATTCTCGCCGCAAATATATATTTGCAGGAGGAAAAATATCCTTGCCCGTAAAAAGCCATTAAAGCCCAATAAAAATGTCCGTTCCGTGTTTGACAAAGGAAAAGGCTTCAAAAATCAAACTGATCCGCCCGATTTTACAAAAAGTTAATGTGGTATAATACCTTAAAGCCACGGCCAATTTGACGTCCATTATCAACCCAAATGCTGTAACGGTAAAAATAGAAAAAAAAATTGTTTTAGATTTTTACTTTGAAAAAATAAAGTTATAAGATTTCTTCAATTTAGCTTTTGGTTACAGGAGATGCCTTTAGGCCACCGCAGACTCGAGTCCGATCTCGTACGCTAGATTGGCATTTCAATGTATTTTTGAGTATCTCCCCGACGGATTGCGGAGAAAAGAATCTCCATTGTGTGTAAGCGTGCTTTTGTGGTTTCCCGGGTTATCCTTTGTCGGCGAATCCTGACTGGTCATTAAAAGCCTATAAATTTTCGACTCTGCACTGTTTCTCCCCTTTTGCAAAGCCTGCACATGCAAATTGACCATTAAAAACTACCCTCATACCCTGCAGCGCCTGGCAAACGGACTCAAGTCAGCGTTGGCCTTTAAGGTTTACTTACATATTGCGCGACCTCAAATATGAGGGGTAGTCATCAATTATCTTTAAATGACTGTAGGAGAGATGAATGGAATACAAAGTACCACCTTCTAGAGTCACAAGTTGCGCGATATGTTAATAGGACTTAGTGAAGATGGAAAACAAATCAACAAACTTGTGTGCATTTTACCCCTTCCCTGTTTTGCCTGTATGCCGTACGGGCGCGGCTATCGGGCCTTTACTGATTTGCCCGTACACCGTACGGGCAATCTGATTTCTATTTGGCTTTCACTGTTTCGCCCGTATCTTTCCTATTTTTAGTAACAAATTATTCGTGTAGATGTTTTGTAAGAAAACAATTGAATTGTAATCGAAAATAAAGTAATTGTACTATTTTACTTGTAAATGTGACTTCCTTGTTTATCGTTCATGTAGGGAAAAAAACAACTTGCAGGGTTGTTGTGTGGGATTATGGCAACGCTACACTAGGGAGATGTGCCAGGGGGGTGCCTTGGTAGGGAGACTTTCTATTGGGTTCTAACGCGTATTCACGTTACATCTGGAGAAAACCTACCAAAACTCCAGACCATTAGATCGACAGCCGCGCGATGGGACCCGAACCCGGGACCTTCACACTTCGGCCATCTACCATTTTCAGTGGCATAACACTGTGCCATGGTGAGGCCAACTTGCAGGGAAAATAGATTATTTTCATTAAAGAAAAAAAGTTGTAATAAATGCTTAAAAATATTAGAAATGTTAATTTTAATAACACATCCTTACTTAAAAATGTAAATTGAACAAAAAAATGCAATAAAAAAATGTGATATTTTTGGGACCGAATTCTGGAAAAAAATGAAACTTTTAAGGGGTTAACCAGTGCTATGTGTTCTCTGGTGACACATAGACAAACAGTGGCCACAGCTTTTACAGTTCAAGCGTTTTTCATAAAAACCTATGGCACGAGGAGAATCCCGTCTCCTTTTGTATGAAGCCGCTGATGAGATGGCCATTAATTATTATCTGTTGTTGGTTAACAGGAAAGCCCAGTGATTTCCACCAAAGTCGTAGTTAAAAAGATCATTACGAAGGCAATTGTCAGCAGATCGCGGAACCCTGCTTACCCTAGAAATGTGGATCTTGTTCGCTGGTTCCTTAGAAACCCGAGAAACATACTCCGACCTGCAGATAATCAATATTCTGTACATGAATATCGTAAAATTCAAAACAGAATGGGAATGTAAGTGAACCAAACCTCTACGACTGAACTGACTGAAGTACGGTCACACGGGAGCACCTTAGCGTAGATCGCCTTATCTCCAGTGATGAGGGATAGTATCTTGTGGTGAATATCTTGAGGTGTTTTCCAAACCTCTACGGTGGAGGAAAAGGTAAAGTCAGACACTTTGAACGGAATTTTTTATCTGGTTGCAAAATTTCCTTCGTTTTTCTAAACGAACAAATTCTCTAAAAGAATCCCGGACAGGGGAGCCAGTCATCCCCGAAGGGGGGTGCATGACTCCCCGGTACCCCCGCTGGCGCCATCCCTGGCCCTGAGCACCCATTTTAGTCGCCTTTTACGACACGCATGGGCTACGTCGGGACAATTCTTACACCCGGTCACCGCACGGGGAAAAAATCTTCCGAAATATTTTCTAGATAATTTTAAAACTAAAATATTGAACACATGCATTTTGCGGCAATTTTCTATTTTAAAGAACTTTCACTCTTATTGTTATTTCTCCACCTTCAGTGTCTTTAGCACCCTCCCTGGGTTTGCCTATGATTAGGTCATAGTCGACATAGGCGTGAAAAGGGTTAAATTGATAATACGAAACATTTAAATGAAATATCTTTATTAAACAGAAATTCATAGAAGTAAATACATCAAAAATAAAGGTTATCGATTGAGAACATGCATGAAGTGTACAAAAACTTGCACATTACATCCTGAAAATTTTAGGATTTGATTTGCATTTATTTACAAATCATAAAAACTTTTTATAGATACCAGACAGAAAGCATCTACAAAAGTTTGTTCTCAAACGAAAAAAAAAAAAAAAAAAGGAAAAAAAATCACTAATCTTAATAGTCAATCCCAACACCTACTAATAGATTTACAGAAAACTAAGTATATCTTGGTTAACAGTAGCAAACTGAAAATAGTAATATTAATAATTCTCACTCTGTTGACATAAACATTGAAAATACATTGACATAAACATTGACAATAACAACTTTTCTTAACAACTGCTGAGTTTTAGAATCCTTCTCTCTCCTACTAAGAAGGAAAGCAGACTGTTGGGACCACTTAAGTAGACGTCAATCCTCTTAAAATGTTATGACGTCAAATCCCGTTTGCTTCATTCAGTGCGTTCACTTTCTCGTTCATTCAATGTAATACAGATGGTTCTAAATTTAAAAAAAAAATTAGAGAAAGTGGCTCAATATATTACCATCAATTCTGAGAATTGAAAAGTCACCATTTTACGCTGATTTGTAATTAATTTCTCTTGCCCCCAAGGGTATAACGAGGGGAATGGAACCTCCTGAGCCCCCCCCCTCCCTACGCGACTGATGTAATGCATCTGCATTTTCTGGTTATTAAAATAAATGTCTATATAATATATTACTTTTCCATTTTAAAATATGCGTCCAGCAGGCCGCTGATCCGGCCCTTAAGAAGAAAGAAAAAAAAAAAAGAACTTTAATAAGAAATAAGCAACTACATTTCAGAATAAATTTTGTATTAAGTACAGCTGCTTTGATGCAAATATATAATTTTTATGCTGCTGTAAACTTTTTGAGCTCAAACGCGGACGCAGTAATTTTCCAAGTGGGTAGGTCTTTCCCCCTAAAATGTTTATTCTAGAACTCAGTTTTAACGTGTTTACTCTTATTGTAGGAAAAAATGTAACGTTGA
This sequence comes from Cheiracanthium punctorium, assembly GCA_038373885.1. NCBI lineage: Eukaryota > Metazoa > Arthropoda > Arachnida > Araneae > Cheiracanthiidae > Cheiracanthium > Cheiracanthium punctorium. Next base: position 181,976 of record JAWZYV010019103.1, on the reverse strand, counting down.
AGCTTTGCTCAGTTTTGTTTCCCAGTGTAGATTTTCAATTTTAAATGTTCTATTGAGGCCCAGCTTCGCATTTGTTCAAGTTAAAACTTTTTTTTAAATTGAGCCTCCCCCTTTTTTTGTGGCACAATTATTCTACTGAAAAACTCCACTGATTCGATGTTATGGATTTTCATGCATACAAAATGTAATACAGAAATACTGCCTCTGTCTAGTGCAATCGTCAGAAAAAATTCGCAAGCACAGAAATTTGTATAAAATGTACTACGCTGGTATCCATTTAGGAAAAGATTTTAAAATTCCACGTTTTTAATTATTTGTTTCTAATATTTCATAACTTCTCTTGTTTTACTACCGTTTGTAAGCGTGCATAGAACAGTTCAAAAACACACTGAACGTTTCCGAAAGTCTACTGAAATCTGGCTCTTAAAAACTATGATTATTTATAAAAACTTTTCTGAATTAAGCAAGCAAATTTTGTGGAAAACGTTGACAGTTGTAGTCGGTAATTTTTTAAAAGTAAATCTGAAAATGTGTACTTAGGATTCATATAAAATTTTAAAATCGAAATGCAAATGTAATTTCAATTATTACATAAAGCTATATACTTGAACAGATTAAAACAAAACATTCGTTATAAGAAAATTTGCAAAAGACATTCCGCAAAAAGTTATTTTTGGATTAAAAAAATAAACTGTTAACATACAAATACATTTCAAATGGCACCAAGTACTCGATTTTTTCTTCCCACATATGCAAAGCTGTAAACATTGTCAGTTGAAAAATTAAAACTAAAAAAAATAAAAATATACTGATGGCTTAAAGTTTTTTAAGGTGTCACTCACCACAGAAGCTGTTTTACACTGCAACAAACAATAAACTTGTACAAGTTATGACACTTAAAAAAAATTAAGAGGAATTAAGCTTTGGAAAATTTTGCTATGTAATGATAGGTATAAGACCATTTAAAAAATTTTCATTAATGGTATAGGTTTTTTGTTTACAGGGTATATATACAGCTTGTCAGGAGACATCTTAATATTTTAAGCACTCGGTAATTTACTTTAATTTTTAAGGTGTCTGGTCCTCTGGATCAACTTCACCTCTCAGGCTATGGCCTTGATAACTAGTTAATTTTTTTATTTCTCTCCTGTAATAATGTTATAAGTGATTTTGCAACATGCATAGAATGTAAATTCTGTTTCACTTATGAACTTGCTTTGAATTTATATTTTAAAAGAAAGACCAATTGATTTTTCTTAAAATGTACAAAAGAAACTTTGCTTTTAATTATATATATATATATATTCTTTTCGCGTTTGATTGTCTGTACGAGTAACAGAAAAATTAGTTTTCTAAATTTGATTTCTTGAATAATGAATTTATTTTCTCGCAAAATTTCCGAGTAACACTTTTTTCTTCGAATTTTGCCGAATATCAAAAATATTATAAGATTAACTGTGTCCTAACTCCTTTCTTTTCTCCCGTCAATATCAAGGGTGAGATTTCGGTCTCTGATTCTCATGCCCGTGATACAATCGAGCTGAAGGGTTCCTAAATGGCTCACTAAATATATTAAATATATTATCCTTATTCCATACACGATTTTGTTGTTGTTGCTTTACAAACTTAGTAGTAGTATGATACTACTTTGGAAATTTCTAGTTCATGTTAAACTAAATTCAGCATACGGGCAGTTTTCTTAAAAATAATGCGGTCTTTGAAGAACAATTAATAAAATTTATCATTACTACAACTTTAAAGAGCTTTCAAGAATATAACAACAATCCTGATCACATCCAGATGTTTTAAGATTTCACCTGTGATAAATTTAACTGATATTTTGCTTATTGCCGTTTCAGTCCCTTTCCTTTAACATGAAATTTCCAGTAATTCTTCTATACGGAATATCTTTTAGAAATATAATGCTATCTAGAAAATGCAGTTAACATAAAGCGCAACAATTTACACTGGATGGGTATTACTTAATAAAGGCATTAAAAAAAGAGAAGAGGATTTGATAGTACAACCACAAATATACATCCTAAAATATACTTAAAATTTTACAAAGTTCTGGTGATGATCCTCTGATCAAAAAGTACTTTGAATGCTTGCATCTGAAATCATTTATAATAGGTATCGTCTGCAAACTTTTATCTAACCTTCTTAGGACTTCTATGAACATATGGGAACAATCAGGAAACTATTTAATTATATCGTTTGCAAATAAATTTGTTTAAAATCATACAAGAATTTTCTGTTTATTTTCCAAAATGAGAATGTTATAGAGCAAAGAGCATGCATTAAATTTTGTTTTTGCACTGAAATGTCTCTTACAAAACATTTGAGATGCTGCAAGCTTTTAAAGATGACATTTTATCGAAATCAACAGTTTTTGATTGGTATAAATGTAAGGTAAAAAGGTTATAAAATCAAACTTTTTATTCAAAGAGGGACTAAACATTATTTTTGAGCGTATAAAATAATTTTTGTTATAAAGCAAATAATTAATAAGCATAAAATAAACTTTTAGAAAGTCTTGGAGCTCAAACGCATTTTGAAACACAGGAATTCAGCCAAGCTTATTGAACATAGGTGGAGATATTTAGAAAATTCATTAAATATTACCTTTTTAAATGTAAAAGGATATGTAATTTTTAAAAGCTTGGGGCGCTACACTACTTAGTTCTATTTGAGGAAGAAGAAAAAAAGCACCTCAAGCTTTTAAAAATTATGTATTATTTTACATTAAAATAAGCAGTATTCAATGAATTTTCTAAGTATCTATGCTAATGTTCGATAAGCTAGTGTGGATTTGTATGTTGTAATAAGTGTTTGAGGGTGAAAAATTTGTGTATCAGCTCGATCGGACCGTAAAAATTAGATTAAATTCTTATACAAATTTTGAAATTGAACTACATAATAAAAACACAGCTTCTAAAAAGTTTGAAAAATAAAAGAAAGAAAAGAAAACGAAAAGCCTATTCACGCAGTTTTTTATTTAAAAGAAAAATGGCTTACAAATCTTATTCAATATATTTATACTTTTTATTTGATTGCAGTCATCCTTTCTTCTGAGTGAGAGTAGTGTAATTCGTTGAAGCTTAATTGGAAGTGTTGTTTCAATACTAGGGGAAAAGTGATATTGCTCGCAGTTGATTTCACCGATTGTGATTAAAAAATTTATCAAAAATTGAATATTTTAGATTGTTTGCCCGTTCTTCTTTTAAGCGATTTAGGAAAAGGCATACCGTATTCTGTGAAATTTTTGAGAAGGTGGGGGGGGGGGGGGTACACGTGGCTCCCAACTTAATGTTTTTTTTTAAACATTTCTGTCAAAATTTAAGATAAACTTCTAATGATTACTTCTGATTTAATTAGAGCTTATGCCCCCCATCGCAATTTCACAACTTCACACATTCCGTACGCAAAAGGTTATTGTATGGCCACTGAGAATATTATAAATAAATAATACATATACATTAATAAATATAGTTTATATGTTCTATTCATTTATCAAAATACTTTGATAAATAGATAAAACTAAGTAACATAACTGAACACATTGCAAACAAAATGCATGTCCCGAAATCTGAAAAATGTTCAAATCTTACATTGAAAGAAAAGGGATAACTGAGTAAGGAAAATATTTCAATTTGTTAGGTGCAAAAATAGATCTAAATAATGAGCTAATGAGAAAATCACGAAATTTCTAAAGTATTTTTAAATATACAGAAAGAATTATTTACACTTGTTCAGAGAGATACATACCTAATAAAGAAGATAACTACTGATTTAGTTATCTCAAAAATAAATAAATAAAATTAAGGTATTTACTATAATTTTACCACTTCTTAAAGATAACAAAAGCTCTTCATTGAAATACATATATCTTTAAAAAAAATAACAGATTTTAAAGCCAATAGCGTTAACATGAAATTAATCTAAAATATAAGCAGGATTTAAAAACAATAGCTGAAAAATATGTATAAATTCTTCTGACTTTAAAAGCATTACAGTTATTCTTTTATATATAAGGGGGGATAGTTTCTCTCTTTCTCTCTCTCTCTCTCTCTCTCTTTCTCTATCTATCTATCTATCTATATATATATATATATATATATATAGCAACATCAATAATATCCGTAAAAATATTAAGGTGAAGAAGGCACTTATCAATAAGGAAGAATCGTCTTTTTGCAAAATAAGTAATTTCAAATCTTTGTTTTACATAAATTTTTCACGTAATTGCACTTTATGTATTTACTTTTTAAAAAGTAGAATTACACTGTTATCAGAGTTTGGTAAAACTCAAACCAAAGTTTGATTCTCCTGGATCCTGTGTGAACGATGGTTAATTTTAATGGATATAGATAGACCAAATCATAAAATCCTTATTTTTGATATGGACTTGAGAAAACTTGTCTTTGAATCGGAAAAAAAGTCCTAAATTATGGCTTGCTGGAAAAATTGGTAGAGGTAATAGGAGAGGTGGAAAGTTCACTAAAAGTTCTGCAGAACGTAAAAAAGCTGGTACTTAAGAACTTGGTAAAGCACTACAGCAAACAGCACGATGACGAGGCTGGTCAAATACGGGTAGAAGGAGACAAAAGTCTAACTGTAACCGAAAATAGTATGGTCCCTACAGTTACCAGACAACACTTCATGTCAGTCACCATCCACAAACAAAACTTAACTGGCAAGAAGATAGTTTCTAACAGAAAGGGCAAGTCAGGCAAGAAGAGAGTCGATATGAGAGACGGTTACAGGAACATTCTCCAATTGGGCAGAATTACTACCTCTTTGGAATATTAAGGACATGTGCTGACAATCATAACTCATTATTTTGCTAAATAGCAACTTCTCGGGTCGTAACATTCATGGAAACTGTTTTACCATCTAATATTGGAGGCTAAATTTTCTAATACGTTCTGCGGTATCCCAGGAGTCATCGAAATCTGACTTTGGCGGACGACGCTTATTATTCTTCTTACCAGCAACATTTCCAGGGCCATAAGTATTTCGGGCCGTGGCTTGGTCAGACTCTGGATGTACATTTGATGTAGCACTCCCGGAAAAATGTTGAGGGCTTAGAACAGTCTCATTGTATCTTGATCGGCTAAAGCCTTCATTTTCAAAAGCATTTCGGAAATCCCTGTTGCTTTCCGGAAAATTAGTACGTGGACGAGGAATAGGGGTAAGACTGTAATTGGAGTATTTTAAGGGGATATCATGCGCTACTTCAGAAAGCTCAAGAGATGATTCAGTTTTCCGATTTTTTAATTTAATGGTGATTCCAATGATTATTGCCAAAATAATTAAACCCAGTGTCGCACCTGATATTCTGTACATAAGAACATTCGAAATGAAGATTCCATCTTTGTGAGCACTGGGAAGTATATCGAAGGAAGTTGATGATTTGGGATTTAGGTATATAAGAGAAAGTTCCTTACATAAACCATTTTTTTCTAGAAGATGAATAAATTCTTTTGCAATTTCTTGAGCATTTAACTTTACATTTGGCTCTTTGCAACTATCATTTCTTGAATCATATTGACTTGCAAATGGATCTAACACTTTTAATACACGGTTATAAACAGACTCATTTGAACAGTCTTTTGGAAGAATTATAGCATATGACTCTTTTTCAACGATCTGGAAAAGACATTCATCCTCCTTCAAAAATATATTAGAATCGACAGGTTCTGTTGAATCTGGATCAAGGGTTTCAAGATCATCTATAACCGTTTCAGTTAGTCCATTTAAAATATCTGGTTTACCATCGACATTTGGAGTTGTTGAAACGACTGTGTCGTGATTTACTAGAGGGGAATCGTCAAAAGTCATCCAGTTGCTATGTGAAGAATCATTTGCATCTTTCAGAGTTGGTGTGTAACTAGAACTTTCATTCGGAATAAGATATTGAGAATTGTCCAACGGAGATGATTCGTGACGTTCAAAAAGGGAGGTATGCAGAGTGTCGTTATCATCAACTTGGATGTTATCGATAGGCAATTCTATTAATTTAGGCGTAATAAAATTTCGAACGGTTCCCAAAGGCCATCTAGGAAATGGTGTGGAAATTTGGGTTGTTTCCGTATTTAAAGGTGAATCCAAGTTCTTCTCATTCTTAGAAGTACGGTTTGTGTGAGTTGTATTAAAATTAACAGGAGAAGTTGGAAAACCTGTAGAAACTTGGATAGTGTCCTTATTAAAAGATGGATCCAAAGTCTTCTCATCTTCTGGAGTACCGTTCGAGTGAGTTGTGTTAAAGTTAAACGGAGTTGCTGGTAAATATGTGAGAATTTGAGTAGTTTTATCAATGGCAGAAAAAGACGAATCCAGAGTCTTCTCATTTGAAGATCTATTTCTATAAGTTGTGTTAAATTCAGTAGGAGCTATAGAAACATCAACTGATGAATTAAAATCTGGTAAATTAGATTGCTCCAGAGTCTTCTCATTTGAAAAACTGTTACTGTGAGTTGTATTAAATTCAGTAGGAGCAACTAGGGCCTGAACTGCTAAATTAGGATCTGGCAAATTAGATTCTTCGAGAGTCTTCTCATTTGAAGAATTCTTCCTGTGAGTTGTAGCAATTGAAACATCAACTGATAAAGTAAAATCTGGTAAATTGGATTGCTCCAGAGTCTTCTCATCTGAAAAACTGTTTTTGTGAGTTGCATTAAATTCAGTAGAAGCAATAGTTTGAACTACTGTTAAATTGGGACCTGGCAAATTAGATTGCTCCGGAGTCTTCTCATTTGAAAAACTGTGAGTTGAATTACATTCAGTAGGAGCAACGAGTTGAGGAACTGATAAAGTGGGACCTGGCAAATTAGATTCTTCGAGAGTCTTCTCATTTAGAAAACTCTCTCTCTGAGTTGTATTAAATCCAGTAGGAGAAGCATAAACAGGAACTGATAAAGTAGGATCCGGCAAATTAGATTCTGTAAGAAAAAATTAAATTTGAATATTTAAAATATGATTTTATCACTTGATAAAAATACTTTTACAAAGGTTTTATTTCAAAAGAAACTTTAATATGACTTTTTAATTTATACTGAATAAAAAAAATATGTTACTCATCTTGATTTAATGATGCGATTTAAAAAGTAAATCACACTCAGCATTTTTTAGAGCTGAAATAAAAATAAATACAGGGTGTCCGAAAAATCCTTGACGCACTTCAAAAATTCACAGAAAAGTGACAAATTGTTGTATGAATATGCGGTTCGACAATAATGCTTCACAGAACCAAGAATTTATTTTTCCATCTTAAAACGAATCACTTCCAAAATGCTTTCACAGATGGCGCTGCATCTCCAGTTTTCAGCAATGAGAGCCAATAGGAATTTTTCGTGAGTTTCAAACAACATTGACAGTGAGGGAATATTCATTCCAAATGGTGACTACGACTGATAAAGCGCACTGCGTAGGTTGATATTTCGAATCAAAATCCATAACTACAGTTCAGAGAAAGTTTCGTAACTTGTTTAAGAAGAACTCTCCGAGTCGAAACAGCATTTTGGCCTAGCATGAAGAGTTCTTAGAGACTGTAAGCGTTTTAGATAGGAAAAGAAGTGGTCGGCCAAGAAAATCGGATTTGACTGTACAAGACATGGACTTGGATGACTCGAGTATATGGGATGAGCTTGAGTACCGTTTAGATGTGGTTTGAGCAACAAAAGGTGCACACATTGAACTCTGGTAACGAAAGATATTGCTTTCTGCTAAAAAAATGATTATACACCTCACATTACGTTTGTTTTTCTTACTGTGACGGTACAGCACCACCTATGAACACAATTTGGAAGTAATTTTTTTTACAATGTTAAAAAAAATTCGAGAACCTGAGAAATATAATTGTGCAAACCGCATATTCATATGACAATTTGTTGCTTTTCTATGAATTTTTTAAATGTGTCAAGGACTTTTCGGACACCCTGTATTACTTTCAAACATATTTTAATGAAGATATCCATAACCATAGCGGATATTTTAATTGTACTTTGCTTGTTAGTTTAGAAATCCTTCTGGAAAGGTAATTTACTCGAAGTACTTAAATCTAAATTTTAACAAATATTTTGGAAAATATACCTGTAAATTATCTGTGAAGGTAAATATTGTATGAACTATAAAATGCACAGTTTCATCAAAAAATTTTTAGTCAACAAAAGTCAATTATTTTAATAGAAGACTTAGAAGGTTACTAAAATGCTCATATTAACATTTGGCTTGACTTCGATAGCTCAAAATATTTATTCCAAGAATTAATTTGCTAAACTTTAAAACAACATTTTTTTACTTACACTATTCTTGTTTAAAAAGTGCTTAAGATTTCCCGTTAATCATGTGTTGTGTTATGTTAACGCAAGGTAAAGCTACGAAAGGGTTACCTGTCAAGAATGGGGGAGTGTTTCCTTTACAAAGCTTATATTCTGAATTGTATATAAAATATTAATATTTACTGTTTATGCAGAAATTTAGGATTTAGCAGATAATTTATTAATTTTGAAATATCAGCATTTATTCCGATTACCATCTGAATGAAAATTTTCTTTTAAAATTCCAAGAAATAACTGTCGTTCTACCAGAATGTTGACTGTTCATAATTTTAAGAAAAAAGAAAATACTTTGCTTCAAGATATACACTGCTAACCTTCCAAAATGCAACACCTAGAAAGATTATAGATATCACAGCAAAAGTTATTTGGGCGATAACACGTTGTACAAAGATCAAATGACAGAAAATATCAAATTACACTGCTGGCCATCGTAAATGCAACACCCTGAAGGAAGCATGCAAATAATATGAAATTTACAACATGCATTAGCTGAGGTGAGATATGCAAATGATTAGAATTTCAGCGCAGACGCACATCAAGCGCGCCTGTGGCGCCACCTCAAAGCGCTATTTAAGGCTTGGAGATTTCGACGGTTTCAAGTACAGCAATTGTGTTTTTCTTGCTTTTTTTTCAAAAAAACGATAAATTATGCCTCGTAGGAAACAACGATCATCTTTTGATCAAGTATCCGAGTTTGACAGAGGAAGGATAGTGGCATACCGAGATTGTGGGTTATCTTTCAGGGAAATCGGTCGTCGTATTGGACGAAACCAAACAACTGTGATGCGGATATGTGATCGTTGGGTGCAGAAGGGTACGACGGACAGACGTGATCGACCGCATCGACCTCAGTGCACCACGTCACGTGATGACAGGCAGATTGTACGCATGGCAGTGACGGACCGCTCAGTCACATCACGAACCATATCACAGCAGATTCAGTCTGTAACGCATCATCCAGTGTCTGCGCGTACCATTCGACGTCGTTTACAGCAGAATGGTCTGTCCGCAAGACGTCCGTTGCTTTGTCTACCTCTGACGCGGAACCACAGACGTCTCCGCCGCCAATGGTGCGATGAAAGAAGGATGTGGACGACAGAATGGAATGAAATTCTCTTTACTGACGAGTCACGCTTCTGTATGCAACACCACGACGGTCGGATTCGAGTCTGGAGACACCGTGGAGAGAGGATGCTGAACAGCTGCATTATGCACCGTCACACTGGTCCTGCACCGGGTATTATGGTATGGGGCGGTATCGGATATCTCTCTCGCACTCCTCTAGTACGCATTGCCGGTACTTTAACCAGCCAGCGCTACATCTCCGAGGTGTTGGAGCCAGTTGTCCTTTCTTACCTTCAGGGCTTGCCAACAGCCATATTTCAGCAGGATAATGCACGGCCACACGTGGCACGCATTGTCCAAGGGTTCTTCGTCAATCACCAGATTGAATTGCTTCCCTGGCCGGCGCGCTCTCCGGATCTTTCGCCGATAGAAAACATGTGGTCCATGGTTGCTCAACGACTGACCCAGAGTTCATCCCCAGCTGTCACACCAGATCAACTTTGGCAACGTGTGGAAGCTGCTTGGTCTGCTGTACCCCAAGAACACATTCAAAGTCTCTTTGAATCAATGCCGAGGCGTGTGGCAGCTGTGATCTCCAACAACGGCGGCTACTCTGGGTACTGATTTTGGCAGGAACCACGCTTCATAGAATGCTGTAAATTTAATCATTTGTTACTTGGTCAACATGTTATCTACACAATAAATTTTGTTGTGATATCTCTTGTTTTTCTTGGTGTTGCAATTTGGGTGGCCAGCAGTGTAGTTCTGAGTGTTGAGCTACTGCTGGCTATAATCGCAACACTGGTCGGCATTGAATCAAAGAGGCTTTGGGTGTGTTGTTGGAGTATAGCAGTACATGCTGCTTGCACATACTGCCAAAGTTGGTCTGTTGTATATAAAATATTAAGCAGCGGGCATAATGTAGCAGCGGGGGATGCATATCGGGCAAGACATTCTGCAACCATCGGCGAAACTTTTTCAATAGGTGATAGAGCGGGAGAACAAGGAGGCCAAAGCAACCAATGCAAGAAGTCTTGAACATTGCGTGCCACATGTGGTCACACATTATCCTGTTGGAATATGGCCGCTGGCAAAGCTCTGAAGGTACGGGAGGACAACTGGCCTCCCGTACAATATTACAACAACTCAGTATTCAGTACATCTCAGTACTCCAGAATATTACAACACCCAAACACCTCAGAGATATAGCGCTGGCTGGTCAGTGTACCGGCAATTCGTACTAGGGAGTTGCGGGAGTGGTATCCAATACCACCCAAACCATAATACTGGTGCAGGACCAGTATAGCGATGCATAAGGCAATAGTTCAGCAGTCTCACCACAGTGTCTCCAGACTTTGATCCGACCGTTGTGGTGTTGGAGGCAGGAGCAGGATTCGTCAGTAAAAACAATGTCGTTCCGTTCGGTTGTGAATGTCAGTTATTCATCACATCATTGCCGGAGCAAATGCCTGTGATTTTGACTCAAGGGTAAACGCAGCAACGCCGCAACGGACGCCTTACGGACATTCCACCCAGCTCCAAGCTACGTCGATGTACGTGGAGACACCGATTGTTTCGCAACAGACCGAATTTGTTGTGATAAGGTTCGTGATGTGGCAAAGTGATCCATTACTGCCATGCGCACAATATGCCTGTCATCTAATCAAGTGCAGTGGAGCACTGAGTTAGATTCAATGGGGCCCATCGGTCCGTCGTTTTCTTCTGCATCCAGCTATTACATATTCAAATCAAAGTTGCTTCGTTCCGTCCGACCCGATCACCGATTTTTCTGAAGGATAATCAGCAATAGGCCGCTGTTCGAACTCCGTGCATGTGCTGGAACGACGCTAGTTTTCTTTTACGAGACACACAGAAGCTGCTTGCACAAAAAAAAAAAAAAAAAAAAAAAAAAAAAATCGCATGATAAAACATCCCACTTCTTAGAAACGGTCTTCATTTCTCCCCTTTCATTTTTATTAAATTAAAAGATTGAAAATCTTATAATATTGATAAAAAAATTAAAATTCGCACTCAATATGCACGCAATATGAAAGAAATTGTGCACGCAATTTTACGAAAATTCGCCCTCAAAAATCCTTACACAGAATCCTTACGCAAAAATCCTTATCCTAACGCTTCTTATAGCGTTTGCAGTTAGAGTTAAGGGCCTGTGATGTGTTTGCGCTGAAATGTTAATACTAATTTGCATATCACATCGCTGCAAACGCATGATGCTAATTTCACTTCATTTGGATCTTCCTTCTTGGTGTTGCATTTTGGATGGCCGGCACTGTAATGGAGACTAGTTTTGCTAAGTGCAAATATGCAATTAGGTTATCAAAGTTCACATATTTAATTTTGCCGTAAACGTTTCATATTTTACAATTTAAATGAGTGCACAAATTGTTTCTAGTAGGTCGAGACAGTTTAGAGCAGTGTTTCTCAACCACTAGATAGTGTACCGATAGGCTGTGGTATCGATTTTAATATCCCAAGAAAGATTCATTACTTTTTAGAAAATTATTTTAAAATTTTACTAAAAAATTTTTTAAAGCAATCTTGGATACGTTTTAAAAATTTATTAGCTTCACATAAGCAGCCTCTGATATCATTATTATCATTTTAGTTTTCTATGAGGCATGTGAACAGAAAATATATGGACTTTGAAGCTCCAGAAAAAAGCCCGTTTTATTGTGAGACTTCAGGTAAATGTTCTATTAAACATGCAGGGAAACTTACTACGATGCAGTGAAAATTATGAATTTTCAAACTTTTATTAACATGTAATAACTCACTACAAGCGTATTATAATTCTTTCATAAACCGTATTATAGATCCTTCATTTTAGAATCATTAACTAGTCTGCATTTTAGTTTAAATTTATTATGATTTTTAACTGAATGATGAATTGAAATTAACCGAAAAAATTGTAATTTAGTTGGTTCTAAATAAATGCAATACATTTCTGAACTCGCGCTATTATAACCAATTCTACCAGAATGGGATTGTACTATACTAGAAATAAATTTTTATTGTCTTTGTGTTTTTGAAGTCAGTATCAGTACTACAATTATTACTATAATAATAATAATCACATTTCCATAGATTTAATCTTAATTTTTTGGGAAATGAGAACGATGTTACAATGTATTTCCTCAAATTAAAAAATGAATAATTTAACGCTACATTTTACACACAAATAGAATATTCCATAAAATTTACCTGAATTTTAAAGTTTCAGAACATTATATTTTCCTGACAAATAATTGGTTTAGATTATATTAAAAAAAAGAGAGAGAGAGAGGGTGGGATGAGGGACAATATATACATATACACATATATATACATATTCAGGGTGTTTCAAAAAGATGGTAACGGCTTTAATTCTTTATCCATTAGAAATAAGTGGGCAGTGTAAATTGAAAAAATGTTCAAAATAAGGTCGGAAATAAGACTCCGCTAAGAAAAAATTCCTCTCGTTAATTTTCAAAAAGTTACACTTTTTAAATTTGCCTACGACCCCCGTACAAAAAAATTCCCAATTAGTTAAATGTGCCCAATACCCTCATGAGTTAACATACAAAATTTGAGAACTATACCTAAAAAGTGTCAGAGATATGAGGATAAATATGACGCTGACTTAAAACACTTTTCCATGGATATCGAAGGGGAAAAATCACGTCGAATGATCGCATTTCAAGGGTTGTACAGAAACTAAAAGAAAGTAATTTTATCTTCCAATCTAGCAATATACGTTTACATTCAAAATCATGTATGTTCTCCGATCACCTTTCTTTAAAGATATTTCTGCGACGTTGTATGATGAAAGGTTCAAATCTGGTACATCACCTCATTAGTAAATGGGCACAATTTACTATTTGGGAATGCTTTTGTGCGGGTGTCGTATACAAATTTAAAAAGTGTAACTCTTTTTGTAAATGAACAAGAGGAATTTTTTTCTTAATGGAATCTTATTTTCGACTTTATTTTGAACAATTTTAATTTACACTGCCCACTTGTCTCTAATAGATAAAGAATTAAAGCCCGTTACCACTTTTTTGGGACACCCTGTATACAGGGTTACTGGTAACTCGATGTATTCCTTTTAACACGTGATAGGGGAGCCAAAATGCTACAATTTTCACCCCATATGTATGACCGAAAATCAATAGTTTTTGAGAAAATTACATTTAACACTTTTTTCTTGAATAACCAAAAATTTGACATTCAAGTACAAATTAAAAAAAAAAATCTACTTATTAAATGTATTTTATTTTAACTTATTTTTATGGCTGTGAAACTCTAATTAAGCTAACATAATCGTAAAAAGTACAAAACTACTTTAAAAATTCAATTCACAAGTCATTGCTTGTATTTTTTTAAATTTTTAATTCACGTTTCCTTTCAAATGATCCAATTTTATTAAATAAATAACGTAGCTCAGTAAGCGTACAAATTACAAATAAAATTTCTATCATCAATCAGCCATCCAAAAATGTATTAATGTCTATCCAAAGACATGTAATTCGTAAAGAAGAGCGAGTTCTACTTAATGGCCTTATCACACTAAAGGGAAAATCCGAGCAACTTCGCGCTGGACCAACTTTTCCGACGGACTTGAAGGCGTGGTTATCTTTAAGGGTTGCAAAAGTAAACAAACAGTCTCCGACGCCAAATAGTCATCGTATTGCTGATTTGGCGTGCAGGTTCTTATTTTACTTATCGTGCGTTGGTATATTTACATCGGATCGGCACAATTTCGGCAGCATCGGATGGGCAGCAATATCTAATTCCGAAGTCCACTTGAACGCGGCCATAATTTTATTTACACGTGATTCTGACATCGAGCCAAGCTGCCAAGCTTCGAACATAGTCGCCATTGCTCGAAATTGCTTATGACGTAGCAGGAAGAAGTACTCTGATTGGCCGAAATTTCGTCCGACTCGGATTTTTTCATTCGGAAAGGAAAAAGTTGGAGTTCGCGGTCGTCAAGGTAACGGCGGAGAAAATCGGCCAGAAACTTTATTTGCAAGGAAAGTTGGTCGGATTTTTCTCAGTGTGATAGCCCTATTACGCAGATAAAAACGCCAAAGAATGCATCCCCGTTCATTCTTTAGGATAGTTGGCCAACTAATCAAGTTAACACCGTTTTTTTCTTAGATTATTTTTAATAGCTGACACTCTAATTAAGCGAACATAATCATAAAAATTTACAAAAATACTTCAAAAATTTAATTTACGCTCTTTAAATGTACTTTTTAAAAATTTATTTACATTTTCCTCTCAAAATATGTTGTTTATCTCAAAAATAGAATTGCAGTAAGCGTGTCGTCGTGTTAGTTTCGATTCTGCGTCGCGTAAGCAGCACGTTTTGTTTAGGGATGGACGCGAGACGAAAAATAGGCGTCTCGCGTCTCGCAAAGTAGCCCAAAAGCTTTGTCTCGTCTCACAAAATCCCAGCCTCACCATGGCACAGTGGTTATGCCACTGGAAATGGTAGACGGGCGATGTGTGAAGGTCCCGAATTCGGGTCCCATCGCGCGCCCGTCGACCTAACTGTTCGGAGTTTTCCGTGGTTTTCTCCGAAACTTAGCGTAAATACGGGTTAGGATCCCTTAGAAAGACCCCCACGGAGGGCACCCCACCCATCGGCCTAGAGCCCCCGCGTAGCTAATCGGCCGTAATCCCACAAACAAAAACAAACAAACAAAATCCCTATATCGTAATGTTAAAAATGTGTGTCTCGTCTCTCAAAAAAGCTGTAAATCTCTGTCTCGTCTCGCGAAAAATCGTCTCGCGTCCATCCCTAGTTTTGTTGTTGTCTGGCTAATCAACTGAACAAGCATACTTAACCCATTTATGCCTAGTGTCCCTTTTTTGGGACGGCATTTTCGCTATTAGTCGAAAACGTTATTTATTTTTTCTAACCTTTATTCATGAGTATTGAGCCTTAACTCTACAAAATATTTTAACATGACCAAGTGGGATCTTGATATTTCGATTTTTATGCATAATGATTTTAAAAGAAATCATCCCTTGTTCAAGAAATTGACTTCAGAAATATATCTATTATTTCTGTTATCAGTAAAAATCGAAGAAAGTCGCAAAAATATCCAGGCACAAATGGGTTAACGCAGAGTCGAAACTAATTAACACGACGACACAGCACATAGCCATTTGATATTCACAATCTGATGTGGCTAAGATTTTAAGCACGTAAAAACAGGGATAAATTGATTGGTTGACCAACCATCCTAAACAATGAACGTTGTTGCCTCCTTTGGCGTTTTTACCTGCGCTATGTAAAACTTGCTTTTCTTTAGCAAGTTTTACATAGCGCAGGTAAAGAGAGATGACACTGGAAGACGTAATAATGTCTTGAACGACATCAGTACGTTTTTGGATAGCTGATTAATGGGACAAATTGCATTTCTAATTTGTACGCTTACTGAAATAGTATTTTTTGAGATAAACAACATTTTTGAAAGGAAAATGTAAATAAACAAATAGAAAAAAAAAATACATGTAAAACACGCGAATCAAAATTTTGAGGTATTTTTTTACTTTTTCAGGATTACGATAGCTTAGCTATAGTGTCAGCTATAAAAATAAATCTAAAAAATAGTGAAAACTTGAACAGTTGACCAACGTTCCTAAAGAATGAACGGGGCCGCATCTTTTGACTTTTTTACCTGCGGTAAGTAAAATTTACCCTTATTTACCAACTACATGTCTTAGATGTCACACACATAGATTGACATTAATACGCTTTTGGATAGCTGATTAATGGGTCAAATTTATTTGTAATTTGTACGCTCACTGCAACACTATTTTTTGAGGTAAACAACATTTTTTAAAAGGAAATCGTAATTAAATAAAAAAATACATTTAAAGCGCGTGAATTAAAATTTTGAAGTATTTTTGTAAATTTTCATGATTACGTTAGCTTACTTCGAGTGTCATCTTTCTCTCTCTATATATAACCGGTGTTAACTTGATTGGTTGGACAAATATCCTAAAGAATGAACGGGGTGCATCCTTCGGCATTTTTATCTGCGTTAAGTAAAACTCGCCCTTTTTTTACGAATTAAATGTCTTTGGATGGATATTAATACATTTTTGGATAGCTGATTAATGATAGTAATTTTATTTGTAATTTGTACGCTTATTGCTACGTTATTTATTTCAAAAAATGCGATCCTTTGAAAGGAAGCACGGGAATTAAAAATTTAAAAAATACATGCAATGGCTCGTGGATTGAAATTTTAAAGTAGTTTTGAACTTTTTATGATTATGTTAGCTTAATTAGAGTTTCAGGTATGAAAATAAATTAAAATGAAATCCATTTAATAAGTACACTGCAAAAAAAAAAAAAAAAAAAAAAAAAAAAAAAAAAAGGAGTCCGTTAAACTGACAATAAAAAAAAAAAAAAAGACTGTCAGCCAGAACGCTAAATTATTTCCGTATATTTTACCGACGTCTTCCGTCGTTTACGGAAGATTTCTGTAAAATAAACTGAGAATCTGTAAAATTTACGGAAGACTTCTGTTAAAAAAAAAAAAAAAGAAAGGAAAAAAAAAAATGGAAATAAACTGGCGTCCTGGCTGACAGTTTTCTCTGTAAATTTGACAGACTTTTTTTTGAAGTGTAGATTTTTAAAATTTGCACTTGAATCTCTTTTGGGTTATTGAAAAAAGTTTAAAATTCAATTTTCTAGAAAATTATTGAATTTCGGAAAAACATATGTGGGTGAAAATTGTAGTATTTTGGCTCCCCTATCACGTTTTAAAAGGAATACACGAAGTTACCAGTAACCCTGTATATATGTAACGATTTTATTGTTGAACTGATATACCCTTTTTAAAACTGCGTCAGAACTCTCAATTCCGTGATATGAAGCGCGTAGTATTAGAGGGGATGGGAACTAATATGACATGGAGGCTAATGAGACAAGTGAGTTATTGCAAGAAGTAATGCAGTTAAGTGTTCAGAATTTCACAAATAGATGACAGTTCATCTTTACACGGAAACAGTGGCCTAACAAGGATTTTTTTCAATATGATTAAGCGTGGTTCAATCACACAAGTTGACGCTTTCCATAACAGATTACTTTTCTAAGCAAAACTACTTTCAATTGGTTCATTGGCGGATCAAGAGAGGGGGGGGGCACATGTCTTTGTGGAGTCGCAAAGAGGACCACTTTCACTCTTCCAAGAGTTTGTTTACCCGTAAAAACAGTTTATGCGATAAATGAGTCACCTAAAGGCAGGGTTATTTTCAAGAGTTTTTAATCATGATGATGAAAAAAAAAAGTTAGCAGTAAATTTAAACAGTTTCGTAGAGAAAAGATTCTGGTTTGTTATGCACACTTTTTCCCAACATATGAAAAAAAAAAAAGTGTAATGAACAGCCTAATTTTCCTCATCACACTTAGTGTCAAGGGGGAGGGGGGTTAAGCAACCTCCCTTGGATACGCCACTGCGCCGGAACATGTACTGAACCACTTTTATTTCATTAGAAGTTTGCTAGAAGAAAAAGCTTTTAAGCATCAAGGTGAGTTATTTTTTAACGTATTAAATAAATGCTTGTTTTGATCCTCCTATTAACTTTAAAACAATAATTCCCGTTACTCTATTAAGCTTAAAACAAATGTTTTACATTTTAAACCATTTTTTGCATTTTTTTTAATATGTCGACAGAGGATGTTTCCCTCCCCCTCCCCCAAAAAAATAAAATAAAATACTTGACTTCTGCCTTTAGTACTTAAATACTCATCATAGACAGATTATATGAACTCATGGTCATAGAATTATATGAAATTCATTAAAAGTTTCAGAGGACTAAATTTGAATACATTTGGGGGGGGGGGTCTTCAGTCGAGGATCGAACTTGTAATCCTTCAGCTCTTTGTCCAAAAGGCCCTGACCACTGGAGTACTATTATCTTAAGAATTAAAAAATGTAAAATTTAAAATAAATTACCATTCAGAATATCTCCTGCTTTCAGAAGTAGGAAATAAAATGCTACTATCCAATTCATTGTTATATTAGATGATCCTACAAATAGAAAATATAGTCAAATATAGCAGACATAGTGACATAATCTAGAGAAAATTCATCCTGAAAGAGTATTAAAAATTAAATATGTATACAAATAACCCATGGAAAATAATTATTTAACAATTTAAAAAGCACTTAAAATCTAAATCTTTCTGAGCACGTTATGTTTAGGCAGTAGAAATGTTTGAACTCACGCAAAATTATAAAACATGATGCATTAAAATAGAAAGACGCAGCCGAACAACGATCTTTTTTTTTATACTTCCATCATTCGCCGTCAGTTTGTGTCACAAAAGGTTCACATATTAGACTTTTGGGAAATAAAACTTGTAACATTTCTTTCTCCAATAAGTCAACTTTGTCGCTGTGGTGGTAATATATATATATTTTATAAGCCTTCCAAACCTAGGAGGGTATTGTAACACCCTGTATTATAAATTAGAATTTAAAACATAAGAATTCATCAATATATTGAATAAATGAATAAGTAGTTGAAAGGTAGAAAATAAATCACCAAGCTAACTGACCAGAAAAAATGATGGCGTTATTTTTGAAAACTTTTTAAAGATAATGTATAACAGTGTATATATAAAAGATGAAGTGTAGTAACTATCGTAGTGAGTTTCTGGCATAAGAGAAAATGCTAGTGGAGAACACGATAGGACATATTAAAGTAGCTAAAATCTCAAAGAAGGAAAACTGACACCACATAGCATAAAAAATTAAGTTACGTAAATGTTAAAAAAATATTTTAAGAAATGATAAAATTGATGCCAACCCTTTCAGACCCCGAGTCCTCAATTGAGAACACAAAAATTGCCTATACTATCGCTCAGGATGAATGTACTAATTCGCGCCATAAACCATTTTCCCTTCAAAATGTACTAATGAATTTATTTTTAATAACAAATTTAATTTCTAGTATTATAAAAATATTTAGTTCAAAGAGATATTTAATCAGGTCTGAAAGGGTTAAACTAATATCATTACCATGATATAAAATTAAACAAGCGAGTGAAGCATTTAGTTTCCCTCAGAAATCATCGTAGTAAATATCAAATTGACGCATGGGTAAAAATACATAATATGTAAAAGTATTCATACAAAAAACAAAATATGAAGACACTTAACAACACAAAAAAATAAATACCGGCACTCTTCTGCAACCTCCAAAATAAAAACAATAATCCAAATTTCAAAGCCAAAGTAAGAAATTAAATGATAACAGAAACTAAACATGAAGATTACTATTTTAAAACATTAAATTTAATAAACGAGAAACACAAACCAAAATATGGATTCTAAAACATGTGATCTACATGACACAGCCTCTCCTCAGACACTACCAAACTCTAACACTTTCCTCTGATCTGTTTACATCCTCACCGAGCTGCGGAGATGCAGGGAGTGTGGTGGCGCGAACAGGCTTCGACTTTACGGAAGTCAAGCCGGCAAAATTACGGAGCGTAGTGGGTGCAGGTCCCCCCGCCCCCTCCAGTTTTTGTAAATCTGTATAACCTTTACAGCGGAGCATTTTTCCAGCCGGTGCTGCCGCGGCATTGCCGAAGTACGCGGTACCCGGGCACTAACCTAAGACAAATTCAACCAAGCGCGGTAGAAGGTCCGAAAGCCGTGCTTCCGGCGTACTATTATATGCATTACTCATAGCCCACGGCTCGAAAAGGGATCAACAGGAGAGCTGCTGAGCTACAGAGAGAACGTAAAGACATCACTTAAAATTATAAGCACGAGCAGATAGGCGTCACTGGAGAAAAAAGAGGAACTTGATCAAGGTCTTTTTTCTTTTTTTATGGTCAACTAATACCAAAGTAGTCTAGAGAACGTGAGCACAAGCCGTTAATTTATGGCTATTCCTCGCAGTCCATTCTGTTAAACAAAAATGCGTCAGACGATAAGAGTAACCAGTTAACAAAAATTAAGTGCTGTACACACACGAGACCAGAAAAAAAATATTTTGAGATATCGCTTTAACAGAATCTTTCCTTGAACTAAAATTTATTTTGGCAGTAAACAAAATAACCTGTATCGCCTTTTGTTAAATAAACATTCTGTAACCCCCTCCCCTTCCTTCCTTCAGCTCCCAATCTCAATAAAAAGGTATTCTTACCAGTCTAGTGCTGCTTAAATAAATTTAAAAGAAATTAACTGATAAATATTTCTTTGAACTTGTAAGGGAAGCACCTTTTAGGAAAAATCTTTAAAATGTTATGCATATACTTTTTATATCACATTCGGAAATTACTGTTACCAGTGATAAGTTTTAGGATTAACAAAAAATACCGTTTCTCTATAACTAATACTACAGTATTCAATTACAGACTTGCATATTTTTTATAACTAACAGTTTTAAATGTTTCCAAAAGTCAACATATGTTTAGCCATCAGGACAGTCCAATGAAATAATTTTCTATAAAGATAAAATATTCAGATCAAGAAAATTCTACCCATTCATTAATTATCCTGCAGTTGGCCAAAATGTGTAAAAGTCGTTCTGTGGAGTTCGCATGAGAAAAAATCATAGGAGAATTTTTTTTTTAACCACTTATGACAAGCAAGGCGGGTCTTTAAAGTCTCATCCGTTCAATCACAAATAAATCCCTCTTAAGAGCCCAACGGAATCGCATGATAGTGCCTGTAATTTAATAATTGATTTATCAATGTAAAAAAAAAGAAATGTAATAGTTTTATAAATACAATATGAGATGCGTTTAAATTTTGAAAAAAAAAAAGGTTTCAAACTCCATTTCATAAAATAAATTTAGGCATAAATTGTTGAACATACTATCTCCTTGTTGCTTTTTTCTAGTACTTCCAGCGAGTTATTGCTCTTGTTCTCTGAAAAGCAATTACCATGGAAGTGAACTTTCGTATTTTTAGTTGACTCCCGACCAAGCCCTAATTATCGCACGGGCATTTGGGACACACGCCCTCGGCACACATATAGAAATAGGCCGAAATGTTGAATTTAAATCTATGTACAGGGGCACAAAAACTAAGCCAGCCATATACAGGGGCCTAAAATTTGATTAGCGCAATGGGCAAAAAAATGTTTCAGTAAGGCCTTGCTACAGACCAAGAAGGGAAGAAAAAGAATCAAAAAGTGGCGTAAGTGGGTGGCAGTGGAGGGAGGGGTAAAGGCAGGAATACTGTCAAGGGGTTCGATTTTTATGATTTTGCTAACGTAAATGCAAATTTTGGTGGAGGGCAAGTCCCCCCTTGTCCATTCCCTGGTTAGGTCCCTCATTTACTTTATTAAAATATGTCCCCCTAATGTTGTTCACCATCACTGAAATACTATAAACAGACCAAATCTCGGTTACGAAATTAATAATAAAATTCTCTTCATTCTCGCAATACAAATTTAAAATGAATTTATTAGATCTACCAAAATACCTTCTTGAGGGACTATTACTTATGATGAAAAATAAACGATGCGATTCATCAAGTGTAAAAGAGAGAGAGAGCGAGAGAGAGAAGAAAATACCTTAAACTGCCGTCACAACAAAGACCTTCTCTTCCCTAGCAATCTGTAAAAACGGGCGAAAAGTGAAAGAGAGGAAACGAAAGTGAAGAATCAAAGTCAATCGGGCAATTCCTAAGAGGACGGCGTTCTCACTAAGATGCTCCAGAGAACGAAATTAGACGCGTTTTGTGATCACTGATGCTTAGTGAGAAGGAAATATGTGTCATCACGGAACGCTTTTTGTAAAATCCATGCACAAATAATAGCAAACATGAACATATTACCACCAATTGATTGCGGTTGTAAAATTGAACACGTGGCCAATCATCTTCGCACAAAGGATCTTAAGTAGAAAAAAAAAATTGACACTGATTTTTGAGGAGCATATCATTTAAGTATCAGTAGACGTGAAGAAAAAATATTCTATCGCTCTAAACAAGTAAGTCTACTCATCTTGAACTTTGTTTTTTCTATTGCAATGGAATTTTATCACCCCCACCCCCCATTCACACCTTTCCCCCCCTCCATACCATACGTATTCAGTATTCGAAATGTGTAATCGGAACTATATTGCCAGTGCTTAACTAATTTCGCTCATGCATCATTTTCTTATAAACAGATTTCACTAACTGTAGTGCATTTTATAACTTGTCAGTAATATAATTTAATAATATTTATTTGTAAAACGTGAAAATAATCATTTTCTAATTTTCGTAAATCAAACTTAAAAAAATATGAAATTCTCTAAATAGTATTACAGTTACAATAAGTAAACTAGGATCATGCTTTTGGCTTTATATTTATAAATAATATGAGGATGGAATGAATCAAACTGAAATTTAAGATGAAGCGTAAATAGAATAAAAGGAGTATACCCATCAAAGCGTATAAACAAACAAACAAAACTTGATTTAATTAAAACTTATTATTGTACACTGTCATAAAAAGTTCCTGAAATAAACGGTCATTGTCTGGCAGCAACCGGAAAATAATCATTTATTTCAGGAACTTGTTGAAGAAAACGGTTAATTTCCGTTCACATGTTGTCATACGAAACGGTTTCGCTCCGTTATTTTCAGTGACAGAATCAGGCTTTTTTTTCAGTTATTTTCAGGTAGGAAATTCTTTTTTTTTCCTATTAGAGAAAGGTATTTTTCTTTTTTCCCTATATCACAAAGAAGGATTCTAAGCATTATTTAAAATTATGGAATCAGGTTTTGTATCACAATTTAAAGATATTAGGTCTTATTTTCTAATAAGCAACATTATTGGATAAAACCGGGTACTTACATACTTCTAAAAAATAATTTATTTACCCTAGACCCTAGACTATAATTTTTATACATTAAAAAATAGACATTTTTGAAACCAATGATCTAATTCATTCAAATACATTGTAATACATTCAAATAGAAATTGAAGCACTTTATTCATGTAGTTATTTTACACGTGAGAAAAAGCTGTCCTAGTTCAACTTTTCCATATGTATGTGTGTAGGTAAATGGATACACAACGTTAACAAAGTTTTTACGCATTCTTAGTTGTTAAAATATAGAATTAGTTTTTTGTAACTGCACCACCAGCTTCAATAATAATATATATATGTATTTTTTTTGGGGGGGGGGGGTTGGAGGTGGTTTGGAGGTAAAACACCGAAGTTGTTTTAAAAAAGTGTACATACATGTGCATGTAATGTTATAAATACTGCACAGATAAAAATATTTTTTAATTATTCGTTTTCATCATTTTTTATTATCAGAGTTGTAATCTATGATTATTAGCCCGAGAAAATAAATTTTAAATCAAGGCAAATACATTACATATATCTTTATACGAAAAATATTTTTTTTAATAAATAGAATATAATTTCACTATATATAGTCTCTAGTTATAAAACGAATTCACCATACAGTCAGAATGCAAAAATGCAATCATGGTTAAACCAGATGTGAGATTTAATTAAAGCAGCAACCAAATGTATTTATATGAAAAAGGTAAAATAGTACTTACTCTTTGACTGGAGATATCATAACTTCATTTGTTTTACAACAGCTACGATATTTTTATAATCGTATCGTAAGAAACTACGTCCATTAAAGAAAAATCTTTACCGAAAGCATCCCCTCCATATTAAGGTTGAATTTATTTTACAACTCTGAATATGAAATAGATGCATTTGGTATTCTGATATAAAATAAAATTATCACAAGCGAATACACCAAGAAGTAAGCACCCACAGCAAAAGGACTTAGCATTAAGTAAAATACTTTACTCCAATTATCTGCAGTCGTTTGTTACATGCGTAATGCGACTATATTTTTGTACGTTTAAGGGATCTTAACATCAAATTGAACTGCAGGCAGAATGAGCAACGAGCATCTTGCATTCAAAATTGCTAAAATCAGCTTTGTGGGTATTATTTTGATTACGAGCGGAAGTGACTCGGAAACATTTCATTAGTCCAAGTTCGCAGGTGCCAGAAAGAGAACGAAAAATGCCCTTTTAGAACTAAACTTAGGGAGATAATTTTCGTTTTTTAACAGAACTTCAGTTAAAAAACAGCAAAAATCCTTTATTCACCAATAAGGGAGATTCTCCCGAGAAAACCAGGCCGATATTGTCTGTGAAATTCAGATTTTTTTTATAACAGTGTACGTTCAATTTATTAATTTAACTTTATGTTTGCTAATAGGAATAAAGTTTTAAAAAGTCCTTATGATCATTTTCATTTTAGTATTGACATTTACATTATTTGTAATACTTAGCGAATATTTTCTATTTTAATTCATAAAATTATAAAGTAATGTTTTGCACATTCTATATTTTTGATTGGGTTACTGTGAAAAAATTCATTGAATTAGAATAAATTGGTAATTTTGAAAAAGATATCTGAATGGTGATACTGCCTGATCTTTTATGAAAGAATTTTTTTAATCTTAGTAATAACTTCAGAATAAAAACATCCTCATAAACCCAAAGTCAAAACAGAGGAAAAGGGGGAAAAAACTTCCTAAATGTCAAATGTATAAGACCTTGTGTTTATCATATGGCTATATTTCAGATGTAATTTTATGCTCTATGTATTTTGATAAAACCATATTTTAAGGGATTAACCAATAAATATTACTGACTAGTCAGCCATTTACGACCATACATGTAAAGAGTTCTTTTGCTACAATTTATTGTTAAAATTAAGAACAATTTTTGTAAATAACACACATAAATAAAAAACAATACAATGAGACCGTTTAGGATGGTCAAAATGTCCACCCTTCTTCAGCTGTAAAAAGTTTCAATTTGCCCACAGGCAGGAAAGTCAGAGAGCTCACTAAAAGGGCGTATGAGAGGTTCTCTCTCTTTCCTACCTGTGGGGAAGTTGGAACTTTTTACAGCTGACGAAGGGATGACCTTTTGTACCAACCGAAACAGTCGCACTGTACTATATTTTCATTCATGTAACAGTCACAAAGTTTTTTGTGTTTGACAGTGTCCCGCCCCTTCCTACTTCTTCCTCACTCATAGTAACTGTATCCGTATTGGCTACAAGAATGCTAGAAATGAAAATGTTTTTTATTACTGATTAGTTAAAAATAAAGTTAAGCGAGTTTTCAGATTTACAGCATGCATGATAAAATCATAAATAAAGAGACAATCGTTTATACAAGGTTCCTGGTAACTCGAAGTATTCTTTGTAAGACTTGATATAAGGAAGTCGAAATGCTATAATTTTAACCCCTCTTATGTAAGGCCGAAAATTAATAGTTTTCTGGAAAATTGAATTTTAAAATTTTTTCTTAAATAACCCAAAATTTGACATTTAAGACCGAATTTTAAAAAATCTACTAATTAAATGGGTTTCATTTTAATTTATTTTCCACTCCAAGTTAATTTTATCATAAAAAAGTACAAAACTACTTTAAAATTTAAATTTTCGAGCCATTACTAATTTTAAATTTTTAATTCATATGTTTATTTTCAAAAGATGTTATTCATTAAAAAAAATACGATGTCACAGTAAGCGTTTTATACGCTTACTGGCTCGTATTTTTATTACAAACAAAATTTCTCCCATTAATCAGCTATCTAAAACGTATTAATATCCATCTAAAAGGTATGCAGGTCGTAAAGAAGGGCTAGTTTTACTTAATGCGGGTAAAAACGCCAAAATACATGAACTCCCGTTCATTCTTTAGGATTATTGGTCAACTAAGTAAAGTATCATCGTTTTTTGAATTTATTGTTATAGCTCACTAACTAAGCTAAACGTAATCATGATGAAGTATAAAAATACTTCAAAATTTTAATTCACGTGCTTTACATGATTTTTTATGTGCATTTTCCGTTCAAAATATGTTGTTTATCTCAGAAAATACTACTGGAGTAAGCGTACAAATAATAAATAAAGTTTGTCCCATCAATCAGCTATCCAAAAACGTATTAATTTCCATCTGAAGACATATTCATAAAGAAGGGTGAGTTTTAAATAGCACATGTAAAAAACGCGAAAGGATGCAGCTTCGTTCATCGTTTAGGATCGTCGGTTAACTATTTAACGTCTATCAAGTTATCACTGCTTTTAAGGACTTAAAATCTTACTTGAGTACATAACCGTATGAGATTCACCATCTGATGTGGCTAAGATTTTAAGAACGTAAAAACAGTGATAACTTGAATCGTTGACCAACGATCCTAAACAGCGAGCGTTGGTGCCTCCTTTGGCATTTTTACCTGCGTTGAGTAAAACTCACCTTTCTTTATGAATTACATGTCTTTAAATTGATATTAATACGGTTTTGGATAGCTGATTAATGAGAGTAATTTTATTTGTAATTTGTACACTTACTGCCGTCGTGTGTTTCGAAATAAATAACATATTTTGAAAAGAAACATGTGAATTAAAAAAAAAAAATACATGTAATGGCTCGTGGATTTAAATTTAACAATAGTTTTGTACTATTTATGATTAAGTTAGCTTAATTAGAGTTTTATCTATGAAAATAAATTAAAAGGGAACGCCTTTAATTAGTAGATCTTTTTAAATTTGCACTTGAATCTGAAATTTTGTGTTATTCAAGAAAAAGGTTAAGATTAAATTTTCTCGAAAACTGTTGATTTTCGGTCATACATATGGGGGTTAAAATTGCAACATTTTGGCTCCCTATCACGTGTTACCAGGAATACGTCGAGTTACCAATAACCCTGTATTTTGATACCTAATTAAATATGGTAATTTTGGATATTTAAGAGCTGTGACTAACTTAATATTTCTTAGTTTCAGTGTTACGCCAGTCGCACCAAAAAATATCGGTATTTTACAAAATTCAAAGTTAAGATCTTATGTCTTTATCTATTATCTTATAATGCAAAATTGTAAAGCTGTAAAAGTTATCTAATATTTATTTTTAACTGATCAATTATAAAAATAATTTTCACTTTCAGCTACAAATGTTACATTAGTCATTTTCCCCGTTTTAGAATACCTTGTATGGACCTATATAACAATAAGAATACAAGACAGAAACATACAGACACGCAGAATTCTGTACCCGCAGTATAAAATATTTCTTCGTTAGAAGGCATCACATATTTGCATTTATAAGGTATACGTTCGGGGGGAAATAAATATTCCAAAAATTATGCTAGTATTTGAAATAATCGCTGTACCTTACAGAATAAAAAAGTAAATTCCTCCTAGTCAGTTGACACGAACGAAATTTCATTTTAATATTTAAGGCAGTTGAGCAGACCATCACAGTAATTAAAACCCTACGAAAAACATCCCCATACCTCATTCTATACCCTTTCTTTAAAAAGTCTAAGAAGATAAACAACTTATATAATCAACAATTTTGATTGTTTGGAAGCTAAATAAAACGAACATTTTTGGAGAGTTTTTTAAAAAGTTTATTATTCCTTTCTGTGAACAAGTTCTAAAAAGTTGTAATTATGTTTTTTAGCAGTTGATTTTAGATTTCTGACAAAACAAGCAGCGATATTTATTTAGCCTTTAAAACAGGAACGGCAACTACATGGCACGCGTCCCAACTAGTGTTTGGCTTCCTTGTTCAACAGAAAATTTTAATGGCAGGCCAAAAAACTTTGAGATCACAATAAAAATAAGTAATAAATAAAATAATTGGGAGGATATTCGAAAAAAAGAACTACACTTGAATTTATTTTAGTTTTGGGACTTTGATAAACTCTTATTTGCCAAACCTGCTCTTAAAAATCCCTTAAAGAATTTAGACGTTTGTGCAGCTATTTGATTTTTGATTAGTTCTTAGGTTGATTGCTATTTCAAACTGTGAGGATGGAATTTTTTTACTGTAATGATGACGGACAGCATCCAGTTTTATTTTGTATAAAAATAAGGATTCTCCGGGTGATGCATGGCATGAAGTTTATTTTCATTCTGATTTCTTTTTCAGAATGCTCTGGGGTGTATTGAAGTATTTGTTTAGTTTGCACTCAGCTATCGGTTACTAGTTTTTCAGTAAAACCATTAGAGTGGACTTCTGTTGATTTTAAGAGGTAAACTTTTAGAAAAATAGTCATTTTTAAGAAGCTCTTTATCATGCTGCTATGAAATAAGCTGATTTTTACAGACATTATTTTAAAACAAAGATCATTCTGTACGGCGAAAAATATTAGAAACTAAGCAATGCTGAGTTTTAATATTACAGCAGTGTATTAACACCAGAAGCGCCGTCGAGGTCATTTTGACCCTTTTCCCAATATCTCATTCTATATTTCAATATACAGTTTAACACACCGCAGTTCATTTTTCTACTTCTCCTAAAATTCTTCCAAGCGTGTTTTGACAAATTTTTAC
This sequence comes from Cheiracanthium punctorium, assembly GCA_038373885.1. Classification (NCBI taxonomy): domain Eukaryota; kingdom Metazoa; phylum Arthropoda; class Arachnida; order Araneae; family Cheiracanthiidae; genus Cheiracanthium; species Cheiracanthium punctorium. The sequence goes on along the minus strand of JAWZYV010019103.1, from coordinate 153,194 downwards.
ATTTCTATTTTAATTAGTAAAACAAATAATTATAGGAAAAAAAAAACAGAAAACAGGGGTCATTTGGACCCTCCCCTCCGGCTGTTCTAATGTTAAAAAAATCTCGTCTTATACTTTTTCTACTTTTTAAAAATAAAAATAAATAAATAAATAAAAGAATTTAATAATAATGCGTAAAAATAAATAAAGTAAAACAAAATCTCATTTCTACGAATATCCCGACTCACAAAATTTTTGAATGACCCGAGAAAAATAAATTTAAAGTTTTCCTGCTGTGTGAAAGTTTCGCAAAACACTATTTCACCGCTGTAGAATCTTTACCATTTTTTTTTTCAAGTATCGTAAACTTTAGTAAAATACCCTCTAAAATATTTCATCAGAGGGACATCTTGTAAACTACTCACATTAACATTAAATTTCAGTTAGAAAAATATTTTCTAATAATACGCACTTACTTTTTATGCCATATATTTTATAAGAGGGCATGAATTAGAAAAAATTTTAGAGTGACCTTGTATTAAAAATAATCAAATTAGAAAAATGAAGTCTTATCTTCAAAATAATAATTTACAAGACTGCACAGCACATAGAGGAGTATGGTATTCGCCGATTTATTCGACTTAAACCTTTTGAGCAATCCTTGCCATTGACTGAAGGGCAAGTCTTAAACTATGAAAATATAAATTAAATTAAAAAAAAATAAAATGTTTCGGCGTAATTTTGTCATTTGTCTTCTTGCATTAATATATAGCATGTAATAAATGGACTTCGAGCAGTTGAGAAGTATTTTTTCTTTTTCTTTTTTTTAATCAGCGCTTTCAGTATTCGAATTCGAACCGATGAGATATTGAATTCAATTTATATGTAACTTGGATAATTTTTATTGAAGTCTTACACGCCAAAGGAGAATTAATTTGTAAAAATATTTTTATTTTATAATAATTTGTTGTCTCATTGAAGTTTGTTTTGTGTTATGTCTAGGGATGGACGCGAGACAAAAAAATAGGCGTCTCCCGTCTCGCAAAACAGCCGAAAAGCTTTGTTTCGTCTCGCAAAATCCCTATACCGTAATGTTAAAAATGTTTCTCTCGTCTCGCTAAAAATCTGTAAATCTCTGTCTCGTCTCGCATCCATTCCTACCTGCACGAGAGACATCTGCACACGGCGGGAGGGGGGTTTCCTTGTTAGGATGACTTTTTAAGGGGGCATATTCACGTTATATCTGGAGAGAATTGCCCCAAACTCCAGACCGTTATATTAACAGACGCGCGGTAGGTCCGAATGCGGATCATCACGCTCCAGCCATTTACTACGTTCAGTGTCTTATACACTCAGCCATGGTGGGGCCTAATACCTCGTTAAATATTGTTTTTTGTTTTCAAACTGACATTATTTTTCTTTTGTAGATGACTTTTCCAAATATAGAACTTCCTTTTACTAATTTTACTTTTTTTTGTGTGCGTATAAAGTGTCACCTGATTTTCCCCACTTTTTAATGCATTGTCCCATGGCATTAAAAATAACAGTCTGTTATTCAAAACCTTTTCTGATTGAAATTACACATTCTAAATTAATGGTTTAAGAAGTACCGGACTGTTCGAAACAACTGGTATAATGTTGTTGCGGCGACATTTGAACCAACAGAAAGACTTACTGATGTTACTTTATATTATTTACTACTTTGTATACTTCCTATTTAACAACTATATTGATTTATGTATAGTTTTGTTTTATACGTTAAAACTATATTAATATCACCCCTAACGTTATTTTGCGAATTTTGCTTTTAAAAGTTTGTTTTCTATCTCATTTATCGACAGAGGTGACGGGTGGGAACTTAGCCCTTTAAGCCTCCTTGTCTGTTCAAATGATGACACAGCATTATATAAATGAGATCATGTATCTTATTAGTCTTTTGTGTTAGTGACTTTTTTGTAGTTTTCTTGAATTTGTTCGGATTTTGATCCTTGTGAGTTCTTGGGATTTACGTACGCAATGCAAGCCAACTGTGATTTATAACAATGAAAAAACTTATTTTTAAAAATATCTTTAATGTGCCTCCACTATATGTCTCTCTCTATATATATTTGCAAGTGGGACAAAATATTAAGCTGACTATTACATAAAAGTATGACTATATTGTGTGTAATATACATTTTCAAAGTGTCTCGCCCACACATTGATCATAATAATCCATACTGTTATATAAGTTGCTACAAATTATAAGTGTTGTTTCGGGCAATTCCTGTTTTGCCGTGAATACAGAAAAAAATCCCAATAGCAATTTAATGTCTATTTTCATCTACTAACCTTTAAAACTTTCTCTTTTCACTTATATCATGACATCTGTCACTAGGCCGAGGGGTGTATGATTGTTTTTGTGTGCAGCCAAACGTTAATACAGCTGCCAAAGCTTTTTCAACAAGCCGAATCAATAGAGGGTTACGAAGGACTTAGAAATGATGCTTAAAATTCAAACAGTATTTTTTTTATTAAAAAAAAATGAAACGAGAAATTTTACGGGACCAGTTTGTTTAATCCTGTCTTTGCATTATATTAAGATTCTCAACGTGTTACGAAACAGTGCCCTAAATCACTTTTTTTTAAAATGTCTTTTAATACACCAACCATGAGCCACTACTGCTTTTCTGAAGCAAAACTAAAAAAAAAATCCTCATTTATAGATAAAATAAATTTATGGCAGTGCCATTTGAGAAACATGGGAGTAATAGGGCATTTTAACTAAACAATTTTGATGCTTATTTTACTCACCGGATTTATCCCCAAGTGATTATCGCGTTTCCTCTCATTTTGGAAGATTGCTCGATCATTAGCCATGAATAAGAGCTGGAAAATTATACCACATCCCCACTTCTCCTGCAAGCACACACGTACACCCGAGTCTAGGTCCGAACCGCTCTCTAGCTCCGCAATTCACGATTACATTCGGGCTTGAGCTCATGAGAGATTTCTTATTTATTGAAGAATTGAACATTTTACTTCTAAGCATATTTTAAAATAAATATAAGACAAAAATATTTGTAAAATAAAGCTTTTTATTCAAAGATGGATAAAAGGCATACTTTTTTTTTAAAAGAAGATTTTCAAGCTCAAACACTTATCGCAACACACAAATGCATCCTAGATTATTGATGATCGGCGGAGATACTTAAAATATTCATTAAGCATCACCTTTTTTCAATTTAAAAGTAATATGTGATTTTTAAAAGCTTGAGGCGCTTAACTAGTTACTTTTATATGAGGTCAAAAGAAATACTAACTCCTCAAACTTTTAAAAATTTTCATTTTATTTTACATTAAAAGAGTAATATTCAATAAAATTTCTAAGTATTTCCGCGGATATTTGATAAGCCAGGGTGGATTCTGTGTTGCAATAAGCGTTTGAGATTGATTTGTTTGGTGTTGTGCTATATAGCCCTCTCGACTAGGCAGATACTTGAAGGGCATCTGCATAGAGAGGGGTGCTACGGGAAGGGAACTTTTTAGGGGTTTTAATGCGTATTCACGTTACTTATGGAGAAAACCAGTGGCGGCTCGTGGGACACAGCAAGTACAGCCGGGCTGCACTTGAAATTATCAGCACATACTTTAAAATAATTTATTCTACTAATTTTCCTAAATTCAGATTAGAATTATGGAATTCCTATGGTAAATTAAAAAAATCTCCAAACAAAAAAAAAAACGGTATTGTGGCCAGATCGCTCATTCAGAAAAGAAGCACTTTAATCTTCCCGCAATTCAATTGGGAAAATCTTTGGTTCAGCCCAGAGCGCTGATAAGAAAATTGGCAGCACTGTTGCCATGACAACGGTTACGTAAGCATTTCCTCCGGCATAGGCTATAATGGGGGGTACGCAGCTAAGACTCGGCTCATTCAAGATTTTGAAAGGTTGGCAGCACTTGTGAATTCGACTCACTGATTGGCTCGAGAAGTGAGGGAGGGAGTAAGGAGAATATATGTTCGGCAAACTCTGGACTTTATATTGCTGAATTTATCAAGAAGGTAAGCCTAAATAGACGCTTATGAATGGACAATTACCCATCAAAGCAGTATTGTTTTTAAGTAAGCAAGAACTGGCATTTAGAGGACATGGCGAGCGAAAAAATTCTTTAAACATAGGAAATTTTAAAGAGGTTTTAAAATTATTGATATCTGAATTAAAACAACGCCTTTTTATGAGGGCATCACTGACCGATTCGCAAGTTTAAAAGAGAGGAGGATTGATTTGACTTATAAAAATAAGTACGTTTTCTTTTTTTTTCTTTTCTTCTCAAGTTATCGTTACAAAAGAAAATTCTAAGGAAACTTCGAATCAGACACGGATTAATGCAATTTTGAGGATAAGAGCGGCTGGTTAAAATTTTTATGTCCATTTTATGGAAAGGTAAAATAGGATCTCTTACTTTTTTATGTAATTTCTTTTTTTTTTCCTCGGTGAGGGCTTAATCCGCCAGCTTTCGAATTCAATAACAAAGATTTTCAATTCCTGTCCGGAGGAGGGGGGGGGGGCTCATATGCTTCCGGCTGCACTAACAGTTTTGACCACAGGCCGCCACTGGAGAAAACTGCCCCAAAGTCCAGACCGTTAGATCGATAGCTGCTGGGCAGACCTGAACCCGGGACCTTCCCACTTCATCTATCACCCATGTTCAGTATCTTATCCAAATGGCCGTGGTGGGGTCACTTGAGTTTGAAAATTTTTATCAAAATTTGTTTCATACCTGTTATACCATCGTTGAATAAAAAGCTTGATTTTAAAAACTATTTTTTAAAACTCTTATAAGTATTAAAGTCTTATAAAAGTTATAGTATTATTTTTTTTTTAGTCCGAAAATTGTTTTTTCTTTGTATTTCTGTCAAGGCTTCGCGCCGCTTGCGTTATAATACTCTGTTTCCTTCATCTTCAAGTGTTTTTTCCTCATGTTGTATCCACGAGTATAGCGAGAAAGGCAATAGAAAGCGTCCGTGCTGATAATTTGCTCAGTGCTGCAACTGAAGATGTCACGAGGGCAAACCCGTGACTGACGAGAAAGACAGGCTGCGGTGCTGAAAACTTGGTCACACTCTTTTGTCAATTAAGAGTCATACGACCAAGGGGTGTGGCCATCTTACTGTGGATAATTCAGATTAAGATGAAAAAAAATCACTAGAAATTAAAAAAAAAAAAAGCTAGAAAAGGATTTCACCCTTTTCAGAATTCAAAGAACTTTCCGATGATGCAAAGATACAAAATGTTCGATTAATAGTTATGATGCGAATCGATATGTGCGAAAAAACACGACTTTTGGAACAATATATATATTTAATTTTCATTTTTCTTTCCCTTTTATTTTGTTTGTTTCTTTTTTTTTTTTTTTAAGAGTTTCGAAAAACTAAAAGCAGAAGCATTCAGTGTTCTCCGAGTTTCACGTGTATGCGAAATCTCAGTTCGATTGGACGATAGGAAGTGGGTTAAAATTAGTATACAAATTTTGAACTGGATCAAGAAACCTGACCAAGCTAATAAAATACTTGAAAAAATATTCAACATTTCGGGGAAATTCAATATATTTTTAAAAGTTGTTTTATTATTGCAGTCTGCGCTCGTTTTTGCGAACACTCTCGATTTTATGAACTAAGGAGTAGTTTTTTAGACTATTTTACTGGACTATTTTAGACTAGACTGGCTAGACTAGACTATTTTACTAGCCTATTTCACTACTCGATTCCGCGAACTATTTGAGTTGTCCCTACGAGTTCGTAAGAACGAGAGTCGATTGTATTATTTTTAAAAACTTTATCATACGAAATTTGTGATTCTACTTTTTCAGTATCTAGACTGACCGTATAGATACTGAAGTAAGTAATGCGTACAAATTTTTGAAGAGGCACGACTTTACGACACAATTTTGGTTGAAAACTGAAACATTTTAACCTTATTATGATTTGATAAATTTGAATAGGAAAAGGAGAAAGTTTGCTAATTTTGATCTGTCTTTAATTTGCATAATGCACCAAAACCTGATCTTCTACGTATAAAGCGGCTGTCTTATAGTTAGTTACCAATAAGCTTAAATTTCGGGTTCAACTTAAATAATACCTCTCGGGATTTAAAAAAGGAGCGAAACATATCTCCTGCAGATATCTCCTACTCATAGACAGCATATAAATTTAGAGCATACTGTAATCATTACCTTTAAAGTAAAAGTAGACTCGCGTACGTATGTAACAAGAAGTCTTGCAACGACTAATATTCTGCCGGTCGGCAGTTTTCCGGGTTTTCAGCAATTCGATATGCAAATACTGCGAAACAGTTTTCGGATGAAAGGCCACCGGGAAATATATCCCCATATTCCGGAAGAAGACAAGAAATGGCTCTAAACGACTTTGAGCCATTCAGTTGTGAGCTGTCTTCTGCTGTGCAAAAAAGCTGAAAAATTCGTTTACAATGAACCTTTTCAACACGTTTTAGTTGTTTTAACATGCAAAACTGTAATAGGCTAGTTATTGAGTGAGAAATGTACACTCTATTTTGTAGAATGTTTTTTTCTCCTACGGCAATTCTATTCTCCTTTAGCAGAAAATTATTACAGAAAAGTATTTTTCTTAACTTGCAAGAAAATAACCACTTTACTTTTTTTTTTGTAATCTGTCGTATCTTGTACTGAAAAGAAAAAAAATATATATTTATGTACCTGTATGATAAACTGATACTAACTTTAATCTGTTAAAGTCACATTCCGAAAATTTCTCAGAACTTAAATTTGTTGACGGCAATGTCTTGTACAACTTGAAAACCTAGTGAACGGGCGCATTAAACGTTCTGCTGACTGAATTTTTACTGCAAGAGGTCTATGTTTTCTCTCTAATCTGTTGAAAACTACTGAAGCACTTCTCCCTCAGGCCAGAGCTGCTAAACTTATCGCTAATATTTTAGCGAAACGTGAATTGAGATATGTTTCTATTGTATAATTTTAACATTAAACTGATACATTTATAAAGCCTGATACATTTTTTCAACTGAACACACATTTTTAGAAATTGATATGTTGCGATGAATAAGTTCAGAGAAAGGTTAAAATTTGAGAATGTCTCGCTCAATGGAAATATTTATTTCATAGAAAGGAATAAAAAGAGAAACAATACTATTATTTATTGATTAAGAAAAGCAATCACAAAAGCTAGTCTACACTCTCGAAGACCAACTAAGAGTCTACACTCTGTAGAAAATTTCCAATTGGTTGTATAGAAAAAATCTATATTAAAAATTTTAACCTGCTCTCTAGGGGATAAGGACCCTCTCAATAGAAAGAATAGACTCTCATGTCTTTGCAGAAAATTTCATTCCCATCTACACTGAGACTTTTCTGTTTTTATTTTCATTTTTTCCTACCAATAAATATATGTTTTTGAACATTAATAAATTTTACGTTTTCGAGGCAATAAATTATGAAAAGTAATGTTTGAAATATGCGTTTAATACACATTTTTTGGTACAAATGCGTTAGAAAGAATTCAACGCTCTTATTCATTTAATTGTGGATTTGTATCTGATCAAAATGTTTTGGCTTCCTCTAAAGATTTATTGGAAGATTTTGGTTCACCAATATATTGAAAAATTCTACATTAAAATTAAAGCTCTGATCATGTCAAAAATTTTGCAAATTTGCATACCTGTGCAGAAAATTAAGTCACAACTAAATTCCTAGTGATAAGCCAACAAGATGCTAGACTAAAATGCACCTTGCATAGACTACGTATGCAAAAAAAACCCAATTTTGTTTTTTTCACTTGATATAATATTTAATATTAGAAAATGAGGCATTGAGTGTACCTTAAATAAACAGAAACAGTTTTGATATATCCTTTTTTTACTATTTTCTTAAGCACAATCACTATGTATACATTTCAGTTTCTATCAAAGTCAGGCCTCATAAAGCCCTTTGACAATGAACAAATATTTACAATTTTAGAAAGTCTACTTATATACAAAAACAGTCTTTAATATGCATTCTTAATAATGGCATTCTTGTAAGATTGAGTCCATCTACATGGTCATAAAAATCTGATATTGCTTCAAAGAATTTGACAATTGCCTTACACAATTTGAAAAATTTTTGCAAGTTTCGTGTAGTCGACGTGTTTCTTGCAACAGATTGAATAGTCTGCAAACGTTTTAAAAGTCTTTTGAAGGAGCTCACTTGTAAAAACCTTGCTAAATCAGAGAAAGTTAGTACATCCTTTTGGCGCTTTTGCATAACACTGATAATGTTCCTATAAGCATCCCATTTATTGGAAAAGAAGCTAGGTGGAAGAGGAGCTGACCAATAGAACCGGAGAACTGAGATATGAGGCTCTCCTGGTTATCCATCATCCATGAGCCATTTATATAAAACATACATCCAGGGGTGGGAGAGGGAGAGAAAAAAACTTTTTTCCCATTTTCTCGTTAGTCACTAGTCACCAGAATTTTGAAAAAAAAAGAAAGAATAGAATTGTGGGTTGGTGTTTTTTGTAGTTTATGCATTATGAAACTTTTATGCCAACCGAAATATGCGTACTGTAGTGCATTTTGTATAAGCATGTTTTTAACAAAGTAACTTATTTTTATATCTGTAAGCACTGTTCTGTCACACCAGAAGTAATGTAAGAAAAGCAAATAATATTTAAATGCAAGCTAATGAGAACAAACAAAATAATTTCAGATTTTACAGCTTCTTATATATAGTCTTTATACATCTTATAATTATCATACATTTTTAATAATAAAATTCACTGCTATAAAATATTTAAAATGAGAACCACAACAGGATCCAGCTATCATTGAATTAGCCCACTGGCATTCAGAGCTGTTTTCGAGTATCATGTCTAAGCAGAGAGTTGATTATCTCAACAAGTAATCTCTTTTTAAAATCTTGTGGGTATTTTACAGACAGCGAGCTCTTTTGCAGTAATTTGAACAAGGTAGCAGCAGCATATGTCGTAATACTTTCATTTCTGGAATATAGAAGTGCAATAAGAGGAAACATGGCCTTTTCAGTTTCTATCATTTCAGCTCCTTCTTTATCTTCAGCCAGCTCACAAAGTATGCCAGCTGAAACTCTCTGAATACTTTTATCTTCGTTTTTTAGAAGCTGAATAAATGCGGGAATTAAGTTGCATTCCCTAATGATTGCTCTATTATGAACATCTCGAGCGAGAATGTGTAGGGCACCTACAGTACCCTCTACGATCTCTTCTATTCTCACGCCATATTCATATGCTATCAAGCTGGTGCTGGATGCAACACTACGTCGTTGTTCCTGCTCATCCTGCTCATAAGCAACTGCAAACAACTGCACCAGTTTCTGAATGGCACCATATTCTCTGAGAGGAGCATGATTTGCGGAAGACAATGCTAAGTGTTTGATCAGTCCTATTACAGCCTTCTTAAGTGGCCATTTACTTGAGGGAAGTAATAAATTAACTATTACTTTAAGCCCACCATGCAAACGTACTGCATTCTGTGCCATTTCTGCCTCATTGTGGCGGATTGTTAAGTGTCGAAGAGTAATAATGGCTGGTTCGGTTATTTCCTCACTATCCCCAGCCAGAATAACTGTACGCACAAGAGCTTCAATTCCTCCAATCTGGCAGATAGTCATTTTATTTCGATGATTATTACAGGACATATTGGACAAAATGCCAACCACACAATTCACAACGTAAAAGTTGCTGTTATCTAATAGTTCAACAAGGCTTCGGAGCAGTTCTTCAATATTATTTTCAAATGTACTCGCATTTGACAAGTTTCTCAGAGTCCATAAACAGTTCAAAAGAAGTCTTTGACTGGGATGACCTAAATGCATGGCCAGTGTTTGCATACCACCAGCTTCAACAATGGCAAGTTTGTTATTTAAACAAACAGATAACACTTTCAGTACTCGAGCTGTAGCGTTAAGTAACTTTTCATCTGTGTATGACCTCATTATTCTTATAAGTTCAGCTGGACCTCCCCAGGTCAAGATAATAAGCTTGCTTTCTAGGTGCCCATATGATAATATGTGCAGACAGTCAGCAACTATTGCTAACAATTTTACATCATTTTGCTGGAGCAAGGTGACCATTTTCTGTAAGCCTCCAGGCGATCGAACAGCTATTTTAGATCCTTCTTGATGCAGCAGAAAATTATGAAGGGTTGTGATAGAGGAATGTATTTCTGATTTCTTTGGAGAACTTAATAAGTTCACCAGTTCTTTTATGCCTTTAGACTGGAACTGTAGCTCATTTTTCTTTTGGTGGGACATTTTGCTTTCCATCACCAGCGTAAATTAGATGTTTTGTTCCTGTCGTGAAGATTAAAAATGTAAATAAATATAACCGGAATGGAAAAAAAGATTCTACATAAAACTTCTACATGACAACGTGCATGCGTTTTCCAAGTCATTGACAGTCAGTGCGTGAACAAGGCATCGAAAAACAAAAGGTGAGTCAATGCATGCATAACATAGCAATTTTTTCCAAGAGACATATAGAAAATATGTTTCTTTTCTATTTGCACCTTAAGCTCCTCTAGATCATCATTGTTGAACAGGAACGTATACAGAAAAACATTTCGGAGGGGGTCCAAACGGTAAAAAAGGCAGAATGTTACACAAAAAGATTATATCATTATTATTTTTGTTTTAAAAAAATCAAAATTTCGATGGGGGGGTGCTGGGGGGTCCCCCCCTTAAGTACGGCCTTGTTGTAGAAATAAACACGTCTATCGACATTGTAGCCCGTAATAAATTTTAAAAATATTGACTTGACATAAATAAACCATTCTAGTACAAAACAAGCCAAACTTAAGAAATACCACTATGATTGATTGCAAATAATATAATAAAATACCAAGATTAAGCAAACTGTGAAATTGAAATCATTATTTCCATTCAAATTTGTTCTATGCTTCACTCTCTCTACTTATGATTTTGTTTCTCTCTTAATCAACAATTCCTTCCGCGTCCATTACGTAAATTTCAGTTTCCTTTTAAAATTGTTTCGGTGAAATTTGTTTATAAATGGTATCCGTAAATCAGGTACTTTCTATGAATTGAATTTATCGGTATACTTGAATTTAGCTGCACATTTATGTAATATTGATATAATATCATTTCATGCTGTGTTTTTGGTACTTTGACCAAATTCAAGCCATATTACTTTGAATAGATTTTTTACTATTTTCACTGCTTTGAAAAATTTTTCTGGGAACCTTAAAACTGATCCATAGTACGTTTTTACTAAATTAAAAATTTCATTTTTATCCCGAAAATTTAACATATTATGACAGCTCTGTTTATGAAATCTCTTATCTTGCATAGGTAATTCATAATTGCAATTATAAAACTTCGTCACATAACTATTAGGGATTTCTAAATAAGTAAAGATGTAAATTAATCAGAATTCTTGAGAGAATAGCTGTTTTCAGTTTTGCAAGCAATATCTTACTCGTAGATAATTCTTGACTGTCCATCTTGATGACATGGTTCATAAGATTAGTTTTGCAGCGGGGTTATTTAAACATTGCAGAGTATCGCAAAAATTGCGAGCAAATATTTAAAAATGACCATTTTAAATTATGTACACTTTCTATATTCACTAAAGAGCATTTTTAAATCATTACACTTAAATTAGGTATTCTAGAAACCTCAAAGTTTATAATTCGCATAATAAATCAGTTTGAATGCTTTTAAGTGTCATGCGACCCAATTAATAATGAGTAAATGACTTTAGTTGTCACGTTAAACACTACTCAAATTAATTAATCATCAGATATCTTTTAACTGCCTTATTCATTTGTCATGCGATCTGGAGTTGAATTAAAAATTCTATAGTATTACTAGGGTTACTGATAGCTTTTGAGGATTATAACCATATTGGTCTATTTGAATGTCAACATGATGCTGCCCCAGAGTATATGGCTGCACAGCTGCCAACCTTTATAGAATATAATTAACCACTTTCTGTAACCTGTACATTGTTTGAACATTTTCACAAAATAGTGAGAAATCCACACATTAAACTCCAACAATTTGCTATATTTTAAACTGAAAATTACCATTTACAAAAAGTGGTTAATTATATTCCGTAAAGTTTGGAAGCTATGTATAGCGCTTAGCTCACCATTCCAAGATTATCTGCTCAGGTTCGACTCCTGACTTAGGCTTGGTTGTAAATTAGTCCGTCCCTTCATGCGGGGCAATATTGGTAGGTGCCTGTATAGTAAAATGGCCAAAACGTTGAGCCTTTATAGAGGCGAATGCCTATAAGGCAAATGCCCTTGGGGAAAAGGCGACCCGTTTTTTTTTTCATTAAATGAAGGTTAATAACCGGTTATAAGTTTTTTTTTTTTTTTTAAACATTAAAACAAATTCAAACATTCAAAGAATATTAACATTCAAACAAATAAATTTTCAGCAAGTTTTTAATTGCAAATAACCTATGCATTATCGAATCATCGTATAAATTTACTAGAATGAACTTCACTTTAACGAATTTTTCAAAATAACGAATTTCATCTTCGGGACCTTCAAATTCGTGATACCGAGATTTTGCTGTGCAGTGCGATTACAATTAAATTTCTCCTATAAACAGGGTTCTACAGCTAATACGGATAAACAGATCGTAACTAACTTTTGTATAAAAGGTATGCATGAGATTCTTGCAGAGAATAGCGAAAAAAAGTTTTAGTTAAACACTGCTCACTAGGTGGAGCTTTGCATGGAAGAGCAGCAAATTCAACTATGGAAATGACTTACACGAAATGTGCTAACAATTTCAATATTTATTCAGTAGTTTTTTCACATTTATTAACTAATTTGAGTGATTTCTTTAGCTGAATTCCCATGCAAAGCGTCACCTAGTGGAACTTTTCGGAACTAATTTTAAAAAACCTTCCTTGGGAGCCTTTCGTGCACAGAAAAAATTGATGGCGATCTACAGACACTTTTCAGCAACAAAATATTGTTTCTGGAGGAAGTTTAATTATAACCGACCTGTATATCGCCTGTGATAGGCAATCAAATCGTGACAACCTACCCCTGCTGGTGACAACCTACCCCAACACACATATTTGCTTGCACTCGTTAGATAGGCCTAACAAATACAGTATGTGTTGCTACAAAATAACGTAATATTCTCACAATATTAATGAAAAATGAAGTACGATTGTACACGAAGTTCCGGGACATCCTGTAGAAATAGAATAATAATATAGGAATAGTAACAAGGCACGGAGGTCCTGTTGAGTGTCCTTCAAGATCACCAGATTTGAACCCCTGTAATTTTCGATTAAACAGAGTGTATGAAAAAGAATCAATGAGCCCCTCAGACTTACAGTCGTATACAGTGTGCCCACTAAAGTCCGCTGTCACCCCAACAATTACTGAGCGGCAAGAGCTTTAGTTTTAAAAGTAGGGTCTAGGTATAATAAAGTTGCCGTACGCTACTTAAAGAATCCGCTTACAGTGTCACCTGGAGGATTAATTTGGAGTTAGAGTTTTTATCTCAAAAAAGGGAAACGATACGAAAAAAAGAGTCTTACAAAATTGTTCGACATCGTCGATTTAGTAAGAAAAGACACCTCAATTTGTATATGATGTTAATTCGCACAATAATCCTAGGTATGGAACGCATAAAATGCACATTTGTTTGGCCAAATTTTACAAAACTGCACGTACCTGACACTAAGCCCATTTATCTTTCATGCTAAAACTGTTTTCCGTCAGAAACAATATACATATGGATGGAAGCTGGTCTACAATTTCCGATACAAGTTGTACAATATGGCTGGTGACACGCTGGCAAGAGCATCAATAAAGCGTTTTTACGTCTTAAATTTTTAACAATAATGTGCTCAAGATCTCGTTAATAAATTGGTGGTGCTGAACAACAATTGTAACTGGTAGGATAGGGGGGGAAGTTGTATAAATTGAAGATTTTGTAATTTTTATAGGACAAAATTTTTGGATTTAAAGCGTTTTTGAATTTAAGTTTTATAGGATATAAGGTTTTATAGGAGATAAGGATAGGAGAATAGGTTTTAAAATTTAAATTATTTTTGCAATTTGAAGTATAGCTCTCTGACTAACTGTTCAGAAATTCGCCATTGAGCACCGTTAACAATGAGCACTTGGTAAAACACCCCTCTTGTTAATGAATTCAGCATTCACACTTTAATGCAGATATTCATAGAACTTGGATATGATTTTGATTTCCGAATAATTTTCCAAACGAAATTGCCTTTTTTTTCTGTATTTGATTTTGTGTACGGCCCCTGAATATATGTAAATGACCAACAGTGTAAAGTGGTTTAAGTCATTTAAAGCCATGTCTCATATATCGATGAATATTGGGCGTACCAATATCGAACTCGCCCTGTTTGCAATGTTTTTGTGTACGGGCAAGATTTCCATGAATATAAAACTGAGGGCAGTATACAAATTTGGACTTTATAATTTTTCACTTTTTTTTCCGCTTCAAACTTTTAATATTTTTACTCTGCCTGTATACTTTTTCAGTGGTTTTTTTTTTTTTTTTTTCGCTTCAAACTTTTAATATTTTTACTCTGCCTGTATACTTTTTCAGTGGTTTTTTTTTTTTTTTTTTTCGCTTCAAACTTTTAATATTTTTACACTGCGTCTAATTTAGACCATTTTTATAACTGTAAGTATGCATTTAGGACTTACGGTTGCGAAAATAAAGGTCGGTCAACTTGAACCTGGATACTCTATACATACAGAGTGTCCCAAAAAGATGATAACATTCTTTAATTATTTATCTATTAGAAATAAGTGGACATTGCAAATTGAAAAAATGTTCAAAATAAGGTAGCAAGAAAGACTACATTAAGAAAATAATCAATTTTTTTCAATTTTCAGAAAGTGGACGTTTTAATTTCTGTGTACGACCCGTACATGGAAAAAAGAAAAAAATCCCAATTAGTAAAATATACCCCATAGGCGATATATGTATATCGCTATCGTGCACAGTGGGGTGGAAATCTCTGTGTTTTGGAGTTCCACCCAAGCTAGACTCTATAAGTCAAATTCCTGGCGACCGACGAAAAACTTCGACTTATCTTAAATTCGACTAATCGAATAATCTTAAATTCGTATTGAATCGGACCGGGACTGCGTAAAAACTGCAACACAGCTGGATATTCGACTTATCACGAAATCACTGTATTTTCCTTGCTACGACTAAAACAGAATTTCTCTTTTTATGTATCCTTTTCTTATACATAGAAATGCCTGCAAAAAACTGTGTCATCATTGTGTTCTAGTAAGTGCAATAGTACTTATTAAACTAACCATTATCTATAAAGATATGTGGCAACGATAGAAAGTAGAAAAATTAAAATTGAAGAAGGATAAAATTTTGTTTACTAAGTTATTTATTATTATAGTATTACAAATATATGTCTACAACGACGCATTTTTGCACCAGAATGTTATGAGCGGCCCGATAGCAGAGAAACTTTTGAAACATTATTTATTAAATTACAGAAGTTGTATGCTAGTGTTTTGATCTTTTCATAAAGTTATTTTTTAAGTACAAAACATTGTTAATATATATTTATGATGCCATATCAGTTGCGAATATGTCATTCTGCTCAGGTCAGTCGCTATCATTAAGCTTTCGTAATGGAGGATATGTTACTAGCAAACTTCCTATTGAGAGCATGCTCTGTGGGCTTATACTGTAGTTGAAGTTTCTCATCTAAATGCATTTATCATAACAGCATACTAATTTCATATTACTCTGAATATATTCTAAATGCGTTTCTTTTCGGTCAAATGTGCATAAATTTATCCTTGAGAGGTCTTGAGCATCGATAATCAGAGAAATTAACCATGGCTTTGCCACTTAAGCCTTAAAATAACCAAATAATCCATTTGATAAAAGATGCGAGGTTTTGTGAAAACTTGTAAATTTAACATTAACAAATTACACACCTCTTAATTTGTTATTTATTACCGGGCTTTATAAGAATATAACAATGAAAAAATAAAAACTAAGATTTCGGAACTGCGTAGCATTTTACAGTGCTGTATACGAATTTAAAGTTACGTTTAATACTGGATTTGAGCATAGCTGCCAACTTTTACGGAAAATAACTAACCATTTTTTGTAAACAGTATGCTTTTTTAATGCTTTTTCAAAAGACTGACGAGCTCCCACACTGATCTCTAAAAATTTGCTGTATTTTATGCCGAAAATTACTGCTTACAAAAAGGGGTTACTTATGTTCCGTAAAAGTGGGCAGTTGTGGATTTAAGTAATTTTTAGAACCACAAATGAATGCAATTAAGTAAAGAAATCACAATTCCTTAGAAATCAATAAAAACTGTAAAATGCGCAAAAAAGCAAAATTTCGAGAACTTATTTGTTGTGGCGGTTAGACTTTGTAAACTTTTTGTAATATTTTTTTATTTTATTAACATTAAATTAAATGTATACAGGGTGTCCCCAAAACACTGACCTAGACTTATATTCTTAGAATTAGAATATATTACAAAGCTACGTAAACTACTATATAACTTCATTGTATCGATTAAATTTTAGGGAGATTAAATAAATAAAAATAAAAATTTTTTTATACGGCCCCCGTACAAAAATAAATAAATAAATAAAAAATCCATTGAGTAAAATGTGTCTTGCACATTAATTAGATGATGTACAACGTTTCAGCTTTTCATCGTAAAAAGGCTCAGAGATATGTTTAAACAAAGTGGGTAAGGGGCTATGCAACACCAATAATAGCAGATGTATTATGTATTGCTGTAATCATTGTTTTCTTTCATCATTTGTGTATGATCCCTAAAACGCCATCATCTAAAGCAGTTTTTTTTCCTTCGGGAGCCTTTGAAAAATGGTTTAAGTAAGTATATATTTATTTTCATATTTCCGATACTTTTCAGGATAAAATGCTCAATTTTTGTAATCACCTAATGAATGTATGGGGGGGGGCACATTTTACTATTTGGGAATTTCTTGTACGCCCCCCCCCTCCCCATAAAAATTTAAATTTTGTATTTACTTGGGTTTAATCTTCCGAAAATTTTAATTTATACCATAAAATTCTGTACCTTCTTTTACACAACTTTTAAATTTATTGTATATGTCTGTGGTTAATATTTAAGGAATAAAAGCTAGGGGTCAGATTTTTTTTGGGGGACACACACACACACACATAGAGAGATATATATAAAGTATTACATAAAGTAAACATAATAACTAAAGTCATAATATATTTAATAAAATTAAAAATTAAACTCAGTGGAACAGCAGCAAGCATGGGGCTAAGGCTTGCGCTGTCTATCCACGCGTTCGCGACCATGGAGGCCTATTCTTTCTCGGTTGTTCGAAAATAGTCATTGGTTAACTGTCAACTGTCCTGACCCAGTTGTTTATTATCGGCTGCTCTAAGAACTTTCTGCACCCCGTTTAGCCAATCACAAGAAGCCCTTGACCTCCTCCTTAAGACTCCACTTCAGGGCAGAGTTAACAACTTGGCTTTTTAACCAATTCGGAGGGGGGGGGCGGGGGTCCAGCCCTGGGCTCTGGGAGTGGAAGCATTTGGCCTGATGGTCATCCTGATACGGATCAACAGTGTCTAGTCCCTAAGCAAGGTTGATCCTCATTTTATGGATCCACTCAAGGGATGAAAGACTCAGTAACCTAGCCTACCCCGAGAATGAATCCTGGAGTATTGGCACGGCAGTACATTTGCTAACCATTACCCCACTGGGCTTTTTAAAAATTAAGATACATATAGTCCCTAAGCAAGCTTAATCCTCATTTTATGGATCCACTCAAGGGATGAAAGACTCAGTTAGCCTAGCCTACCCCGAGAATGAGTCCTGGACTATAAGCAGGGCAGTACAATTGCTAACCATTAGCCCACTGGGCTTTTTAAAAATTAAGATACATATAGTCCCTAAGCAAGCTTGATCCTCATTTTATGGATCCACTCAAGGGATGAAAGACTCAGTTAACATAGCCTACCCCGAGAATGAGCCCTGGACTATTGGCACGGCAGTACATTTACTAACCATCACCCTATTGGGCTTTTTAAAAATTAAGATACATATAATATTAAGCGATGTAATCATATGTACTATCATGCTCAAATTCATTGTCTTTACCCTCTGAAATTGGTTAGTTAAATATTTTCAATTACAATTGCGTACGTATACTTTTTTGGAATGCTATTCTGAACTTGTTTTAAATCGTCATTTTTCTTACTGTAGCTAAACTTTTGATTAATGGTAGGCTTTGGTTACAGAGAAGTAGTCATTCTTTTCCTTAACATGAATGAGTCTTTAATATGTGTCGAAGTACTTCTTAGTTATAATGATTTCCTATTTGTTGGTATCGTATAATGAAAACTCGTGTAAGTTGATAGCAAATGTTTTGTTTTAAAATTTTGGAAGCTGCTTCTGCTCGAACGATTCTGTTGACAAACATGTTTTCTTGTATAAAGCTGGCCATCTTATTTTTAAAATCCGAAGCGTCTTCATTTTATGTTTTCCCACGGTGAATGTGGAACTGATTTATGAGCAAATCAAAGTTTTCTTGTAAGAAATAAAGGTTTGCAATTTTTCTCATAAATCTTGGGGCGATCTCCTTTCCTTTTTAATTAATATATGCTTTTTCTTTAGCTTTAGAGAAAATAATATTTCTTTTTCATGTTCATGGATTATGTATTATATTCATTTTTAGCTCATCATCATTTGAGGATTCACCTTAGGACATCATTTGAAAGCAAAATGGCATCTCTCTTAGAGATTGCAACAATTAACACACACCAACATAATCTAGTTAAAATACATTCCAACCAATCAAAACATTTCAAATTAATAACAACTAAATTAAGAATTACGACTGCTATCCAAAGAACCCAGTACAATGAAGATCATCTGATTCAAAACCTTGTAGCAAATAAATACAGTTATATTAATGTAAGTTTTAATGATTTTAGAAGCGAAATTTCCATCTCCCAGAAAATAATGATAAGAAAATGAGGTTTCAAGTTTTCTTGGTCATCTAAACATTGACTTTCACTTCCATTTGTCGTCAGTTGATCATGAACTGTTTAAACTTACTATCGTTCGGCTCCGGTGATTCACTTCTGATTCGAGCAATGGAACGATTATGAACTTACGCGACAAAATTCCGCTTCAGAGATTTTTTCTAAACATGGTTGCTCGGAATATTTTAATACAGTTAAAAAAAAAAAGACCAAATGGGGTTTTTTGACTTCTAATTGATTGATATACAGACGGAAGAGAGGTATCATTTTACTTCGGTAAATCTTTTCTATTGTTATAGATATTAATTTTTGTATTAGGAAGTCATCTACATATTAAAATAACAAAAAAGTTTTGAAAGTTCAGTAGTGACCCTATGTTTTTACTAAAAATTTGAAATCCACTTATCAGAAAATTTCAAAATGCGAATTTTCATTTTTGAACAAAGTGTATGAATTACAATTCACTGAATAATGACTTCTAATGTTGAAGAGAAATTTTAAATTTTAAACCATAAATTCTAAAATACTCAATTCGTTAAAATTAGTGTACTTCAAAACCCTCAAAGATAAATGTTGGTTCTATTTAGAAGAATGGCTTTGAAAGCATCTGATTGTTTAGTGACAAGGGAACTTATGGGGCCGTATGCTAGACACTATCATTCTACGCATTGTCAAGTTTTCTAAGAGAAAAAATAAACATTGACGCAGTTCTCATTTGAAAAATCACTCAAATTTCACTGTAGAATAACGATATTTCAAATCTGAGGTAACTGAAGCTGAAGAAAACGATTGATCAAATTAAAAAAATTATGTTTAGAAATTTCACAAGTAGAAAATAAATATGTAGATGACCCATCAAAAAGTTACAATCGCCTCGGAAAGTTAAATTCATATAGAAAGATAGAAAGCATCAAACTATTTGCGCTCATTTTCACTAAGAAAATTCTCTCGATTTTGAAAAGTAGTAGGGGGTAAATCAAGAGATTCGCGACATTTTGAGAATACAAAACCCTTGATATTTTGCTTTTTTGTTGAAATAGATCATATTGACGGTCTTACACAACTAGCATAAAAATAGAGCTTTTAATAATGTCCACTGTTTGATATTCTGGAAAGCAAATCGTACCAGGATCACTCTAAAAATATGTTACAGTTTCTATTTTAAACAAGTGCTAAGAAAAGTTGCTTTTCTAGAACTTCTAATTATTATTGGCTAGAAAAGTATTATATTTAGCAAGGTTTAATAAATCTGGTACAATTTTTACATTGTGAACGGCACAATTGTCTTTAGCTTAAAAAGATAATTAAATGTTCACTCTGTTACCAAACATAAAATTAACCCTTTCAGAACTCATTAAAATATTTCTCTTTGAATTAATTTTTTTGATAATAGTAGAGATTTAATTAAAAAATAGAATGAATAATCTTGATTATTAAATGATTCAGAAAAAATTGGTTATTCTTTATGTGAACAAATTAGGACATCCACCCTGTACGGTAGCATAGGTAATTTTTGTATCCTCAGGTGTGAATGAAGGCAGGGGCGTAGCCAGGGGGGGGATATCCGGATATATCCCCCCCCCGAAATTTTTGGATTAGTGATGAAATTCCGTCTATTTATACACATATAAGTTCATATCCCCCCCCCCCCGAAAAATTTTCCTGGCTACGCGCCTGAATGAAGGGTCTGGAAGGGTTTTTAAAAAAGAAAAATTGAATTTAAAACAAATATTAGAGTTTTTCACATATTATTTGCCATGAAACAAATATTATAAATGTCCTATATAACATTTAAATTAATACAGATGTTCAATGATTTAACTGCTGAGTAAATGTCCCCTCTGTTACCAGACAGAGCATTTTACCTTAATTTAAAAAAGGGATTATTATACTTTATAAGTGTGGGATTATTGCACTACTAAAAACTAGGATTTTTAATGTACAGCTGCGGAAAAAAACGCCCACTTGTACTTTTTTCGGTCGTCGTTCGTCGTACAACAAAGCTACATATACCAATTGTTTACGATTAGCGTACACTTTAATTTGCAATACATAAAAATTGCTAGGGGGCCATCTCCATATTAAAATTTGCACCAACTTTTTTTTTTTCAATAGCAACCCCTAGATTTCACATCATATTTCAAAAATTGAGCTCATCTTAACCTCGGATACCGACTTTTTATAAATTTGAACTGAAAATGAGTGAGTTGTGAGCTTCCAAAATCCCCCTCCCCCTATGTTAAAACATTTTCTCATACTTTAATTCTTATCTCATATAATGCTGATAATAAGAAGCTGATTTTTATTCGTACCATTAGAACTAAACGATCCAAACATAATTGGCCATTATTATAATTTTTAATAAAATACTAATATGAATTATGGATTATTAAATTAATATTCAAAAAAATAATGAACAGCGACCTAGCCAACTTTCGATGGAAATACATGCATAAATTAATTTTACATGGCTGTGCAAAATTTCAAATGTTTACCTTCAGTAATTTAATTTTTATTAAATAAAATGTGTTATTTTCATGAGTTAAGGGACCATATATATAATTTTTTAAGTAATTTTTTTTTCAAAATTGCGTAAAATAAACGTAAATTAGATTTCTTTTGCACAAAAATATAGTAGAAGTTAGCGGTATTAAAAATAGCAAATTTTGAAGGAAATAAATTGGGAATTTGTACTGTTTGATGGCGATTCTATAAAGCGTCTATTGTTGCGTCCACTACTATTTCCCACCTAATAAAATATTTTCCATGTGTAGAATTAGATGCAGTAGATCAGAGGCGTAAGCCAGAAATTTTTCATGGGGGGGGGGGTTACGACTACTACAACTCATATAGTATATGTATACGTGTGTGTGATAATGTAGTAAGAATATAGATTTTGTATGGCAAAAAATTCCTCATGGGGGGGAGTTATGACCCCCCTAACCCCCAAACTAGAAAGATTTTTGAGGTCTAAGAAAACCTTCAAATACTCAATAACAATTTCAAAACTAGAAAGATTTTCAAAATCGTAAGCAGTCGTTTTGCATTTTTTCTTTAAATCATATATACGGACCAAGGAAGTTTTGGAGTCAGGGTTTATTTGGACCACTGACTAAATATTCTAATTTCTACCCCTGATAATCTCAGCACAAAAAACTTTAAGACTAGAAACAGTATTTTCCCTGTAAATAATATTTATTTCTTTTAACTGTCGCGAGCGAAATTAATGAAAGGAGAAAAGTTCGGAACCTACAAATAGCGTTTTTCAATTTGCAGAAAGTCCCTTAAATTCGCGCAAAAAATAATTCGCAATATCTCCAGAAATTATGGCAGAGAATTGGTGAAAATGTATATTTAAGGTAATTTGAAGTATTTCTTTCGTTTAATAAAGTCAAAACAGAGTATTGCCATTGAGAAAAACGAAGTTGATGCAGAATAAAACATGAAGACGGCCCCTTATGCAAATTAAATACATTATTTGTAGACGAATGGTATAGATAACTTTGCTGTATGACGAACGACGGCCAAATAAAGAGCAAGTGGGTGGTTTTTTTCCCCCCGCAACTCTACATTAGTGTTTGTCAATGTATCAACAACAGAAGTGAAAAAATTTCAATTTTATTGAAAAGAAGGGACATGATTTGAAAATGACCCAAAACCCTTTTAAAATTTTCAACTTCTGGTAAAAGAAGTAAAGTTGTTTAAAGAAGATCAAAAGTTCTTACGGCTTAAAATATTTGGGGGAAATTCTAACAGTCATCTCCCCCCCCCCAAAAAAAAAGTAATAATAATAAAATAATGAATTCTATTATTATTTAAACTAAGTAATAAATTAGTAAATAAATTTTCTTTACATTGTAATTATTTTTCTATAAATGTAAGTTTCTCTACTCTGTAAGAGTAAATGCTTCCTTAAGTTTTCTCTGCTCCGAAAATTAATGCTACCTGCTACAAGTAACTATGATCCCTCAAACCACATCCCCGAAACTGACATTAATAGCTTCAATGCAATTAAATGGTCAGACTATAAAGTTAAAAATATACTCACGGGGTCCCAAAAAGTTGGTAACATGATTTAATTTTTTATCCAGGAGAGATAAGTGGCCAATGTAAATTGAAAAAAGTTCAGTTGGAAAAATTTGCCCTATACACTAGAGAAGTGATGCAAAAAATTTCAGAAATGTATCCTAAAAAGTCAGAGGTATGAAGATGAATACATGCTGACTTAAACCAATTGTTAATGGCTCTCGAAGAGAAAAATATTATGTCGGTTGTTCCCGTTTTAAGGCCATACAAGAATTACGAAAGAAAATAACTTTTCGCACTCTCGCAATAAACTCATGGTTAGCACCGGACCATATATGTTTAAAGATATCTTAGAGAAGTTTTATGATAAACATCTGAAATTTTGTGCATCACCTCATTAGTGTATTAGTGTATAGGGTACATTTTTCTAGTTGGACATTTCTTCTGCGAGAATCGTGTACAAATTTAAAAAGTAAAATTTACAAAAAAAAATAGCGAAAAAATATTTTTTAACGTAGTCATTTTCCCTATCTTATTTTAAACATTTTTTCAGTTTACATAGACCACCCAAAAATAACCGACGATTTGAAAAACCAGTTTAACAAAAACGGAAAGCGATAAAAATGCACGGTTTGCTGCATTCTGCTTAGCTAATCAGGGAATTTATTATAAACCAGTATTCAAAATGATTTAAAAAGTTCATCAACAGATGGCGTTATTCACTAGTAAAAAATTTAAAATAATGTTTTCAAAATAACCACCGTTTCACGGACTAAGAGGCTTTAGGACGGTCATCGGGAAGCGGCAGACGGGCGAAACTGCGTCATCCTCTGAAAGGAAAATATGCGACCCCCTTTTAATAATTAACGGCACGGGCGCCCTCTGACGACACACGGCGTAAGTATCTCCCGCGGGGTGCTTCCGTTGATATTTGTTTACGTTTCAGCTACTAGCAGACGACGCATGCGCCAAAAATTAATGAGTACGACTCCCAGCGCCACCTTTTTGGCAAATTTCATTTAGTTCTTTCGCAATGCTTGGATGATTGTCCTGAACCCTCTTAGTCCGTGCACCGTTTGCAGCAATAACGTGACGTAGTCTGAGGATAAATTCGCAAACGCCCGTGCAAACACTTCAGTTGGAATGTTCCGATAAGCAGGAAAGATGTATTTTTACAGTTTGTGGATTGTGAGGATTCACCTAGTCTTTCAAGTATCCGCCCCCCCCCCAAAAAAAAAAATCTATGGTGTCAAATCTGGCGAATAGGGAGGCCAATCCATGCCACTTTGCGTACGCTTTTCTTAGTCAAGGGCTGCATTTAATTACGTTGGAAAACATTAAAATGCAGTGCATTTTGCAAATATTCCGTCCTAGATTGGTCGTCCAATAGGCGAGTGGATAAGACACTCAACATTGGTAAATAGCTGAAGTGTGAAAGTTTTAGCTTGCAACGGCTGCTTGTCGAAGAGTCTGGAGTTTTGGGCGATTTTCTACAGATGCAATACGAATATGAGTTAGAACCCCTCAATAAGACCTCTGCCCAAGTCAGGCATTCCTTCCTTTGGCAGACAACCCTTGTTTGCTTTGCCTCAACAAATTAACAACACACAGATTGTGCGGTACTTAGAGCACCACTCTGCACAATCATGGGCCCGGGTTCAACTAACGCCTCCTAGATATAGAAAGCCTTACAACTCCTACGTCACTAGGCCTACGAAAGTGACGTCATCACAGTTTTGATTTCACAAAGAAAAACTATTTAAAATTTCATTTGAATGCTACAAATATTAGAAGATATCTTAAATTAAGCATTAAAATTAAAATAATTTTTTCATACAAAATTATTCATTCTGATCTATTTCCTTATCATATTATCTAATTAGTCATGTTTAAAAATTGCCATTTGCCTTAAAATTATTTTTTTTTAATCTCAAATTATTAAAATATTGCTATTCATGGGTAAATTTACCAGAAATTTTTAAGAGCGTTATTTTGTGAAAGTAAGATATTTAAAGGTAGGCCTAGTAATGACGTCAAAGCTTGATGACGTAGGAGTGGTAAGGCTTTCAGTAGAGTTTTTTCACGTGACGTCACTGAAATTTATTTTAGGTCAACTCGGATATTTAGGCATACAAAGCCATGTTTTCGGCCAATGACCATTTTTTAATGAACGAATGTTTGACCAAAAACAGTTGGTTGCTAAGGTATGACGTAGGTAAACAGCTCTATATTTAGGAAACGTTGGTTCAACTCCCGGATTGGGCTTAATTGTTGTTGGATTGTCCGTCCCTTCTTAAGGCCGCGGTTGACCGCCTACTATGTGCTCCCATAATAAAATGTCTAACCCGTCCGGCCATTTTGGTGGCCAATGCGAACGCCTGGTGGCGTTTTTTCGCCATTGTGGGGGAAAATTGAAAAGTATTCAAGATTTAAACGTAGACTTTTGAGATTTTCACGACTCAAAATTTATTGCTTGTGAAATGCCAGGAATATAGCTTTAACCCTTTAAAAGGCCTTGGTAAGGATACTTACCACCTACGGTCTATTAAATACAGAAATCAATTATCATGAGTGAATCTTCTGATTTTTGTTCAGTTATATTGGATGTATATTTTTTCCATACATCAAGATTCTAAATTATGTTTGGCTTATGAGCTTTTCTTTCATTCGTAACTCTAAAGAAAGCTCGAATAATCACTCGAAAATTGAGCATAAGAATCATCGCATTTAATTTGATATTTTTGCGTTTAATTGCGTGTACAAGCAGCAGGTAGTTTTCCGACTTTGATTTTGTGAATAATTAATGTATTCTCCTGCAAAAATTCTATGTTTGTTTAATACTTGTTTCTCCAATTTTTACGTGGGATATTACAGTAGAAGGAAAATATATGAATTAATCCTAAAAAATGGGCCAGAAAAATCTCAAGTACTTTCCACTCTCTGCACATATACTCGCCTTATAAAGGGTTAAGAGTGATATTCTGGGAAAGAAAAATCTGCACTGCAGTGCTTCCTTTCTCTCTCTATCTCTGTTTTTAAAAGTAGTTATTCGCCTAATTCTCTAAAAGATTTCTTTTTTTAACAAGAAAATGAGTACTCAAAAATTTTGTAATTCTTCGATGCCTTAATAAAATTGCGAATCAGGACTATTTTAGAAGTAAAATGCAGGGTGGTTATAAAATTATGTAAAGTGTTCAGGGTCCTGTAGCGAATAAAGCATTGGACGACACAATAGAATTTAATGAGCGTACATAGTGGACCCCGGGATTTCGGATTTTTAAAGAAAAAAATAGTACCAAAGGTCGCCACCAGGGGAAATAATGGCGCTATTTACCATATAAAATGCATTTATCCGCATAATGGAGTTCGTCATTGCGATTATGAGTATAAAAGTAAAGGTTAGTAGAATTCTCATCATTTGAAGCAGTTGCAAATTCACCTTTTGTAACCGTTTTGCATCTCCGGCCTGTATGCTGTGGTAAAGTTCCTGTAGATTTAAACCCATAAACCTCTGTGAAATGTTCTGTAAGCGTGTTAAGCTCATCGGCCATTTAATTAATTTCTTTTACTACGGATGGACGCGAGACCGCGTGACGAGAGGAGACTTCTCGCGCCCTCGCAATTTTGCGAGACGATACCTCTGGTGAGCTCTCGCGCGAGACCGAGGTACTAGTCTCGCGCTAAAACAGGCAAATATGATTATAGTCAGTACCACAAAATATACAAGACATTGCCTTTAAGTCGGCACTCCAAGGGAACTGGAATTTTAGAATTAACTTTCAAATGGGAATTTTTAATTATTGTCCTTATATTAAAAATGATTTTGCAAATTAGCCTGTAATTTTTCTTTGCGGTGAATATTAGTATTAAAGTGAATCATAGAAACTTTTTTATATGGGTGGTGTGTCAATTTCAGCTAAAATACATTTATTAAGGATGTTACTCTTGCAGCTGGAGCACTCAAACACCTATGCCGGGAAACAACGATGTCTACGGAAGGAGAACTACCATATTTTCGTCTTTCAACGATGGGAAGCGAAGCAAACGATAATGTTTTTGTGGCAAGTTATATCCGAAGTCTTAATGTACCCCGGCAACGCAGATAGTATATATATATATATATATATATATATACCGGGTGATCCAAAAGTCAGGACAAACTTTAAAAATACATTAAAAAAGGGCAAATACTAATGATAGAAAATTGCGTTTTGCACAAATAGGTTTAGGGTATGATGGGTTTTTTTTTTCATGACAAGAAAGTTTGTAGTTCGTTAGTTAGCGCCACCTACCTGTAACATTTGGAACTACAAACTTTCTTGTCATTAAAAAAAATCCCATCATACCCAAAACCTATTTGTGAAAACCGCAATTTTCTATCATTATTTGCTCTTTTTTAATGAATTTTTAAAGTTTGTCCTGACTTTTCGATCACCCGGTATACACACACACACACACACACACAACCATATATATATATATATACACACAGTATATATAGTTACAGTAGGGGACCCGAAATCCGGAATGCTTGGGACCGCGCCCATTCCGGATTTCAGAATTTTCCGGATTTTGGGATACCGGCTGCGAACTCTATCGATTTCCGGAAGTCTTCCGGGATAAGCTGTAGTATAGGTCGTCCCACCACGTTTTAGCATCCATTATGACGTTAATATTTACTAAAATTCTATTAAATAAAAAATATATGTACATGATTATATATCTCTGATAAAATAAATAATACAGTATGTTAAAAATTTTATGTAAAAACCATTAGAAAATTCAGAAGCTATGTTACCGAGCCGAGTGAAGATTATTTCCGACGGATTTGACAATTACTATAATTAAAATTGGGTGAAAATATGCAACATATATAACTTTAAACTTTCATTTAACGTTTTTTCATAGTCTTGCAGTTTCCGATTGAAATAACTCATCGCAAATTGCAATTTGGCGGGCCAAGGTAGGACCCACACATCAATTGCGCCGTTTTCCCACCCACCCCCTCTGCCCGTTGATCTGCCTAGCGATTTATTATGCAACCCAAGCTTTCTCCACATATCCGTAGTTCTGTGGCAAGGAAAAAAAAATCCTTAAACAGACCAAATCGCATTTATCTTTGTTTACATTTAAGAATAATAATGAATCATCAGCTCTGGAAGCCGCGCGCGCGCGCGTGTGTGTGTGTGAGAAGAGTACACATTATTTTTCTCCCCTTTAAAGCTAGTCGTGCTGTAATAGCATAGAATATTTTTACGCTATGAGATATCGAATATTACCACGCAAGATATAATAGTAATGTCATATTAATCTAATCTATTAAATACACAAATAAATAAAAATTAATGAATTTTCCTTTTTTTACAAATGACCAATGCTGTTTTAACCGTGATTACGCGACATCTCGTTACTTCAAATCCAGCCCATCTGTAATAATATTTTTGATATTTGTCCAGCAGGATTGTGGAACTATCCAATAAAAGCAGAGTACTATGTCTCTGAAAATGCTTTCAACAGTAACTTGCCCATCGCAATGCAAAGGGGAAGGAAGGCGTCACCCATCCTGGCACACGCCCTCTCCTGTGCTTCGTGCGATTGACGAAATTCTTTATGAATTGGCTTGCTTATTTTTACATATATTTAGTTGAAAACGGTCTTTCAAAGAAGAAAAAGGGGAATAAAAGGGAAAATGCGATCTGTTTATTTATGGTTACAGAAAATAAAAGTAGAAAAAAAAAGTTTAATGTAAAAAAAATGCTCCGGATTTCTCGGGTCTTCCGGATTTCAGGTCCCCTACTGTATATATATATATATAGGGTGTCCCAAAAAGTTGATAACGGGCTTTAATTCTTTAACTATAGAGGAAATTGAAAAAAAAGAAAAGTTCAAAGCAAGGTCGGAAATAAGACTCCCTGAAGAAAAAATTCCTCTCGTTGATTTACAAAAATTACCCTTTTTAAATTTGTATATACGACCCCCGTACAAAAACATTCCCAGTTTGTATAATGTGCCCCATACACTCATGAGGTGATATACCAAATTTGAGCCTTTCATCATACAACGTCACAGAGATATCTTTAAAGAAAGATGATCGGGGACTATATATGATTTTAAATGTAAACGTTTATTGCTAGATTGGAAAAAAAGATTTTGTTTCGTTATTTCTGCACGACCCCTGAAATGCGATCATTTGACGCGATTTTTCCCTTCGAGAGCCATGGAAAAGTGGTCTAAGTCAGCGTTATATTTATCTTCATATCTCTGACATTTTTAAAGGTATAATTGGCAAATTTTGCAGTCACCCCATGGATGCAAGGGGCACATTTTACTAATTGGAAATAAAATTTTACTGGGGTCGAATACAAATTTAAAATGTGTAACTTTTCGAAAATAAAAGAGAGAAGTTTTTTCTAAAGTTAGTCCTATTTCCGACCTTATTTTGAACATTTTTTTCCAATTTACTCTGCCCATTTATCTCTAATAGATAAAGAATTAAAGCCCGTTACCAACTTTTTGCAACACCCTGTATATATTTGTATATATAGTAATGCAGCTAAACCTACGAATTAAGTAATCCAAACAATGATTCCGGTAATTCTGGGCAATATATAACCAATTAAAAATTAATATGAGCTAAAAAAAAGCCAAGAACCCAACTGTCATTCACAATACATCACAGCAACTGGAGTATATCAGAGTGTTAAGCCATTGCAAAATATCGCATGTTTAAGATTTTTTTTCAGAAAATTTCAACATTCTTATAAGCAGCTTGTTTGTATTAGTGCATAGTACAGCTTGCGAGGATGCGTTCTAAATTTTTTTGAGTCGTTAGCATCAGTGAATTCTTTGAAATGCTGAGCAAAAGTGTCATGATATCTTAAAAGAACAGCTTTAAGAGATGACCGAGTGGCCACGACTAATAATTAGACTCTCAGTGACTGGTCTTTGGAGGAACCACTCTTCGGAGGTTCACAGGAATGCTACTTCAATGAACTGAATTTTGTCTAGTCGCATCATAGCCGGTCTCAGAGGTGACCGGTCTTCGAATGTGGCCATTGTTAGAGGTTATAGGTCCTATGCTGAATTTCTGGGCCCTTTTAGCAATAACTTTAATACTTATAATTTTAACCTGGAGACTTATAATTTAACAAGGAGACGCAAAAATTCGCTCTCAAGCAGAGCCGAACTGGACCGCTGAATCGGGCCGGGCGATTCGATCAGACGGACCCCCATCTTCCTTCCTGGACAAAATAATGAAGTTTTCAATGCATCACTTCTTATTAATTTAGTAGAAAGCTTTCCAGAGTTGAAAAGTACGGAAAATTGTTGAATGGGTGAATTTACAGAATTTTAAGCCTTGGGCAGGGCTTCTCTGTACCATTTATTCTACATACCTGTGTAAAATTTCAAGCGCATCGCTCTAACAGTACAGAATTGTATACCGGACAAACAAACTTAATGTGTTATAATATATATAAGAGTAATTATATATAATATACTAGGGGCCAAGGCCCCTAGACTAGCTGCGCTCTCTTTTATTATGAAGCATTCGGCCCCTAATGAGGCTTATTCGTAAAAAAAGGCGTGATTTCAACAAGCAAAACTCAAAGGTTGGATCAGATAGAATATTACCGAGCTACACATTGCTTGGTGATTGTGATTGTGTGTGATTAAGCAAACCTGCGCGAGGGGTATCTGCCTAAGATGAGGGATGCCTTGGTAGGAGGACTTTCTAAGGGGTTCTAACGCGTATTCACGTTACATCTGGAGAAAACCTACCAAAACTCCAGACCGTTAGATCGACAACCGTGCGATGGGACTCGAACCCGGGACCTTCACACTTCGGCCGTCTACCATTTTCAGTGATATAACCACTGTGCCATGGTGAGGCCACATTGCTTGGTTCTTGCATGTTCCATGGAACATAAAAATTTTAACTTTGCGCTATTTTTAATTATGTGAAACCCATGGAACACCTTGCGTATTAGCCAATTATGGCGATTTTTCATAATTTGGCGACTTGCGTGCATGTATATAGTTAGTAATTAGCTCTAAGAAAACAGTACTCCATATGTTTTCTTTGATAAAAACTACGGAACAGCTAGGATAGCTTGCCACCCATGGCGACTTTTTATTATTTGGCGATTAACACATGCTCACAACCTATAATTACTGCTCATGTAAGGTTCACGGAAAACAGTTATCCATATTTTCATATACATAATCCTTTGCAGATTGGCATATTTAGCACCACGAATTATATCATCTCGCCGCGCTAGCAGATATCCAAAGTGTACTATAACTGCTATAATGGCATCAGGGGCGTAGCCAGAAATTTTTCATGGGGGGGGGTTACGACTACTACAACTCATATATATGTATACGTGTGTGTGATGATGTAATGAAGAATATACATTTTGTATGGCAAAAAATTCCTCATGGGGGGTTATGACCCCCCTAACCCCCCCCCCTTGGCTACGCCCCTGAATGGCATAGTTAACACAACCAAATATTTCTACTGGTAGCAAATACTCCAGCTGGATCGAAACGGCTTTAAAATAATCTGCATTTTAATTATTTTTCATTTTCAAGATACTGGGTTTTAACATTTCGGAACTCGCGGTTTAGATCCACCCTGCTTAGAAAGATACCATTTTGCCAGATCGTACCTAATGCCAAGATGTCGCTTTTAAAATCAGTTACAATTAGTAATTCTGTTATGGAAAAACGAATAATCGCTAATTCTAAACTCCTCTTGTCTAAGCGAACTTACTATTTGAAATTGTCAACTTTGTGTAACACACTGAGTAATTTATTTCATATACTTTTTAATTTGGCGTTATAAATGGGTGTCATTCTACTTCATGTTTGTCAATTTCACGCAATTCTACGTACTTGGAATTGCTTTGTTGCAAAGGAATGAATGATTTTGTGCCAAATCTGGCAACCATTATGTTTATTTTTTCAGTTCTTTTATTCATATCTTCTAAAATAATTCGATTTTCGAAATTTAAGTCAGTTTATCAGGCTCCTTGGAATTTTTCGAATCTGTGGGCACCTTAGTCGAAACTCCAATCCCCGAGGAGATAGCCCAACAAGCTTTAACAGCGGCCGTTACTTTTTTTTAGAATAGAGAGATAACTGTTTAGAATAAAGATAGTCTAGGTTTGGGAGCCATTCTTTAAACATGTATCCACTTGCTAGTCGCTGTCGAATCTTGAGTTTCGCGAGATTATCCTTTGTTCGAATCAGAGCGTCCCGAGGACAGCCCTTGAGGCTCATCGGGCATTTACCCGACCGCCTGATGCTCCAGTCCGGCCCTTTTCCCTAGTACGTACCGCAACCAATCCTAGTTCATGTTAAAAGCAATTTGCAAGAAGATTCCACTGCATGCAATTACATTCTGATACTTTGTACCCGGAAGTAAAAATGAAGCAAGGGCTCATCCAAGGGGAGGGCACAGGGGTCACGCGTCCCCTCCGAGAGAGATATATTTACACAATATTAAAATGGCTTTCTTAGCTGACAATGGCATATATAATGCAATTCTCGTGATATTCAAGTTTTGAGCACTCCCTCCGTCGCAAAAAAAAAAAAAAAAAAAAAAAAAAAAAAAAAAATCTAGATCCGCCATTGATATGAAAACAATAAAGGAAACCGCGATAAACGTGAAACGACCATATATTATTTATTTCATACACAGGCCTCTCAATTTGTCCTCTTTTTTTAAAATTACTACCTCTATAAATAATAGAGTAAAATGTTCTGCTTCGTCAACAGTTGTTAAATGTTCTTTTAGATGTTAAGGTTCCGTCTATCAAACCATTAAAATACTAGGCTATATAAATAAAACTTTGATGAAGGTAGGAATTTTATAAAGAGGACCAATTGAGAGGCCTGATACAAGAAAGTAAAAATAAACGGATTTTATGTTAGACAATATGCGAGACCGGTCTCCCGCGAAACGAGACCGCAAGACGATATCTACGGAAGCGAAACATAACCGTGACACGATACCTCCAGGTGTTAGACGAGAACGCAAGATAATACCACATTGTGCAAGACGAGACCGCGAGACGTTACCTTAGGTTCGAGACGAGACCGCGAGACTATAGGGCAGCGTTTCTCAACCTGTGGGGCGCTATCCCCAAGGGGAGCGCAGGAAAAACGAAAGAGCAAGTAATGATGCATGTTTCTAAAAAAATCATCTTATTTATTCTCATTTTTACTCAAAAATCTATCCATTGTCGCTTAAAATGCTCATTCAAACTTTACTGATAACATTATTTTGTAGAAAAGTCGACTAAATGTCCATTCTTGAAAATTAAAAACTGAATGTATCTCAGAGGGGGGGGGGGGGCGTCACCGTAAGTTAACCTTTGTTGGGGGGGGACGACGTTAAAATCTTGAGAACCGCTGCCTTGGGGTGCGAGAAGAGACAGCGAGACTGTACCTTAGGGTGCGAGACGATACTTCGATGTGTAAGTGCGAGACGATACGAAACTTGGGCCATTTCTCGTCTCGCGAGGACTCGCGTCCATCCCTATAGTCAAAATTCACGAAGGTCAACATAGGTATTCCCGTTCTGCTAGCAGAGATTGACTGACAAAG
Source organism: Cheiracanthium punctorium (assembly GCA_038373885.1). Classification (NCBI taxonomy): domain Eukaryota; kingdom Metazoa; phylum Arthropoda; class Arachnida; order Araneae; family Cheiracanthiidae; genus Cheiracanthium; species Cheiracanthium punctorium. The sequence goes on along the minus strand of JAWZYV010019103.1, from coordinate 119,499 downwards.
CACGGTCCTGTAAGGTAAGAGCTCCAGAAAAACAGTTGGTCTCAGAAAGATGAGAATTCCTGCAGCCTTTACTTATAATCGCAACATAGAACGCATAAAGCAAATTAATCCATTTTATTCGGTAAACAGCACCAACATTTTTTCTAGCGACCATTTTAGGAGCTATTTTTTTTCTTTAAAAATCCAAATCCCACAGTCAACTATGTACGTAATCAAATTCGGTTGTGTTTCGACCAGTATTTTACTCGCTAAAGGGTTCTGAACCTCTGATGCCATTTTATAACCAACTTGAATGTTGAATACAAGTACCCATGTTATTGTTAATCTACAGCGTGCCTGCTTAAGTCCTTTATCACTCAATTAATTTCAGAATGGTGAGACTATAGTTATAAAAGTGGGCTCTGGGTACAGTAAAATACCTATACATTACTCAATGAAACCTCTTACAGCGCCACATGGTGGCACACATCTCTACTTATTATAAAAGAAGGTGTCTGTGTGTCTGTGTGTGTGTGTGTCTGTCGGCAGCGTTACGGACAAACGGCTACACCTAGAAACACCAAATTTGGTACTCGGGAAGATGTAAATATGTAGTTGTGCACCTCGAAGCGATTTTTTCAAAATTCGACCTAGAATTTTTTTTATTTTATGTTTTATGCGATTTTTGGAATTTTTTTTCACCTAATTCGAAAAAACGGCGGAAATTACGCTCGCAGCAAAACGGCATTTGTATCATCGGATAGAGGAGGAAATTTTCTTTTAAAAACAGTTTGTTCTGAATACATAACATGATTTACCGATTTTTAGAAATTTTTTTACTAAGCATCTGCTTCTCGATTGTTTTTCGTAAAATAATTTTAAAACTGTCGCATCTTCAATTCTATCCGTCATAACTTTTAGATATTTTGACAAATCGTGAAACATTCTTTTCTCCCTCTTTTAAAATAAAAACGAAAAAATTATGTAAATTAGATGATATTTTACGAATTTTAATGCAGACTAATGTTTAGAATTTAATAGCATCAACGCGATCTTACGCCATTCATTACATTGCGATCACGGCACGAGAATTTATGTTCGGTTGTTGCCACAGAAAGGATTAGAAAAAAGGATTTTCAACCAATCGAGTTTTTAAATGGGATATCAGAATTTCAATTCGCAAGTGAGGATCTATGACGTCAAATGCTTTAAGATACGTAAAAAATACGCCATAATTTCAACTCATTTATTGCAGCTCTATTTTCAACACAGGGAGACGATATTTTGATTAAAATTTACTGTAGAAATAAACTAAGAAATTCACGATTATTATTATTAGAAGTGGTATTTTAATCCGGTGCTTATTTAAAAATTGAAATGTTTTCACGGCGCTGAAAATGTTCATTTTAAAAGTTAGAAAGTTCGTTTCAAAGCGCGATATATTAAATTTTTTTTATTTACTATTTTTAGCATTTAATTTAGCGCAGGCGTTGCCTAACACGCATGCAGGTTGCGAGTATAATTTTATTTTAACGTTGAATTACGTTCCTCCATTAAGGTTGCATAACGCAAAGTTTTAATGATACCGTTTGAAAACAATTATGCGAAATATCGAAATTACCTCCCTCAACCTACCGGGGTATCCTTTACGCTTTACGGCAGTCAAACAGTGACGTCATAAATAAAAAAATTCGTGAAATTTGTAAACTCTGCAACTCTAACCGGGGCCTTCGCAATTAGTAGCGGGCCTGCGCGTGTATTTTGATGAGCCATCCAAAGAGGCCTACGGATGCTCGAGTCTTCACGTACACATCAGGCATTTCTTAAGCTTCCCAGTGCTTTCAAACGCTATTCAATGTAGTTTTAAGTAGCAATTGTGTTACTAATTCAAGTACGAACTCATCATTAATTTGTTTGCTATGATACATATTTACATAAAGAAAATAGATGCATATAATTTGAAGGAAAAACAAATTAGCGCTTACTCTCATGATTCATGATTGCTTATTTTAGTTTCACAAGTGGATATTTAGTATACTTTAAAATAACTAAATACACAAGACATTTTTATAATGAATATTTCATGAACGTAGTCGTATTTCGTACGTTATTTTAAACAATTCAACATTAATCTTTAACAAATGATATATTAAAGCGCATTTCAGTGTTTTCGGGATATCCTGTATATTGGAGAAAATTGATAAAATACGCTCTATAGCGCGATCCCTGAATTAATTATTCTTTAAAAGACATTTCATGTAGTATATATTATTCTTTTGTCGCATTCTCAATCGAACTTAGGAATTGAGCAAGCATAATGAACGCTTGTACAAAATATTAACTACATTTGAAGTTTCTGTATAAATTTCATGTAGTGTCTTAGGTCTCTATTTCATGTAGTGTCTTAGGTATTTAATGCTACAACTTGAGCCTAAAAAACAGTATGATGTAGAAATAAGACCAGGTGCGTAGCCAGGAAATTTTTTCGGGGAGGGGATATGAGCCTGGAAATTTTTTCTAGGGGTATATGAACTTATATATGCATAAATAGACGGAATTTCATCACTAATCCAAAAATTTCGGGGGTGGGGATATATCCCGATATCCCCCCCCTCTGGCTACGCCCCTGAATAAGACATTTTGAAGCCCCTGAATAAGACAAACCATTAAGCTTTCCACTTTTTTGATAGTGAATGACACTGACGTAGTTTTTTGAGTCATTATACTGCAATGATCAGATTAGTACTCATGACACAAACTTTACATTAAGAGTAAAATAATTTTGCGCTTTTTTTTTAATTCCACATCACGAATAATTTCGAATTACACATGTAAGGAAACTTTTCGTTTCCTACCGTGCGAAGAACGGGCACGCAGCTAGTTGTATAATGTGCAGCGGAATTGCAAAACAGACTCCAGATAAGCATTCTTTCTGACGGAAAACACTTGAGCATGAAGGATAAATGAGCCTATGTCTAACAAGCACAGTTTTAGAAAACGCAGGCAAAGAAATGTGTTATGTGGCTTTTATTTGTAACATTATTTTGCGTATAAATTTGCACATTAATTTGAGTACTAATGTACCCAAGGAAAGGTGCATTTTCTTCCAAAATCGTTCATGCTGAACTGTTTTGTATTTATATTCTCCCAGTATTTCGTACCGTTTTTGAGATAAGAACATTAACTCCGAATTTAACCTCGATGTGGCGCTGTAAGCGGTTTTATTGCGTACAGCACAGCTATTTTGCTATAGTAAGGTACGACTTTTATGACAACTCTCGTTGTTCTGAAATTAATGGAGTGATAAACGACTTTAGAGCGCAGAGTGCATATGTGTTTATTGCTGTCTCTCACCTGGATTACCTAATGTTTAAAAATATTTAACCTATTCACTTTGCGTGCATCATACGCCTGCGTGTTCGAGGAAACGTAGTTTCGCTTTAATAAATTTAAGAAGCAAGTTGAAGGCGACCTCTGATTCAGACTTACCCCTGGCCCCACCATGGATCAGTGGCTAAGACCCTGAACATCGTAGAGGGCTGAGCTGTGATGGTCCCAGTTTCGGGCCTAGCGTGCTGCTGTCGATCTAACAGATTACAGTTTGGGGCGGTTTTCTTCAGATGTAACGTGAATCCGTGTTAGAACCCCTTAAAAAGTTCTCATTCAAGGCACATCCCTAGGATACCCCTCGAGTAGGCTTGTCACAACATACAAACACTCACCATACCCTTGTCCCACGGTCTTAACAACCTAAGTGTTCCACTGTTGGCACAGCTATGCAGAAAAGTTTTTAAAAAAAATGTTGTCTGGTTCAGAAATTTAAAAATCCACCCACTCGCCAAATCTTAACGATCTTTCACCAATTATGAATTTGTACGGGTTTTCAACACCGTAGAACCAATCTTTTATTATTCATTTTGTTTTGACAGGAGAGGGCAGCTCACTACACCGAATGTGTTCTTTAAAGCTACTTTTGTACATTTCCAAAAAGACATTGAATCATATTACAAGTTTTATTTGCATTCGTGTTAGTGGCTAAAGCAAAACTTATTCCCTCGTGATAAGAGAGTAGTGTGTAAATGAATTACAGGATGGCCTAAGAAGGTGGTAAAACGCCTTAATTCTTTACCTATTACAGATAAGAGGGTGATGAAAATTGAAAAAAAAAACCGTTTAAAATAAGTTTCAAAAAGGTACACTTTTTATATTTGTATACGACCCCGGTAGAAAAAAAATCCCCGTTAGTAAACTGTGCCCCATACACTCATGAGATGACGAACAAAATTTGAGACTTATACCTTAAAAAGTATCGGAGATATGAAGATAAATATAACTCTGGCTTGAAAAAGTTTTCGGCCTCACCATGGAAAAGCGGTTACGCCACTGGAAATGGTACACGGGTGAAGTGTGAAGGCCCCGGGTTCGGGTCCCATCGTGCGTCCGTCGACCTAACCCTTGGGAGTTTTCCTTGGTTTTCTCATAAACTTAGCGTAAATACGGGTTAGGACCCCTTAAAAAGACCTCCACGGAGAGCACAACACCCATAGACCTAGATTCCTCGTGCAGCTGAGTGGCCTTAATCCCACATCAAAACAGTTTTCCATGGCTTTGGAAGGGAAAAAATCACGTCGAAAGGTCGCATTTCGTGGGTCATACAGAAATTACGAAAAAATAAATATTTTTTACGACTCTAGCAACAAGTGGTTACACAGGCTTCTCAGTTGGTAATATTTTTTTTTAAAATCCTACCTCTAAAATAATAGATTAAAATGTTCTGCTTCTTCAACAGTTCTTAAATGTTCTTTTAGATATTAAGGTTTCGTCTATAAAACCATTAAAATACTAGGCTATATAAATAAAATTTAGATGAAGGTAGGAATTAAAAAAAATAGGACCAATTGAGAGGCTTGTTTACATTAAAAATCATGTATAGTACGTGATCATGTTTCCTTAAAGATATCTCTGGGACGTTGCATGATGAAAGGCAGTTAATTTGCAATGCTAAGACCCCACTTTTATAAATATAGCTTTAGCTGTACCAGAGTGACAAAACACTTTAGCAACTGTACATATTTTTATTGCTGTCGCACCTGTGTTATCTAATGTTTAAAACCATTTAATTCTTTTACTTTGCATGAACCATACGCATATGTGTTCGTACAAACGCTTTTACGAAATTTAAGAAACAGGTTGAAGGCGACCTCAGAATCACACTCGACCCTGCCCTCACCATGGCCCAGTGGATAGATGGCAGAACTCTGAAGGTCCTGGCTTCGGGCCTATCGCGCAGATCTAATGGTCTGGAATTTTCTATCCATCTAACGGTCCGGAATTTTGGGGGGTCTTCTCCAGTTGTAACGTGAATACGAGTTAGAACCCCTTCGAAAGTTCTCCGTCCGTTACACATCCCAAGGCTACCCCTCGTGTAGGCTTGCCATAACACGCAAACACTCCCAATAAGTTTGTCCCTGGGTCTTATCAACCTGAATGTTCCCCTGTTTACACAGTTATACTGAAAATTGGGGACTATATATGACATTGAATGTAAACGTTTAATGCTAGATTGGAAAAAAAGTTCGTTTCTTAATTTCTACACGTCCCCTGCAATGCGATGATTCAGATAAAACTTAAATACGCGTTAGAACCAGGGTTGGCAAAAACCCGGGTTTTTGTACAAAAACCCACCCCACCTGGGTTTTTGCGGGTTTTTCTGGGTTTTTGTGGGCTTTTCTGGGTTTTTGTTTGATGCCACAAATACCTAACAATACACGTTGGAATTCACACAAAATGTGCATTTCGAGCTTTTTGGACAATTATCATAAATAATTGTTTTTTCTGGGGTTTTTTCTGGGCTAGGTCCACTTTGCCAACCCTGGATAGAACCCCTTAAAAAGTCATCCGTCCGAGACCCACCTCTAGGATACCCCTCGTGTAGGTTTGCCATAACACACAAATACTGACAAAAGACTTGTCGCTGGATCTTATCAACATGAGTGTTCCAATGTTTACTCAGCTATACAGAACATTTAAAATAAAAATCTTGTCTACATCAGAAATTTAAAGATGCACCCCTGCCCAATTAACGATTTTTCTCTAATTAGGCATTTTTTAAGGGTTTTGATCACCGTTAAACCAATCTTTTATTATCTGTTTTGATCTGCCAGGCCGAATGTGATTTTTAAAGCTACTTCTGTACATTTGCAGGAAAACATTGAATCATATTACACGTTTTATTTGCATTCGTGTTAGTTACTAAAGCAAGACTTATTCCCTCGTGATAAGAGAGTAGTGTGTAAAGGATTTACAGGGTGTCCTAAGAAGATGCTACAACGCCTTAATTCTTTACCTATTAAAGATAAGAGGGTGATGTAAATTGAAAAAAACCTTTATAATAAGTTAGGGAAAAGCTGCGTTAAGAAAAAACTCCGGCCGTTAAATTTCAAAAAGGTACACTTTTTACATTTGTATACGACCTCTGTACGAAAAAATTCCCCGTTAGTAAACTGTGCCCCATACACTCATGAGATGAAGAAAAAATTTGAGACTACCTTAAAAAGTATCGGAGCTATGAAGATAAATCTCACTCTAGCTTGAATAAGTATTCCGCCTCACTATGGCACAGTGGTTATGCCACTGGAAATGTTAGACGGGCGAAGTGTGAAGGCTCGGGTTCGGGTCCCATCGTGCGTCCGTCGACGAAACCGTTCGGAGTTTCCCTTTGTTTTCTCCGATACTTAGCGTAAATACGGCTTAGGACCGCTGAAAAAGATCAACACGGAGAGCAACCCACCCATAGGTCTAGATCCCTCGTGCAGATGAGAGGCCTTAATCTCACAACAGACCAGTTTTCCATGGCTCAGGAAGGGAAAAATTCACGTCGAATGGTCGCATTTCGTGCGCCATACAGAAATTACGAAAAAAAGATCGTTTTTATGACTCTAGCAACAAATGTTTACATTAAAAATCATGAATAGTCCCCGGTCATGTCTCCTTAAAGATATCTCTGGGACGTTGCATGATGAAAGGCAGTTATTTTGCAATCCTAAGACCCCACTTTGATAAATATAGCTTTAGCTGTACTAGAGTGACAAAACACTTTAACAAGTGTACATATTTTTATTGCTGTCGCATCTGTGTTATCTAATGTTTAAAAGCATTTATTTCTTTTACTTTGCATGAACCATACGCATATATGTTCGTACAAACACTTTTATGAAATTTTAGAAACAGGTGGAAGACGACCACAGATTCAAGCTCGATCCTGCAATCACTATGGCCCAGTGGATAGATGGCTGAACAGTGAAAGTCCTGGCTTCGGGCCTATCGCGCGGATCTAATGGTATGGAATTTTATATCCATCTAACGGTCCGGAATTTTGGAGGGTGTTCTCCAGTTGTAACGTGAATACGAGTTAGAACCCCTTCGAAAGTTCTCCGTCCATTACACATTCCCTGGATACCCCTCGTGTAGGCTTGCCATAACACACAAACCCGCCCAATAAGCTTCTCCCTGGGTCTTATCAACCTGAATGTTCCACTTTTTACACAGTTATGCTGAAAATCGGGGACTATCCATGACATTCAATGTAAACGTTTAATGCTGCATTGGAAAAAAAATTCGTTTCTTAATTTCTGCACGGCTCTTGAAATGCGATGATTCAGATAAAACGTGAATACGTGTTAGAACCCCTTAAAAAGTCATCCGTCCGAGGCACAGATCTAGGATACCCCTCGTGTAGGTTTGTCATAACACACAAATACTGACAAAAGACTTGTCCCTGGATCTTATCAACATGAGTGTTCCAATGTTTACACAGCTATACAGAACATTTTAAAGAAAACTCTTGTCTACTTCAGAAATTTAAAGATCCACCCCTGCCCAAATTTTAACGATTTTTCTCCAATTATGAAATTTTTAAGGGTTTTCATCACCGTTAAACCAATCTTTTATTATCTGTTTTGATCTGCCAGGCGAGGGCAGCTCACTTTATCGAATGTGATTTTTAAAGCTACTTTTGTACATTTGCAGAAAAACATTGAATCATATTACACGTTTTATTTGCATTCGTGTTAGCTGCTAAAGCAAGACTTATTCCCTCGTGATAAGAGAGTAGTGTGTAAAGGATTTACAGGGTGTCCTAAGAAGATGCTACAACGCCTTAATTCTTTACCTATTAAAGATAAGAGGGTGATGTAAATTGAAAAAAACCTTTATAATAAGTTAGGGAAAAGCTGCGTTAAGAAAAAACTCCGGCCGTTAAATTTCAAAAAGGTGCACTTTTTACATTTGTATACGACCTCTGTACGAAAAAATTCCCCGTTAGTAAACTGTGCCCCATACACTCATGAGATGAAGAAAAAATTTGAGACTACCTTAAAAAGTATCGGAGTTATGAAGATAAATCTCACTCTGGCTTGAATAAGTATTCCGCCTCACTATGGCACAGTGGTTATGCCACTGGAAATGGTAGACGGGCGAAGTGTGAAGGCTCGGGTTCGGGTCCCATCGTGCGTCCGTTGACGAAACCGTTCGGAGTTTCCCTTTGTTTTCTCCGATACTTAGCGTAAATGCGGCTTAGGACCACTGAAAAAGATCAACACGGAGAACAACCCACCCATAGGTCTACATCCCACGTGCAGATGAGAGGCCTTAATCTCACTACAGACCAGTTTTCCATGGCTCAGGAAGGGAAAAATTCACGTCGAATGGTCGCATTTCGTGGGCCATACAGAAATTACGAAAAAAAAAAATCGTTTTTACGACTCTAGCAACAAATGTTTACATTAAAAATCATGAATAGTCCCCGGTCATGTTTCCTTAAAGATATCTCTGGGACGTTGCATGATGAAAGGCAGTTATTTTGCAATGCTAAGACCCCACTTTTATAAATATAGCTTTGGCTGTACTAGAGTGAAAAAACACTTTAACAAGTGTACATATTTTTATTGCTGTCGCATCTGTGTTATCTAATGTTTAAAAGCATTTATTTCTTTTACTTTGCATGAACCATACGCATATATGTTCGTACAAACGCTTTTATGAAATTTTAGAAAAAGGTGGAAGACGACCACAGATTCAATCTTGATCCTGCAATCACTATGGCCCAGTGGATAGATGGCTGAACAGTGAAAGTCCTGGCTTCGGGCCTATCGCGCGGATCTAATGGTATGGAATTTTCTATCCATCTAACGGTCCGGAATTTTGGAGGGTCTTCTCCAGTTGTAACGTCAATACGAGTTAGAACCCCTTCGAAAGTTCTCCGTCCATTACACATTCCCTGGATACCCCTCGTGTAGGCTTGCCATAACACACAAACCCGCCCAATAAACTTCTCCCTGGGTCTTATCAACCTGAATGTTCCACTGTTTACGCAGTTATGCTGAAAATCGGGAACTATACATGACATTCAATGTAAACGTTTAATGCTGGATTGGAAAAAAAATTCGTTTCTTAATTTCTGCACGGCTCTTGAAATGCGATGATTCAGATAAAACGTGAATACGCGTTAGAACCCCTTAAAAAGTCATCCGTCCGAGGCACACCTCTAGGATACCCCTCGTGTAGGTTTGTCATAACACAGAAATGCTGACAAAAGACTTGTCCCTTGATCTTATCAACATGAGTGTTCCAATGTTTACACAGCTATACAGAACATTTTAATGAAAAATCGTGTCTACTTCAGAAATTTTAAGTTCCACCCCTGCCCAAATTTTAACGATTTTTCTCCAATTATGAAATTTTTAAGGGTTTTCATCACCGTTAAATCAATCTTTTATTATCTGTTTTGATCTGCCAGGCGAGGGCAGCTCACTTTACCGAATGTGATTTTTAAAGCTACTTTGGTACATTTGCAGAAAACCATTGAATCATATTACACGTTTTATTTGCATTCGTGTTAGCTGCTAAAGCAAGACTTATTCCCTCGTGATAAGAGAGTAGTGTGTAAAGGATTTAGAGGGTGCCCTAAGAAGATGGTAAAACGCCTTAATTCTTTACCTATTAGAGATAAAAGGGTGATGTAAATTGAAAAAAAACATTTATAATAAATTAGGGAAAAGCTGCGTTAAGAAAAAACTCCGGCCGTTAATTTTCAAAAAGGTACACTTTTTATATTTGTACACGACCTCTGTACGAAAAAATTTCCCGTTAGTAAACTGGCTGTACACTCATGAGATGAAGAAAAAATTTGAGACTACCTTAAAAAGTATCGGAGCTATGAAGATAAATCTCACTCTGGCTTGAATAAGTATTCCGCCTCACTATGGCACAGTGGTTATGCCACTGGAAATGGTAGACGGGCGAAGTGTGTAGGCTCGGGTTCGGGTCCCATCGTGCGTCCGTCGACGAAACCGTTCGGAGTTTCCCTTTGTTTTCTCCGATACTTAGCGTAAATGCGGCTTAGGACCCCTGAAAAAGATCAACACGGAGAGCAACCCACCCATAGGTCTAGATCCCTCGTGCAGATGAGAGGCCTTAATCTCACAACAGACCAGTTTTCCATGGTTCAGGAAGGGAAAAATTCACGTCGAATGGTCGCATTTCGTGGGCCATACAGAAATTAAGAAAAAAAAAATCGTTTTTACGACTCTAGCAACAAATGTTTACATTAAAAATCATGAATAGTCCCCGGTCATGTTTCCTTAAAAATATCTCTGGGACGTTGCATCATGAAAGGCAGTTATTTTGCAATGCTAAGACCCCACTTTTATAAATATAGCTTTGGCTGTACTAGAGTGACAAGGCACTTTAACAAGTCTACATATTTTTATTGCTTTCGCATCTGTGTTATCTAATGTTTAAAAGCATTTATTTCTTTTACTTTGCATGAACCATACGCATATATGTTCGTACAAACGCTTTTATGAAATTTTAGAAAAAGGTGGAAGACGACCACAGATTCAATCTTGATCCTGCAATCACTATGGCCCAGTGGACAGATGGCTGAACAGTGAAAGTCCTGGCTTCGGGCCTATCGCGCGGATCTAATGGTATGGAATTTTCTATCCATCTAACGGTCCGGAATTTTGGAGGGTCTTCTCCATTTGTAACGTGAATACGAGTTAGAACCCCTTCGAAAGTTCTCCGTCCGTTACACATTCCCTGGATACCCCTCGTGTAGGCTTGCCATAACACACAAACCCGCCCAATAAGCTTCTCCCTGGGTCTTATCAACCTGAATGTTCCACTGTTTACACAGTTATGCGAAAATCGGGGACTATACATGACATTCAATGTAAACGTTTAATGCGGGATTGGAAAAAAAATTCGTTTCTTAATTTCTGCACGGCTTTTGAAATGCGATGATTCAGATAAAACGGGAATACGCGTTAGAACCCCTTAAAAAGTCATCCGTCCGAGGCACACCTCTAGGATACCCCTCGTGTAGGTTTGTCATAACACACAAATACTGATAAAAGACTTGTCCCTGGATCTTATAAACATGAGTGTTCCAAAATTTACACAGCTATACAGAACATTTTAAAGAAAAATCTTGTCTACTTCAGAAATTTAATCTTCCACCCCTGCCAACATTTTAACGATTTTTCTCCAATTATGAAATTTTTAAGGGTTTTCATCACCGTTAAACCAATCTTTTATTATCTGTTTTGATCTGCCAGGAGAGGGCAGCTCACTTTACGGAATGTGTTCCTTAAAGCTACTTCTGTACATTTGCAGAAAAACATTGAATCACATTATACGTTTTATTTGCATTCGTGTTAGTTGCTAAAGCAAGACCTATTCTCTCGTGATAAGAGAGTAGTGTGTAAAGGATTTACAGGGTGTCCTAAGAAGATGGTACAACGCCTTAATTCTTAACATATTAGCGATAAAAGGGTGATGTAAATTGAAAAAAACGTTTATAATAAGTTAGGGAAAAGCTGCGTTAAGAAAAATCTCCGGCCGTTAATTTTCAAAAAGGTACACTTTTTATATTTGTATACGACCCCGGAACAAAAAAATTCCCCGTTAGTAAACTGTGCCCCATACACTCATGAGATGACGAACAGAGAGAACATGAGACAATTTGAGACTTATACCTTAAAAAGTATCGGAGATTTGAAGATAAATATAACTCTAGCTTGAACCAGTTTTCCGCCTCACCATGGCACAGGGGGTATGCCACAGGAAATGGTGGACGGGCGGAGTGTGAAGACCCCTTGTTCGGATCTCATCGTGCGTTCGCCGACCTAACCGCTCGGAGGTTTCCTTGGTTTTCTCCGAAACTTACCGTAAATACGGGTTAGGACCCCTGAAAAAGACCTACACGGAGGGCACACCTTCCACAGGTCTAGATTCCTCGTGCAGATGAGTGGATTTAATCCCACAACAAACCAGTTTTCCATGGCTTTTGTCAGTATTTGTGGGTTATGGCAAACCTACACGAGGGGTATCCTAGAGGTGTGCCTTGGAAGGATGACTTTTTAAGGTGTTCTAACGCGTATTCACGTTTTATCTGAATCATCGCATTGCAGGGGCCGTGCAGAAATTAAGAAACATAACTTTTTTTCCAATCTAGCATTAAACGTTTACATTCAATATCATGTATAGTCCCCGATGAGTTTTCTTTAAAGATATCTCTGCGATGTTGTATCATGAAAGGCTCAAATTTGGTATAACACCTCATAAGTGTAAGGGGCATATTTTACTGACTGGGAATTATTATTTATGGGGGTCGTATACAAATTTAAAAAGTCTAACTTTTTGTAAATGAACGAGAGGAAGTTTTTCTTAACGGAGTCTTATTTCCGACCTTATTTTAAACATTTTTCAATGTACACTACTCACCTATCTCTAATAGATAAAGATTTAAAGACAGTTACCACCTTTTAGGTACACCCTGCATATATATATATATATATATATATATATATATATATATATATATATATATATATATATATATATATATATATATATACTAGCTGCGTCGCCCAGGTGCATTAAGCCTTCTTGCATAAGTTGCCCCAAAAATTTACGTTTGATTCGCTTCCCATCGTTTCAAACACGCAAATGCGTTAGTTCGTGCGTGTCCATCTTTGTTTCCTAGTTTAGGACTTTCAATGCTCCAGCTGCTGGGGTAACTTTCTTAATAAATGTATTTTACCTACAATTCACACAGTACCCGTCGAAAAAAGTTGTAATAATTCATTTAAATACTAATATTCACCATAAAGAAAAGTTACAAACTAATTTGCAAAATGCATTTTTTAATATAGGGATAGTAATTAAAATTGCCCATTTGAAATTTAATTCTAAAATTCATGTTATTAGGAGTACAGGCTTGAAAGCAATGTCTTATATACATGAGGTACTGGTTATAACCATATTTGCCTATTTTAGCGCAAGACCGCGAGATCGGTCTTGTGGTCTCGCGAGAGAGCTGACCGGAGCCACTGACTCGCAGTCTCGTCTTGTCTCGCGGTCTCGCATCCATCCTTAGTTAAAGAAATTAATTAAATAACCGGTGAGCTCAACTAGCTTACGGAACATTTTATAACGGTTTATGGGTACGCGAAAAAAATGTTTAAAATAAGTTAGGAAAAAGCTGCGTTAAGAAAAAACTCCTGCCGTGAATTTTCAAAAAGGTACACTTTTTATATTTGTATACGCCCTCTGTACGAAAAAATTCCCCGTTAGTAAACTGTGCCCCCTACACTCATGAGATGACGAACAAAATTTGAGACTTATACCTTAAAAAGTATCGGAGATATGAAGATAAATATAACTCTGGGTAGAACCAGTTTTCCGCCTCACCATGGCACAGTGGTTAAGCCCCAGGAAATAGTAGACGGGCGGAGTGTGAAGGCCCTGGGTTCGGATCCCAATGTGCGTCCGTCGACCTAACCGTTCGGAATTTATCGGATCTTGTTCCAATGTTTACACAGCTATACAGAACATTTTAAAGAAAAATCTTGTCTACTTTAGAAATTTAAAAATCCACCCCTACCAATATTTCAACGATTTTTCTCCAATTAATAAATATGTAAGGGTTTTCATCACCGTTAAACCAATCTTTTATTATCAGTTTTGTTTCGTCAGGAGAGGGCAGCTCACTTTACCGAATGTGTTCTTTAAAGCTACTTTTGTACATTTGCAGAAAAACATTGAATCATATTATACGTATTATTTGCATTCGTGTTAGTTACTAAAGAGAGACTGCTTTCTTTGTGATAAGAGAGTATTTTGTAAAGGAATTACAGGGTGTCCCAAAAAGGTGGTAAACACGCTTTGATTCTTTACCTATTACAGATAAGTGGGTGATGTAATTGAAGAAAAAAAATGTTTAAAATAAGTTAGGAAGGTTAGGATAAGAAAAATATCCTCTCGTTAATTTTCAAATAGTTACACTTTTTGAATTTGTATATAACCCCTGTACAAAATTAGTTATAAAAATGGGCTCTAGATACAGTAAAAGAGCTATGCACTACTCAATGAAACCTCTTACAGCGCCATACGGTGGCACATACTGTAAGTGTGCATCGGCAATTGTAAACCAGAGTCGAGACGTGCATTGTTTGTGTAGGAAAAGACTGGAGCATGGAGGATAAAGGAGCCTGAACCTCGGAATTCAGTCTCCATGTGGCCTTGTAAGAGGTTTTATTGGGTAGTGCACTGCTATTTGTCTATTCTAAGACTCCAATTGTATTACTATAGCTGTCACTGTTCAAGAGGGAAAACCACTTTAGCAACTGTATATATTTTGATTGCTGTCGCACCAGATTTATATAATGTTTTAAAGCATTTAACTCTTTGCATACACCATACCCATATGTGTTCATACAAACGCTTTTATCAAATTTAAGAAACAGGTTGAAGGCGACCTAAGATTCACACTCTCCCCTGGCCCCTTCTTGGCCCAGTGGATAAGACCCCGAACATGGTAGATGGCTGAACTGTGAAGGTCCTGGGTTCGGGTGAATCGCGCGTCTGTGCATGGACGGTAGGTCCAGAGTTTTGGGTGGTTTTCTCCTGATGTAACGTGAATACGCGTTAGGACCCCTTAAAAAGTCCTCTGTCCAAGGCACATTCGTACGATACCCCTCGTGTAGGCTTGCCATAACACACAAACACTCCCAATACGCTTGTCCCGGAGTCTTATCAATCTGAGTGTTCCACTGTTTATTCAGCTATGCAGAAAAATTAAAAGGAAAATCTTGTCTACTTCAGAAATTTAAAAATCCATCCGCTCCCCAAATTTTACCGAACTTTCCCCAATTATGAAATTTGTAAAATTTTTCTACATAGTTGAACCAATCTTTTATTATTTGTTTTGTTTTGTCAGAAGAGGGCAGCGCACTTCACCGAATGTGTTCTTTAAAGCTTTTTTTGTACATTTCATGAAAACATTGAATTATATTTCAAGTATTTTTTGCACCGTGCTAGTTTCTAAAGCAAGACTCATTCCCTCGTGATAAGCGCGTATTTGTAAAGGAATTACTGGGTGTCCCAAAAAGATGGTAACACGCTTTAATTCTTTAGCCTGTTAGAGATAAAAAGGTGATATAAATTGAAAAAATATTTAAAATAAGTTAGGAAAAAGTCTACGTTAAGAAAAAAATCTTGTCATTAATTTTCAAAAGTTTACGCATTTTAAATTTGTATTCAACCCCTGTGCAAAAATTCCTAATTAGCATTAAACGACCCCTATCATGATGTACAACATTTCAGACTTTCATCATGAAACGTTTCAGAGGTATCTCCATACAAACATGATCGGGGCTATACATGAACATGAGAGTAAACTTATAAAACTAGAGTGCAAAAAAATATTTCCTTTTACGATTTCTGTACGGCTCCTGAAAACTCGATCATCCGGCAGGATTTTTTTTAAGAGCCATTCAAGAATAGTTTAAGTCAGTATATATTTTTCTTCATACTTTTTCCACTTTCAAGGATATAATTTTCAAATTTTTTACATCACCTCACTAGTGCATGAGGCTCATCTTACTAATGGAGTTTTTTTTCGTTTTTTTTGTTCGGGGTCGTATACAAATTTAAAAAGGGTCACTTTTGGAAAATTAACGAAAGAAGAATTTTCAAGTCTTTTACTCTACCATATTTTGGAATTTTTTTTCGGTTTACATTGCCCGCATTTCTTTAAAGAATTAAACCGTGCTACCTCCATTTCGATACACCTTGTATAGTGTGTGTTTAAATAATTCACATGAAATTTTTTATAATCTAAGAATTGTTGTTATCGTAATATTTTCGATTCTATAGATTATCTTTTGAAATAAAGTATTTCTCTTTCAAATGGCGGGGACATCGGCCTACCTGGAGGTTCGACCACTACGAAGGCGGGAAATGTTCATTTTATTATGGGGGCGCCTAGTAGGCAGACTAACGTTTCCTCCTATTTACTGTCTCCTAATTTTGAACCAATTTCAGATGAGAGACCTAGCACCTGAAATCGCTCCTCCTGATGTTTAGTTTGAACACGGAGAACATTGAAGCCACGGACAGATTTTATGTGCACCAGCTGACATTAGCATACTGGGTCCCACAGCAGTCCAGCCGAGACAGGTGCTGACCCTCTCAAGCACTGCCCAAGCCCGTGCTGCTTCACTTTCCGTGTTCTTATGGGAACAGAGCTGAGCTTTGAAATAATTCAGTATTTTAAGAGTTAAAGTTTAAAATTTCTCTTTATCATTAGCGATGTAATTTTTAAAAATTGTCAGAGGTATGAAGATAAATACATGCTGACTTAAGCCAATTCTTAATGGCTCTCGAAGAGAAAAAATTGTGTCGGAGGTCCGCATTTTTGAGGCCATACAGGAATTACGAATGAAAATTATGTTATGCACTCTCGCAATAACGTATATATTAAAGTTCATACATAGCCCCGGACCATCTATATTTAAACCCATCTTAGGACGTTTTATGATGAACAGCTGAAATTTTGTCCATCCCCTCATTAATCTATTACGGTATAGGACACATTATCGTAATTGGAAATTTTATTTTGAGAGTCTTATACAAATTTAAAAATTGGCAAAAAATAGAAAAAATTAACGCGAAGAAATTTTTGTGATTCCAAGGTGACTAAATAAAATTTAACATAAATTTTTATGTTTATTTTTTAAAGTTCTTACTTTTGCGTGATTATTAAATTCCAATTGAAATATGGCACCGACAAAAATTGGGAATGAAGACTGTTTTAGAAGTAAAATGCAGGGTGGTTATAAAATAATGTAAAGTGTTCAGGGCCCTCTAGCGAATAAAGTTTTGGACGACGCAACGAAATTTGATGAGCGTACATAGTGGACCACGAGATTTTGCTTTGTCAAAGGAAAAAAGTAGTACACAAAGTCGCCACCAGAGGAAATTTTGGCGCAATTTAAAATGCAAAATTCAGTTATCTGCATAATCGCGTTCTTTATTGCCAATATTAAATATAAATGGAAAGGTCGAGAGTGTGGATATGTAAACTGAAAAAAAAAATGTTTAAAATAAGTTAGGGAAAGGGCTACGTTAAGGAAAAAAATCCTGTCGTTAATTTTCAGAAAGTTACACTTTTTACATTTGTATACGACCCCCGTATAAAAAAATTCCCCGTTGGTAAAATGTGCCCCATACACTCATGAGATGTCTTACAGAATTTGGCACTTGTACCCTAAAATTGTCGGAGATATGAATATATATATGACTCTGGCTTAAACAAGTTTTCATGGCTCTGGAAGGGAAAAATTCACGTCGAATGGTCATATTTCAGGGGTCGTACAGAAATTGCGGAAAAAATCTTTTTTACGACTCTAACAATAAATGTTTACATTCAAAAGCATGTACTGTCCCCGATCATGTTTCGTTAAAGATATCTCTGCGACGTTGCATGATGAAAGGCTCAAATTTGGTACATCACCTTAAGAGTGTATGGGGCATATTTTACTGACTGGGAATGCTTTTGTACGGGGATCGTACACAAATTTAAAAACTGTAACTTTTTGTAAATGAGCGAGAGGAATTTTTTCTTAACGGAGTCTTATTTCGTGAAGAAGAAGGAACCTGGCGTTTTTTCTGAAGTAGAGAAGATTTTTCTTTAAAATCTTCTGTATGGCTGTGTAAACAGTGGAACACAGGTTGATAAGACCCATGAACAACCGTATTTTGTGTGTTTGTCTGTTATGGCAAGCCTAGACGAGGGGGATCCAAGGGATGTGCCTTGGAAGAGGACTTTTTAAGGGGTTCTAACGCGTATTCACGTTACATCTGAATGATCTCATTTTAGAGGTCGTGCAGGAATTAAGAAGCAAATATTTTTTTTCCAATCTAGCATTAAACGTTTACATTCAAAATCATGTATAGTCCCCGATCATTTTTCTTTAACGATATCTCTGCGAGACGTGACGTTGAATGATGAAAGGCTCAAATTTGGTATAAACCCTCATGAGTGTATGGGGCATATTTTACTGACTGGGAATGTTTTTGTACGGTTGTTGTATATAAATTTAAAAGCTGTAACTTTTTGTAAATGAACGAGAAGAATTTTTTCTTAACGGAGTCTTATTTCTGACCTTATTTTGAACATTTTTTACATTTACACTGCCCACTGATGTCTAATAGATAAAGAATTAAAGCCCATTACCACCCTTTTGGACACCCTTTATAATCAGATTATTTAAACAACACTAGCGTGAACAAATCATTCGATTGAATTGACTAAAATTTACTTAAAAGTTTGGTAAAGATCAAGTGCTTTGAAAGTCGAATGGAGTCATTCCAGATTCTTTTAAACCTTTGACTTGTCCTGAAGAGCTATCAAAAGATCCGTGGATGATTCGCTAAAAATACGCGATCCGGATTCGGACACATATAATTTTTTTTCGCTAAGACGAATCCGGATCCCGACACGGATCCGATTCTTAAGATATCTGGCACGCCTCTAATTCTTTTCATGCTATTTCAATTATCAACTCGCACCATCATTGAACTTTTAAAAATGTTGTTTTTTTTACTATGCAGACGATCCCCTAAAACAAACTTTCGATAAACAATAATAGAGAACATTTACTTTTGAATGCCATATTATACGTTTTAGCAGTTAAGTGGCCGACCAATGGCCGAGTGGATAAGCCAGTGAACATTGGGAGATGGCTGAAAAATGGAGGTCCAGTGTTTAGGCTTTTCGAGCAGCTATCGATCCAACGTTCGGAAGTTTTTGGCGGTTTTCTTAAGATGTAACGAGAATAGGATTCAGACCCTCTTAAACAGTCCTCTGCCCAAGGTATCCCCCCCCCACTTAGATAGCTGTCGTGTAGCTTTTCCTTGACCAGAAACTAACATTGAAATTTTTATAATTTAAAGAAGAAATAATCTTTGATAACAAAGGATATTTTATACATATATACATTTTTTTAAGAAAAAAAACCCCTAACTGTGGCAGTTAAAGTCTAAAGTGTACGATTTTTGCTAAATTTTACTAAATGAGGTCGTTTCCGATTATGGAGAATGGCGTGTTCAGCGGTCTGTTTTTAATCGTCGAAGAGTAAATCAGTCCATTTTGAAGAGAAATATATTTATTAGAACAAACACATCACATCACAATAACAGCATGTTAGCAGAGAGAATCGAATTAGCAAAATGAATCCGGACGCTTCTCTGAAGTGCGTCACGTGACGCACAGCCTGAAGTTTTCGCAGGTAGTCATAGAAACCACAAAAAAAAAAAAAAAAAAAAAAAAAAAAAAAAAAAAAAAATTCTGAAAACACTTTCAGGTTTTCTTTCTTTTTTTTAAATATGCACCAAAATGCTATTTATAAAAAGCGTATCATAATCCATGCGTCCTCCCTATTTCCTTTCCTTACTCCATTAAGTTGAAAAGGGTATCATTATTCATGAGTGAGCCGTATTTTTCTCACTTGTTCCAAACACATCTTTGGAATCGAAATCTATCTTAAAATCGCCTACTAAAACTGTTTTACAATCTTCGCCAAGCATATTCCAACTCTACTTCATTTTAAATACTGTTTGGAATGGGCATCATAATCCATGAGTGTGCCGTGTTTGTCCTTATTGCTCGATTTCTACTTAACGCTCCGACTCTCGCCAAGGTGGTGATAATTAAATATATACAGTCACCCCGACGATTTTTTGTATTTACGTGGCAACCGTAATTATGAATTAAAATGGCGATTTGGAACAACACTTAACATTCCATTACTTATTTATTTATTTTGGATTGCCAATTAATGTAGTTTTAATAATTAAGTGTCTTCAAATTCCTTAACTGGTACGATTATCGCTAATTTGTTCACTTTAGTTTTCATGTAGTTCTTTTGGGAGCGTTGAAACTTGTGCATAAATCTAAGAGACCCATGACTGCAAAGATCGCCAAAGTGCGCCAATTTTTTTAGGTTGGCGAGAGGGGGGGGGGAGGCGTTAAAATAGGAATCTAGTCTTTCTTGTTCCATAAAACACGTCTTTGGAATCGAAATCCATCTTAAAATCGCCTACTGAAACTATTTTACAATTTTCGCCAAACATATTCCAACTATACTTCAAACTTTTAAATACTGTTTGCAAGGGGCATCATACTCCATGATTGTACCATGTTTGTGTCCTAAAGAATTCCTTTTTGTTAATTGTTGTTCTCAAAAATATAAACAGAATACATATACTCACGGTATTTAAATAGTGGCTAGTACACAGCAAAAAGAAAGTGTTCGCAATATCTCAAATGGGAATGCCAGGTCCGAAGATGCATACTGGTATAATTAATATATATTAAAATTGAAAACGATAATTGTCTTACTGCCACACCACCTGCTCCTGGGGGGAGAGCATGAAGTACATCACGGCAAAACTATAAATCCAATGTGAGGCATTTTACCCTTTATTTTTCATAACAGGCACAAGAAATTTACCATCACACCAATTTTTAAGTAGAGACCCTCGAGAATATTTATTCTCAGTTGACTTCAGTATTTCTATATATACATCACAATTTATAATCAAAAACATCACGAAGCTAAAAAAATTCCTTCTCAAAACCGAAGTGCACACCTCTCTCATATTCAAAATCCCGCTCCTACACAACATAAAAAAAAAACGCCGAAAGGCAACCAGAAACGATGCAGACATCGCCCTTTTGGCGACGAAACACACGTGCAAAATATTTTTGTTTTTATCACACGGTTTTAAGAAAAATTCCGGATAAATTATTTTAAAAAATATGCTGAGGAGTTTTCCTCAGGATAGTTTGTTTTCCTTGTTCCATAAAATACATATTTGGAACTGAAATCTATAACCTTGTGCTGCGACTTTCAACATTATATTCTCTCCCACCCCCCACTTTATCTGGCAAACACATTTGAAAAGATCTTCACCGTGACAGTTCATGTCTACAAAACCTGTCTACAAATCACGTCTACAAATCTTCAGAGAAAAGTTAGAATAATAGTTTTTAATCGCATTTTGAAAGTGTAAGTTGTAAGAATTTTTGCTCAGAATAACTCATATGCAAAAACTGGGGAAACCTATAGTAAAACTTTAAAAACAAAACTATTTCTGATTTTTCTTTAAGAGTCTCCGCCACCGTTTGGTCAATCGGTGTGAAAATGTACAAATATGCAGAAAAATATTTTTAAAATTTTTTGAACAATAATTCTTTCAAATTTGAAATTTGAAAAACATTTTTAAGGGATCCCTTTCCTTTGAAACTTCCAAAATTCGATTTTTTGATAATAAATAAATAAATACGCATACATACAGGGTATACCACAATTCCTTCCAGGGTTTGGAAGGATTATAAAAAATATATATTTTACCAATACAGCAACAAAGCTGACTTTTTTGGAGAAGGAAATGTTACAAGTTTTATTTCACAAAAGTGCAATATGTGAACATTTCGTGTCACCAACGGATTAATGCAATTTTGTCGGGGGTGGGGGTGGGGGGAGGGCAGTTAGTTTGTCGAATCATCAGCATCACGAAACAAGAACGAATTATGCGGGGACGGAAGGGGCGACCGCCTCATTTGAGAAAAAGAATTTAGTGTAAAAGATCCTATTTTACTTCCATAAA